>CAHIKZ030001684.1:422500-432500 GCA_903632075.3 Acanthosepion pharaonis
TCTCTCTCTCACTCTCTCTCTCATTCACTCTCTCTCTTGATTTTTGTACCTGGTACTTTTCATTGGGAATGTATCAATCTCTCTCTCGATTTCTTGAGTTGTGTAGCTGGTACTTTTTTATTGGGAATGTAACTCATACTTTCTCACTCTCTTTCTCTCTCTCTCTAGAGTTTTTTTGGGAATGTATATATATCTCTCTCTCTCTCTTTCTTTCTTGAGTTGTGTACCTGGTACTTTTTTATTGGGAATGCATCTCTATCTCTCTCTCTCTCTCTCTCTCTCTCTCTTGAGTTGTGTACCTGGTACTTTTTATTGGGAATGTCTCACTTTCTCTCATTCTCAGTCTCTCTCTCACTCTCTCTCTTTCTTGAGTTGTGTGCCTGGTACTTTTTGTTGGGAATGTATCTCTCTCTCTCTCTCTATTTCTTGAGTTGTGTACCTGGTACTTTTTATTGGGAATGTCTCTCTCTCTATCTCTCTCTCTCTCTTGAGTTGTGTACCTGGTACTTTTTATTGGGAATGTATCCTCTTTCTCTCTCTCTCTCTTTCTTGAAGTTGTGTACCTGGTACTTTTTTACTTTCTCTCTTGAGTTGCTCTACCTGGTACTTTTAATTGAGTTGTGTACCTGGTAATCTCTCTCTCTCTCATTCTAACACTCATTAAGTTGTGTACCTGGTACTTTTTATTGGGAATGTATCTCTCTCTCTCTCTCTCTCTCTCTTTCTTGAGTTGTGTACCTGGTACTTTTTATTGGGAATGTATCACTCTCTCTCTCTCTCTCTCTCTCTCTCTCTCTATTTTAATTGAGTTGTGATTTCCTGTTGTACTGGTTTTTTAAAACGGGAAACTCACACTTTCTCTCTCTCTCTCTCATTCTAACACTCAATGTAGTTGTGTATGATGGTACTTTTTTTCTGGAATGTATCTGGTCTCTCTCTCTCTCTCTCTCTCTCTCTTTTTTCTTGAGTTGTGTACCTGGTACTTTTTGTTGGGAATGTATCTCTCTCATTCTCTCTCTCTCTCACTCTCTCTTTCTTGATTTTTGCCTGGTACTTTTTCATTGAATGTCTCTCTCTCTATCTATTTCCTGGTACTTTTATCAATCTCTCTCGATTTCTTGAGTTGTGTACCTGGTCTTTTTTTATGTTTATTGGAATCTCTAAAACTCTCTGTTAAAAATCACTCTCTCTCTCTAGATTTTTTTGGGAATGTATATCTCTCTCTCTCTCTCTCTCTCTCTTTCTTTCTTTAGTTGTGTACCTGTTACTTTTTATTGAAAATTGCATCTCATATCTCTCTCTCTCTCTCTCTCTCTCTAGAGTTTTACCTGGTAGTTGAATGTCTCTCTCTCAGTTCTTTTTATTGGGAATGCTCTCTCTATCTCTTGAGTTGTCCTGGTACTTTCTTTCGCTCTCTCTCATACTTTGAATCTAAACTTTTGATTGTACCTTGTACTTTTTATTGGGAATGTCTCACTTTCTCTCTCTCTCTGTCTTTCTTGAGTTGTGTACCTGGTACTTTTTATTGGGAATGTATCTCTCTCTCTCACTCTTGAGTTGTGTACCTGGTACTTTTTATTGGGAAAGTAACAGTCTCTCTCTCTCTCTTTCTTGAGTAGTGTACCTGGTACTTTTTATTGGTAATGTATCACTCTCTCTCTCTCTCTCTCTCTATCTTTCTTGAGTTGTGTACCTGGTACTTTTATTGGAATGCAAATGTCGCTCTCTCTCTCTCTTGTAAATTTTATTGGGAATGTCTCTTTCTCTCTCTCTCTCTTTTTCTTGAGTTGTGTACCTGGTACTTTTTTATTGGGAATGTCTCACTCTTTCTCTCATTTTCAGTCTCTCTCAGTCTCTCTCTCTTTCTTGAGTAGTGTACCTGTGCCTGGTACTTTTTATCTCTTGGTGTACCTGGTACTTTTTATTGGAGAACAAGGTATCATTCTCTCTCTCTCTCTCTCTCTCTCTTGAGTTGTGTACCTGGTACTTTTTATTGGGAATGTATCACTCTCTCTCTCTCTCTCTCTCTCTCTCTCTCTCTCTCTCTTGAGTTGTGTACCTGGTACTTTTAATTGGGAATGTATCTCTCTCTCTCTCTGTTTCGTGAGTTGTGTACCTGGTACTTTTTATTGGGGATGTATCACTCTCTCTCCCTTTCTTTAGTTGTGTACATGTTACTTTTTATTGAGAATGTATCTATCTCTCTCACTCTCTCTCTCACTCTCTCTCTCTTTCTAGAGTTGAATGTACCTCTCTCTCTTTTTGAGTTGTGGAATGGTATCTCTCTCTCTCTCTCTTGAGTTGTGTACCTGGTACTTTTTATTGAGATATCCTCTCTCTCTCTCTCTATCTTTCTTGAGTTGTGTACGTGGTACTTTTTATTGGGAATGTATCACTCTCTCTCTCTCTCTCTTTTCTCTCTCTCTCTCTCTCTCTTTCTTGAGTTGTGTACCTGGTACTTTTTATTGGGAATTTATCTCTCTCTCTTTCTTGAGTTGCGTACCTGGTACTTTTTATTGGAAATGTATCTCTCTCTCTCTCTCTCTCTCTCTCTCTCTCTCTATCTATATCTATCTATCTATCTATCTATCTTGAGTTGTGTACCTGGTACTTTTTATTGGAAATGTATCTGCATTCTTCATTTTTATTTGTACCACATTCTTTCATTTCAAAGTGATAATTTTCCATTTAAATGTCTACACATATAACGAATTGTTGTTTTTGTTTCAACGGTATATCTACAACTCTATGGGTCATTTGATGCCGAAATATAAATTATTATTACCCCATTTTATTTTAATTTTTTGGGGCGATAATCGTTTTAGTGGAAAAAAGTTTTACTTATTAACCCATGGTTGGAGGAAATGTGATAGCTTCATACTTTTTCCAGGTGTTCATTTGTAATTAAATATAAGCGAATATATCGAACTTTTCTAGAATTGGATCTCTGCTCACCGATTAACAATTACGAACCATTATCTCTTACACCACCCGCCTATCTAAACATGCAACACTTGGTATACCCAAGAGGTCACCAATCTAGTTACTGACTGACCAGGCTTGACGTTGCTTAACTTCGGTGATCGTACGGAAAGCGACTTTTCCACGTAATGAGGCTGTAAGCCTTATGACTAATTGGTGATCGTTATATGGCAATTTAAGCTATAGATGTTTAATTGTTGTTGAATGATAAAATGCCATGCTTTCATATCCGTTTCCAGTATGAAGAAAAATATATTTGTGATCCCAAAGGATGTTATTCAGTTAAAGATATCTCCAGAAGTTTTATGACATTGTTATAATACTGAAAATGATCTTCTTTAGTATAAAAGAAAAAAAAAGATGAAACGGATTATATTATCTTGCGCGATAGAATGTTATTTTGGTCCGCGCAGAAGGACATTTATTCTTATTATAGAGGGTACACAGTTTCGATAGACATATTCGTCGCACCAGATCTTTTAAATCATCTTTGTAAAAGAATTAAGAGGGTCGTTTTGTTTCATCGTCGTATCTGTCTGTTATTTCAGTATAGCTGCAAACTATATTTCGCTCCTTCCCGTGGATTCCAATGTCGAAGATTTTCTTTGGAAATATTATAAATTAGATGAGAGGCCCATGACTTTTCTTGACCATACACTAGATGGCAAAAACATTGAAGTAATAATTTACTTCACTGTTTTTCGTTTTTATTCGTCCATCGTCAATGATTCGGCAATCATTTTTACTTCTGGGTTGACAAATATGTTCAAAATAAATACAATAAAATGCATCAGAATTGCTGACAGACTTTAGCTCAGACATCTTTTTAAACGGTAAAAATGTATTTATCCAGGAATAAATGTACTTATTTTTATGAAAATATTAAGAAAAATGTACACACATCTCATTTCCATTCACACTAACATCAGACAATTAATTCACAACTAAATACCTATGTATATTTTTGCATTGACATACAACAATATACATAGGTATTAAGATCAACAATTACTGTATCTCTCCTTCAAATAAAATCCCTGCAAAGTACCACGGTGTATGCCAATTGTTTATAAATCATTAATTTTTGTTCTATTTGTAAACAAATTGGGTTTTAATGCCTAAGTGTAAAGTCTCGTATGAAAAAAGAATATAGTGTATACTGAAAATGAGTAGCAATAATATGATATTGTCAGATAAATCGAACACAAAGCTTAGCATTTCTCATTTTATCTTATATTATGATTCTTATTTATTACTATAATCAACCTCTTCTTGAAATATATTAAATAATTCTCAATTTACACGTAACAAATAATGATCAAGTTTTGGCCTCTATCTTAAAAAGTAACACAAAGTTTGAAGAAAATGGTCAGATATAAAAGCAGAAAAAACTTATTAATTTGTGTAAATATTTCTCACTCTATCTCTCGCAGACTTCCTCTTTTGCTCTCGCACACACATTCTCTTTCTCTCTTAGACACAACAACACACACACACACACACACAGATAGATAGATAGATAGATAGATAGATAGATAGATAGATAGATAGATATAATGTGTATGATAAAAACATTTTTAATGTATGCTATATTTATAGATATACGTGCACAAGGGTGTCGACAGTTTGTTTCACGCTTGAACACAATCTTTAGAACATGGCACAAAGTTTGTTGGATTGTGTGCTTAATTGATATATATATATATATATATATATATATATATATATATATATATATATATATATATGTTTTTGTGTGTGTGTGTGTGTGTGTGTAAGTGCGTATATGTGAGTATGCTTGCGTATTTCTGTTTGCACATGTGTGACTGTGAATATGTGTGTGTGTATGTGTGTGTTAGTAGGATATAGCATCTAAAGAAAAGATTGATAAATCAAATTTGTTTTATTGGCTACGCGTTTTGCTTTCGTTAGATAGACTGTTTCGTTTCATAACCGAAAAAGATCATACACACACACACATTTACTTAATTCTCGAAGAAGACTATATAATGAAGGCGAAAAAAGTCAATAAAACAGTCTTCTACTTGTTCTGAGTAGGCCTGCTGATATGATATGATTTAATGGCGACCTTATTTCTATGCCAGAGTATGAATATTTATGCAATTTTTTCGCTTGGTAATTTTGGAAATAGCTTTATAAATGATATTAATTCCCCCATTTTGCTATCACATCATGTGCTAAGGCGGGTGATTGGCGCTCTTTGAGTAGATAAATTTTATCAAATTTGGAATGATTCATTACAACAAAATAAGCACGAATAATCGAGGGTCGAATAATTTTTATACAACTGTTCTTTAAAAGGAAGTTACTGGAGAGAGAAGCGATAAATATTATTAATTTTTCCTCTAATATCAGAGGAATAAATCAATATTCATCTTTATTTATTCAAGTAAACACTGTTGACATGCATGTATTCCTATGTAAATAAAGCTTAATGTCACGTCAAATTGCAAGAATATTTGTATGCCTGTGTGTAGAAGTACAACACTATTTTGCATGCGATTACACAAGGTAAATTATATATATATATATATATATATATATATATATATATATATATATATATATATATATACACACACACACACACACACAAACACACACACACACACGAACAGAGTGACAGGTTTAAAGAAAACAATTCTTTATTAATGGTCTATCTTTAATTTCGCTTGTTATCACAATTATAATGAATATCGTATAATTAAACCGTAATTAAAATTTAAGCCGGGCACGGTAGGTTGCTTATATGGAATTATTGTTTCTTTTTTCTAACACTTATAAGGTGATATATTCGAATTATTATATAGATAATCATCTGTAATATCTTTTAAGGGTGACTTTATGTGAAAATTTTAAAAAAAATAAAAAATGCGCTAAAAATTATTGTCAACAAACTACGGGGATTAGTTACGTATACGAAGAAAGATTATGCCGAAAAACGGTATGGAATAAGAAGAAAATAATTTTATTATTTATAAATTCTCATAACTTCTACGCACAAAGAATGCTGAATGTACATGACAGAATATCAAAAAGCCCTCCACGGAATCTAGCCTACCATCTTCCCGAATGTCGGCGTCTAGGTTAGTAATGATTAGTAATGTAATAAAAGCAAAATAAAAAACGTAGTATAATAAAAGCAAAATAAAAAAATAGTATAATAAAAGCAAAATTCTAAAGATACAAGTACAGTGTCTGATGCAAGATATAAAAAATATACTAAACCAAGCAAATATAAAATATGAAAATTTACTTAGATATTACTGCTGTCCGTGATTATAAATTTCATGAATGATCATTTTGCTGTCACACAATTTTCAGCTAGTAAAAGATAATATAATAAATACTTATTAAAATACATATGAATGGATGATGAACATGAAAGAAATAAGAAACATTATTCTGTAATAAATAAAGCCAACAAATTCAAAAGGGAATGTCAATTGGGTGAAAAAGTCTAAATCAACCATAATACACCTACTCAAGCGGCAAAGAACGTAAAAAAAGAAAGCAAAAGCAAATGTAATGTACCAAATGTAGAAACGATGGAAATATAATCGTCTTCATAATCAATACTATGCCCGTGCCAAACAAGATGATGTTGACAGTCGCTGTATATATGTGGTTATGTAGTGCAGGGTTAAAATATGAAACCGAACGTTTCATTCTTTCTGCACAGGACAAATGCTTCCTAACTTCCACAGATACTGAAAAATTAGGGTTAATCTAAAATTCGGATTCTATGATAATTATAGAGAAACAACTGACCATCTTTTATCAAAGTTGCGCGATATTGGCACTCACTAAATATAGAATTCGACATTTCAGCGTGGGCCAATAGATGCACTGGAAAATCTGCAACTTTAACGGGAAGGAAACTGCAAGTATCTGATATGAACACTACTCAGACACATTTATATTATATGTAATAATTCATGGGACATTACAATATACACAGACATAGCAATCTAATCTAATAGCGTAGACATTAGGATCAAAGACCAAAAAATAATTTGGTTTCTTATTTACATGTCAGTTCCTGCAGTTGTCACTGTCCCTTTTAAATTCTTCAAAAACCTGTCAAAATACTAGGATCTTGAAGTGGAAATCCAAATATCTAGCATATGACGACAGCAATAATTCCAGCAAAATTTGGAACTTTCGGTTTGCTTGCAAAATGTCCCCATATACTCATTGAACGGATCCCTGGTAGGCCATGGTTTAAATTAATACAAAAAAAGTGTACTCACAAAAACAGCTGACACATTACGAAGAGCTTTATCTATGTAGAATGTGTGTGATCTTAGGTCTTGTTTTTGTTGATTATTTTTTAAATGATCAGTGGAAAATGTGATGAAGCCTTTTCTGACCTTAGGGCTATGGAAATGTGTATACAATATAAATCAAGGTTAATAATAATAATAATAATAACAACAACAACAATAAAATTGGAAGCCGAAAAATTCAAAATGGAGTTTCAGGGGAGTAAAAAAATGTAAATATAATACACCAACTAACGCTGAAAAATACTTTAAAAAAAGTAAGCAAAGGCAAATGCAACTGGGGTAGACTGTTCTAGTTCCACGTGCCATGTTTGATGGATGTCAGTTATCAGTTATCTCCTGCCAAGTGATCGAAATAAAGGGTTCAGTTCGAAATTCCAACCACCTGAAGAAGGCCGGAGCGTACAACGGCCGAAACGTTGTGACAAATATGGCGACAAAGATGAGGACAATAGTCCGACTAATGTAAATACTGTACATAATACCTCATCTCAGAAATATAGACAAATACAATGTGTCTAAGGATATGTATTTGAAAGTGGTAGGCGAGACTCCCTAACAGAAGCATATGCACAGAAAACGAGAGCAAGTGTTACGAGATAGATAGATAGATAGATAGATAGATAGATAGATAGATAGATAGATAGATAGATAATCAGACAAACAGATCAATGTGTGTAATTTCGCCATGCTAATTCACTCAAAAGCATGAAACCAAAAGAAAGAATCTTCGCAGACACATTATGACGATGAAGTGGGGCGTTTTCGAAATTCTGCCAAGTATAAACTTGCATATATTTTGATCAACATCCTGCAAAGTGTGTACATTACGAAACAGCGTTAATCAATAAGATCTGTTTATGGCTCTCCCTGAGTGTCAATATCTGCCATTATTTGACCAAGCGGACGTCATTCATTCCAGGGTCAGTTGGCTGCCCACCGCCATGTCTGAATTATCGGCCACTGACTCGTATTTTATATTCCCCCGAGTGTAGAGGGAAACAGCGCTAGCACTCAGCTATGAAATAGCGTCGATGACTGTGTAAGCAAACGACAGTCGTGTTTGCATTTCACTGCTCTATGGGTCGTGTAAATAGGCCAATTATATCAGATTTTATGTATGTACTTCGGGGCGATTAATGCTGAAAAGGACTTGGCCGGATATACACAAAAACCTTTAAGCAACTTTCAAATAATGATTATACCTGCATTTATGAACTTGTCATGCTGACAAACAATATCTATCTATCTATCTATCTATCTATCTATCTATCTATATATATATATATATATATATATATATATATATATATATATATATATATGGCCTCTCTTTTCAAAGTATACAACATGGAAGAGATGATCCTTGTTGCAGAGTCTTACTTGGCCACATACATTCAACTTGCACATAGACAATTAGTACTTTATGCTGCTACTAAACAGACTGGAATTTAGTTACAGTTTCTGGAAGAGACCACATAAGATGGGGTGATCACAAGGCACCTGTACACACACACACACACACACACACACACACACATATATATATATATATATATATATATATATATATATATATATATATATATATATATATATATATAAACAGAGTGGGAGGAAATAAATATTCGTACACCAAGAAATTTTTATTTCATATAGAAATAATTTATGAAAAATCTTAAGATCCATGCAATATTTCTATACATTTAAATGAAATCTCAGCTACTATCCCTGTCTTGTTAAAACTCTTTCTTTTATTGTTATCTCTCCTCAGTATAAGTTTTACTAATCTTCACTAGCACTCAGTAACCCCTTGAGTATTAGTGGCTTTATTGCCTTGCATGTCCTGAAATGATTTAAAGCATATACTGTGTCGGAGATATATATTCGTACACCATGAAATGCTTTAATTAACATAGTTATAACTTATGTAAATCTTTACATCCATACAATATTTCTACACATTTGAATAATGCTGTCATAGGTAAAAAAAAACCATTAGAAACATTTTTTATAAATGAAATTATGTTTTATGTATGACATTCCGAGGTGAAAAAATATGTCTTTAATATTAAAAGGCTCAAATTACCTTTATTTACATAATTCTTTGTAAGATTTTGCTAAATAATTTAATTAGCTTATTACTGAAAGAATCTAGAAATGTCCGCAATACATTTCTCATATAAGGTTATCTCCGCACACAAATCATACACAATGAGTTTCATCATGGGGAAGGGTAAGGTACTATCAAAATCACAACAAAATAATTGACCCTAATCATACGGATAAAACGAAGAAAAAAATGGCTTATTCATAACAATATCAATATACGTGAATGACTATCACAGTCTCCAGATTTGAATCCAAGAATTTGTCGTGTTTATTAAAAATATAATAAAAGAGCTCTTAAAATCATCCTGAACCTAAAGAGAATATGCAAAGAAGAATGGAAAAAAATATCAACGAAAACTTGCATATCGCTGATTAAAAGCTACAGAAAGAGACTGATCGTTGTTGAATTGAGTAAGGGATATGCAATAAAGTATTAAATAGATATTATAAAGTTGTACGAATACTTTTTTCATTCAATGTTTTGGATTTCATATAATTTCATTAATAGAACAATTTTTTCTGCTTTTTTTTATATTGCAACATTATGCAATGGTAAACAAATATTTTATAGATTCTAAAATTATTTTATTAAATTTGAC
>CAHIKZ030001684.1:437500-477500 GCA_903632075.3 Acanthosepion pharaonis
TATGCGTATGTATGCATGTATTTATAATAAAATGTCTCTAATACAGCTCTAATGCACATATAGTTTTAAAAAGCCCAAGAGACATATTCTACTCAAGCCTATATTACGAGGTGATAAGCTGGTGTAATTTATTTGATCTTCTATGCCCACTTTTTCTTAGAGATTCCAAGACAGTTTCCTCACAATTTTTTTTATTGGGGTGAGGGGATCTTTCATTATGAAACTGAGGAAGCTAGAGAGAACACACATTTCCTCCGGTGAAACGCGTCTTTAATAAAAAAGATCTACACTTTTTTCATAGCATAATTTTAATTTTTTTTTTTCGGAAATTATACATCCTAAACACGCACACGCTCACATACATACACACACACACTCACACTCACACACACACATATGTGTGTGTGTGTGTGTGTGTATGTATGTGTATGTGTGTGTGTGTGTGTGTGTGTGTGTGTGTGTGTTCTGGACATTGAGCTCTACCTGGATTCTATCCTCTCGAAAATATATATATATATATATATATATATATATATATATATATATATATATTGACCATTAATACTATATCTCTCTCTCTCTCTCTCTCTCTCACTATATATATATATATATATATATTGTGCCTCGAAATTTTGACGAAGAATCAATGAATCATTGATCTTACATGTATACGTCTCGATTTTAGGTCTTGTCTTGTTCATTGAAAAATGGTACAGATAAAATGACTTGTCGTATTGTTATGGGTAACCGTTTCCGGCTAGGCGCCAGAGCCTCTTTGGGGGGCTACTTTTTAAATCATTTGACATTTTAACATTCTAACCACTTTACGGGCACAAGTAATGATTTCAACATAGTAATGAATTTTGAGTTGATACAAATGTGATCGTATATGATAAGGAAACATTTGCAAGTTAAATACAAATTCAATCTCTACACCAGAAAAGAGTTTTGTCATTTTCTGTAACTAGTAAGGTCAGGTCATCCACTTTTCTCGTCTGGTTGTACATGTTGGACACGTCCTGTTGCATATTCAATTACCGACTGCGATTAGCGTCTACGGCGCGCTATCATTAGGCCTTACTTCTCAGTTTTCGCAAGAAATTCCTTTCGTCTTTACTATGTCTTTTATGTAGATTGTGATTCTCCGGTTTATGGCTTATACACAGGCACACACATACACATAACTTTGGAAATGGCCATATTTTTAATCGGTATCATCCCAAGCAATACAGTACAGCCACTAGCGTTCAATGGGTTACAGAGTGCGGAGGAATTCAGAACAAAAACATTAGGAACGAGGAGAAAGAGAAAATAGTAATCAGGAGAACATTAGATAGCGATTGACATTGCTTTTAAATTTTTGCATATAAAAGCTGTCTGGAAAGCATGGAGCAAGAAGGGAGTTCCACAAGGCGGGTAAGCTCTTTACGGGTAAGCTCTTTACGGTGAATTGGGGCCGCGAGATGTACAGAATTGGCATGCCCATTACAGTTGATACGGAAATAAATGATTGGACCGAAGGGGAATTTGGTCGGTGCTGCTAGACATTCAGAGGCCTTCTTCTCTTGGTCCTCTCTTCGCACATACAGCATGTTGGTCTACAGCCAATCACGATGGCCTTCTACATGCATACAGTTGGGGATAGAGACAAAAGATCTACCATTATTTCGAAACTCCATTCCCCTTTCAGGCATTCGGAGGAAGCACTGAGTATCTGCTCTTGTTGTGCTATATAAGTGGACTAGTTCTTCTCCATGATCTGAGGAGGGACTTCCTATACTAATACAAGGTCATACTACTATTTTCATATTCCGTTCTTCAAATGAGGTCTTTTGTAAAAAAAATCACGACTGGATGCTTCCTCCCACTCGGCAAGCGTGGGAAACAGTATGTACCTCATGAAATATATTTTTCCTTTAATAATTCTTTGGGGTTTTACTCTCATGGACGTTAATAATTTGATAACAGTGTCGATCACAAAGTCTGACACAGTTTTTTTCAAATTTCTGTAACTCCACGGGATCGAGAAAGAGCCCATCTTCTGTGACAGATTGGGCGTAGCTTTTGGCTTTTTCGAGGAGCTCCTTCGTTTTGATAATACACTTCAGTGGGGACTTCCAGCAAGAGGGCGCCTTCCCGGCCACTATATTGTCGTCTTTGTTGTTGCGCTTTATATCTGTTGTTTGGCTTATATTTTTATCATCCGAATTATGGCCTTTTTCGGCCACCATATTTTTGGCAATTTCACTTAGTTGGGTCTTCTTTCGTTTTGGTATTCTCTGGATTTTGACTTTTTTCGGTCATCAAAAATTTCCTTGCTTTCAACTTTACTCGATTCTGCGGTAAAATCAGATTTTTTGCATTTATCAGAGTGGTCTTCTTTTCTTCAGACCGAAAGAGAGTTTTTGAGCGAACTACTATTCTCAACCATTTAATTGATGTTATAAATAAACTTTTACAAATTTTTAGACACTAGTCACACTGGTTTGAAAAATGAAGACCTCTCACTACAAAGATGCCATAACGCAGAGCTCCTCCGAAAATTTGCCATGAAAATGTTTAGAAAAATGGCACAACATGGCAACATTACGGCGGTGGGCAAGTAACTGAAGCTGAGCCGCCAGACCATGACCAATAATATTGCTGATTCTTCTTTGGATTTTATCAAAGAGCTCAAGGAAAATAGCAGGGGTACTGGACCATATATAGCAGCAATGTTCTAAGATTGGACGAATGGTAAAGTCATAGATATGCAAGATAGATTCCAGATAGAAAAAAACTGCCTCACTCGACACAGTGAACTTAAATTCTTAGAAACAGATCTACTGATGGGTTGAATGTAATCTTTTCACCGCATGTTATTCCGAAATGAGAATTGCATCAGATATATCGATGGCAGTATAAACAGACTGTTTTTCTTGTTTATTTTTTCTATGGTTGCTTGCTAGGCTTTGTGTTGGATTTACCAATACGTTGCACTGCATACAAATATATATATATATATATATATATATATATATATATATATATATATATATATATAACTAGACTCGTTTCGAAAAACCCTCGAATTTTGATTTGCTAATCAAATCAATCTCGAGGGAAAAAAGGTTTAAAAAAAGAAAGAGCTACAAACATGAACTTCTGCCGACAAAAAAATCGCACAGATGCAGGTCTGAAGCCCAAAAAAAAACCCCGATACGAGTAACAACTAACTAACAAAAGAGCTCAATACAACCGTAGAGCAGACCTAGATACACCTAGTGAGCCAGACAAACCTACCTAGGTTTCACCTAAACGGATCGTCAGGGAAAGTTTTAAGGCAACGAAAACAAAGGTTTAGGTTTAATTTAAACGGATCGTCAGGGAAAGTTTGGCTAACGAGGCAAAGAGAAACACATGTGTTTGGGGAACTTTCCTGACGATCCGTTTATATGAAATATAGGTAGGTTTGTCTGGCTAAATTAGGTATATATATATATATATATATATATATATATATATATATATATATATATATAACTTCGTTTAGTTTAATTTCCATATTTGAATTGGTTTTTCTCTTTGTTTTTTTTTTTTATTTTCTTCAGCTATTTATGTTACTTTTTTATCAATACGTTGTTTAATATATATATATATATATATAGAGAGAGAGAGAGAGAGAAATACTGTATATATATATATATATATATATATATATATATATATATATATATATATTTATATAGATAGATAGATATATATATATGAAATATATATATATATATATATATATATATATATAGACATATATAGATATAGATAGAAAAGTATATATATATATATATATATATATATATATATATATATATTTATATATATATATGGAGAGAGGATAGAATCTCTGTGTGAGTGTTTGTTACCGGAATAATTAGTGTATTAAACATACATACAATTGTGACTTACGAGATTCAGGAAAAGAGCATCTGTCATACCCATGCACAGTAACATTATAGAATTTGTAGCATCTAATTTGAAGCTAAATTTGAATATTGTTTTCAATATTTTATCCGTTTCTTATCAAGCAAATATAAGAA
Organism: Acanthosepion pharaonis; assembly: GCA_903632075.3. NCBI lineage: Eukaryota > Metazoa > Mollusca > Cephalopoda > Sepiida > Sepiidae > Acanthosepion > Acanthosepion pharaonis. The sequence goes on from CAHIKZ030001684.1 coordinate 441,577, forward strand.
ATATAATCATTTTCGTTATGTTTTCAAAGAGTTTATAGCAAATGCAAAGACATATCTACATAGAAATGCAACAAGCTCGCAGCGAAAACCAGTTAATTTTAGGATAAACAAAATAATGAACAAGCAGACATTGCAGTAGTTGGTGGCTATTTCTGTGTGTCGGCTTAGAACGAATTTGCGATATGCAGGGTGGGGATATTGATTTATATACCGTCCTTCAAATTTGTTTGTTCGGACTACAAATATAACATATTTTGGCTTCCATCGTTCCCAATGTGGCGTACCTAATTTATGCTTCCTCTATAATACGCACCTCGAAAAATTATGGGTAAAATCTGGAAAACTATCTGCATAATATCCCCAATAATTAAGTTATTATTTAAAAAAAAAAACACAACAATGTCTTCTTAATAAAACTCCTATCTTTTATTAAATGAAAGTTTTCTTTCCAGTAAAATTTCAACTTCTCTAATAAAACAACAGTTTTTAAACAGAAGATCCATTACCCTTCTAATAAAACTGTAATGAACCTTCTTTAATAACGTTCCAATGTCTTTTAGCAAAAGCACAATGTCGTTTTTAAGAAAATTGCACTGTCATTCTAATGAAACTCCAAAGGTTTCCCCAAATAATTTGTATTACTCTGGTCATGCATATTTACGAAATGAAACAATTTAAGTTGATCTTTCGTCTGAAGGATGTCTAGTGAATATTTTCAATTTGCTGAAAAATACACCTGAGGGTATATCTCACATATAATTACTATAAACTGGACATTCTAACAAGATATTTCGCGTATCTCACTTATGGCAGGTTATTTGTCAATTTATGTTGCACCTAAAATAGGCAAATATAATTTTCCCACTTTGAAACAAATTGCATTTCGTGTGTCTCCCACTAGCAAATGTGATTTTAAACGGAACTTAGTAAACAAGATCCTAACATGGCTTTCTCTATGAAGCGATATTGTGCATATAGTTCACATATTGCCCACATTACTTTTATAAGTTGTCTTTTCTTCAAGTTAATTGGATAGGAATTGAAACCAAATTTTAGTTTATAAAAACCATGGAAACAATCTATTTTCTAAAATGAATGTGAAGATATTTTGCTAAACTGACGATATGCGTTGACAGAATTAATATGTAATAAGTTGAGAAGTGAAATTATCCAAATTATGCTGAATACGTCATCCTCTCTTGAATAAAAAATGGCAAAACTTAATTTTTTCAGCGTGGTTAATATTCAGTTGCTTTGGAAAAGTAGTAGTTTTATGCAACATCCTTTTGTTTTAAATTGCAAGTATTATTACAGGCCTGAGATAGGGGTCGATTGTGAAACATACACGTGTAAGAAGTAGCAAACATGGTTAGGGATAATTTTAAACGTATCTCATATTTGTTTTAAGAATACTTCTTTAATTTTTTTCTCCATTACGATTTTGGTTTCTTCAAATAAAAAACTTACTTATATATATATATATATATATATATATATATATATATATATATATGTATGTGTGTGTGTGTGTGTGTGTGTGTGTGTGTGTGTGTGTGTGTGTCGTCATCCACAGACAGACTGTTTCGCTGTATCACAGCTCATCAGTGTGGCTAGACGGTTGCCTTTAGCTAGGATCTAAACCCGGCTGAATTGGCGTCAGTCGGAGATTTTACCCCTAAGCCGTTGAGGAAGGTGAATTTAAGCGTATTTATTTTTAGATAAACACATAGTGTCTGAGAGAACTCGATTCGATTTATCGAAGAGTCATACATTATTAGTCGTAATAGTCACTGTTTACAAACCCACACTTCGTCCAAGAAGGATTCGAATAATCAAATTAGAGTAATTCTTGCAGTTTAGAAAAATCTTCAACAGAATGCGGAAAGGAGGTGACGGTCGTTTTATCCTATTTTAGGATTCATCAGCTGTGCGCATCCACTACCCACAATCGAACACAAATATTTACGCGGTGTTTACTCATTCCCCCACTAGAATGAAATGTGACACAAGGTCGGAATAATGTAGGGACCCGAGCGCGTGCACCCGGGACAGGAACAAAAATTCCTCTCAGCGCCCGCAACCGTCGGTTGCGCGGGCGTCGGTGCGAGCACCGATCCTTCCATCTTGTGCAATGGGAGGGCGCGGCCTCGGACAGCTGTTCCACAGAGGTGGGCACCTCTTCAGTATAATTTTTCTCAGTTGCGCCTCTGTCCTACGACAGGGAAGCCCCTGATCGCACTCTGTCCAAGGACACAGACGCAACAGAGAGATGATAAATAATCCCTCCAAACCTTTACGATACGACGCAAGAGTCATAGCATAGAATTAACGACCCTCGGTGACGAAGACGAAACTGACTATACTCATTATAGCGCCGCACACACTAAAATGCTTGGTGTAATTCATCCAAGTATACTTAACCCAGCGGATTGTGCACCCCAAAACCACGCCTTCTTTTCCCAAGTCGCTCCCTCCAGTGTATTAGAATCTGGTTCAAGCAAGGATACACAAGTGATAGAATTTTTTAGCGGGAATTGAATAATCATAGTATACTTCGATGAGTTACGGCATAGAATCGGACTATATCGAGTTTAGTTAGTTATTTGTTGGTCACCTCGGCCCGTTGGTCAAGTGTGTATAACACTTGCGAACTATCGTAACGGTGCTGCATCAATTATTGGTGGTGGACACGCACTGGTGAAGTGTCCCCAAAAATTTTCAACACTTCTCATAAATCTTTCTGTCGCACACTGAAATTCGGTGTATGTGTGTTCGAGTGTTTGTGTTTATCTATATGTGAGTGAGAGTAGGAGGCTCATATAACTAGGAATGTATTTATAATTTAGTGTTGCACAAATATTAGCAGCAATTTTTTCTTATATGGAATGTTCAATAATTTCATTTTTTTTATATTTAGATTGCACAGGAGCGTCTTTTAAATCTTTTGAATTTCATGTAACTGTACATTTCGTTTTGTTTATCATCGCTTGTATTGATGAAACATGTCGCCAAGGACTAAGTACTATTTTCTAATTGTCTATTTATTCGATTTCTATTATCTACACATATATTCTAAGAACTTTAACACCTTGTCGACAAGGAAATCAACAACACACATTAGTCAAAAAAAAGGAGAAAATGAAAAAGTAACTAATCTCCCAAAAGTGGCTGACACAGGAGCGTCTTTTCAATTTCGCTTTTCAACATTTCTCTTTTGTTTACCATAAAATCAAAACGTGTCGGCAAGGACTAAGTACTGTTTTCTGATTGTCTATTTTATTCAGTTTATATTCTCTAAATATATATTCTGCTGAAATTAACACACACACACACACACACACACACACACACACACACACACACACACACACACACATATATATATATATATATATATATATATATATATATATATATATATATATTCAGACCTGAAGATTATGTTTATGAATTAGTTGCAGCTGGGTGTTAATTGAATATCTACTTTTAGATTTACATACGCTCTGTCCCTGATCTTGAGCCCATTAACGTATAAATATAGCATAACTTTAAAATGATATATATATATATATATATATATATATATATATATATATATATATATATATATATTATATATATGTATTTTATATATTTATATTTATATCTGCGCGGTACTTATACAACGATAGAGCTAACATATTAATGTGTTTGTCTGACGATAACAAATGCATGAAAAGCAAAGTTACATCAGTCTATATATATATATATATATATATATATATATATATGTGTGTGTGTGTGTGTGTGTGTGTGTGTGTGTGTGTCTATGTCTGTGAAATAACCCTAGGTATCATACGATATATTTATTTAAACATAGTAATCATACCGGTTCCACATAGAATAGATATTTCCTAACGATATTTTTGTCTCATTTAATATACAGGATAAATTTACTTTCATATATAATCCATGTCCGCAGGTTATTCAACATACCGATTTTCCCAATAATGCAATAATTCTACAAAAGTTCATTCAGTTTAATCAAATAAATAAAAATAGATGCTCACAAGGGAAAACATATTCCTGCATCTACCTCTATCTTACTTTCATAATAATTCCCCTTTAATACAAATGTTATTAATATTATGCTTTCACATATTCTCTTTGTTTCATTCTCAGCGCTGTGATTCTCTCATATTGTAAATATGTATGTTCTTATGTTCCTGCTTATACAAAACTTTCCTGTTCTTTCTTGAAAGACAATTTAGAAGAATGTTCTTTACATTTTCATTCTATAATAAAATACATTAATCCAAACCAATTTTCTTCGCGGTTAACAACCTAATGCAAGTTTTTCTGTAAATTCCAACTGAACATAAAAGGTCTTAATAGAAGTTTAATGAAATTATTGAAGATGTTTCGTATTTATATTCGTAAACCATAGCCAGAGGTTAAACATTTTGAGTGAGATAACAGGTTCGTGTATAAAGTGTTGCATATGAAATCGTAGCGTTCTTTGACACCTTGTTTAAGAAACGAGATAAAAATTTTCTACAGAACATTCACACACAGACACACACACACACACATCCACACAGACACACGGACACAAACTCAGACAAAGACACACACGCAGACACACACACATATATATTATTATATTTATATATATTTATATAGATATATATATATATATCTTAGTCATTTTTCATATATAATTAATTATTAATACATACTCATTTTGTTATAATAAATCGAGCACAATTTTATTAGTACCAAGACTCAATGAGGGATATATATATATATATATATATATATATATATATATATATATATAATATATATATATGCATACACATTTTACAAGTACACACACACACACACACACACACACACACACACACACACATATATATATATATATATTCAGATTTATATCATTAAAATATTATAAACAAACGGCTTCCGTTGTTCTTCAATAATAATTGTATTTAGGAATAATTGCCGCCAATATCACCAACACATGCTCTCATTCGCACAATCATTCAGTCACGCGCTTAAAATCACCTCATACACACACACACGCACACACACACTCTTACACACACATATATACTTAAACATGCAAACATAGTTATATTGCCTTATTGAATTATTCTCTCCCATTCCCCGAAATCACATACATAGACATACACACGCTCACACACGCACAGTCACACACACACACATATATATAAAATATATTATATATATATATATATATATATATATATATATATATATAGCTAATATTAGTGGTAAATATTAAGGTTTAATCTCCCACCTTCTCTCGTCTGTTACCCCTCTCTTTAGCTCTAACATTCGTCCCACACTCTCATACTTACACTCTCTCTACATTCTACTTTTATTTCCGGAGCTTTTTTTTCTGTTTTCTTTTGGAATTTGTAGGTCTGATGAATTGGATCGTATTTACGATTCCAATGGAATAAATTATGACCATAGAATATTAGTGTTTAATCCCTTTTTTATATATAAATTTATATATATATATATTTATATATATATATATATATATATATATATATATATATATATATATATATATAAGGAATATATTGTAGTTCTTCCAACGGAGAAAAGTGTATATTTTAAAGACAATAGACAGGATACAAAGTTTTTTCTCATAATATGGATATTTAAATTATATATTTTACTTTATTTTTAATATTTTTGGTACATGGGTTTCGGGTTATGTGACCTTAATCAGGCGAACCATCTTTATTTCCACATATTTTTAAGGAATTAATTGTTTCTCGTCTGTTTTCTTATTTTTAACCATTGTCTTTTTTTTTGTTTTGTTTTTCTTTGTTTTTGTTTTTTTTTTTGCCCGCTGTTTTAATCCCACCGCGGTTTTAACGGCACATTAATAACTTTTAATTAATATTCCGCAAGGATGGATGTGAAATATTTTTCGAGTCACCCTTGGGTCTAGTTTTCATTGGAGGAGATCTTTCTAATGAAAGCGTTTTGCAACGATCCAAAAATCTTAAAATCTATTGATGCAATATCAGGTGACTTATTCGAAGGCTATAAAAATTCAACACAGTTCAAGAATGTCTACTAATATTTGCCGGACCATTTACGTGCATAAACATAAAATGTATTATAATTTTTTAATACAATGCATTTTAATTTTTCGATTAAACAACAGAATGTTATTCTGTCTCAGTAAGGGAAAAATTATAGCGCCAAGGGACAGATTTACCAGTATCTACTAAAGTTTTCTTCAATCGGAAAAATATGGTAATTACAAAAATGGAGGCTCATTTATCAGTTCATGAATAATAATCCTCTATCTTTAAATATTTTGTGCATTTCATATGAATAGAAAACGAAAAGAAGAAATATATTATGAGGTTCCGTCATAAATAATTATCATATTTGTTTATCAACTTTATTCTTATGATAATAAAGTACAATTACAATTTATTCAATTATATACTCACCGTTATTTGCAAAGATTTTAGGCCATTCATTCGATATCTATTGATTAACTTTCTGCATGTTTTGATGTGAACAATTTTTTTACGAACTCTTTTATCTGTGTTTTTTTTTTTAACATTTGAATTTGTCCTCAAATAACAAATAATTCTAGGTTGGCATCAGATCAGATGAAACTATTAGGAGAATCGTACAGACCAGCCAAATTTGGATTTTCATCATGTACAAAAATTGCGTCTGAGCTTTTCTCCTGAGTAAAAGCCGGCATCAAGACGTTCATCCCATCAAGAAAATACTAAATTCTAACCCGCTTTTTCTGCCGATATAGCCCATAGGAACCACTTCTCAAAATGTCCGAAAATGTTTTCCTGTTTTATGAGTTATTCTTGCTGTCTGTGACCTTGCGTTGGTATTAAAGAGAAGAAACATTTTCTTATTCACGAGTAAAGGGCACATTACGACTGTAATTTTATAGACACGTTGACCCTGCTGGAGGTATGTGTTATGGGGTCCACCCCTTTTTCATGTAAGTGGACTCGACCAGAGTGTTACTGGGACTGCTGCCGTTAAATACCCACAGTCAGAATATACGGAGGGAAATTGAGAGAGTGAGATTGAGATTGAGATTGAGATTGAGATTGAGTTGGAGGTAGAGTCATAGTGTGAGATAACCGCTTGTAGAAGTCAGTTACAAGCACGTAGACTCTAAGGAAGTCCTACTTGAGACTGTATATATATATATATATATATATATATATATATATATATATATATATATATATATATATATATATATTATTACGACTAACCGCGTTCCTGGATTTACTAACCATATACCCATTGTATTATTGTGTAAATACATTTAATGTCTTATCTTTAATTCTTGCGTTTGTCATTCATTGGAGACCGAATTTCATCTCGGAATCCACAACAGTATGAAGGCGCAATTTAGGGTTTCACTTCGTTTTAAGAATTCTGAATGAATAAAAGTTCAAGGATCACACTACACGCACAATTGCTTAGTTTTCCATGATGTCCATCTCTTGTGGTTACTTGTGAAGTTTTATCCTACTCAATACATATCCTTTTGCATTGAACATTGTCGTTTATAACCCTGGTGAGAAAGATAATATATTTGTTTTTACAATTAGTTTACAAAAAAAACGAAAATTAATTATGACTGAAGCTAATATGCTACTTCTTTGAACCAAGACACTTTTCCTCAGTTCAATCGATCTCACAAATAAAAGCCTTCGAATGAAATCACAATACTCCCCAATCAACTGATAAGGTGTCGCTTTCTTCTTTTAATAATCAAATTTATTAAAAAATGCTTCACAGCAAAATTCACTTTTTATTTAATCCTGAAGAAGAAGTGTACAGTTTGTAAAGGCCAATATTAATGGCTTTACTGGACTTTTCTTCGGGTTATGAATCTTTAATTCTGTATAGTGCTATATTTTCTGTATATTACGATATGAGGTAGATATTTCTGTATAATACTACATTTAGCGAATTCTTTTTTCCTGAACAAAAACAATATTCCCCGATCCATTGAGAATCTACTGCTCTCTTATTGCAATAATCAATTTTATTAAAAACTTATCTAGAGCTTAATACAGCTTTAAATGTCACATGAAGAAGATATTAGAATTAGAATTGTTTAGACCAATATTGATGATTTTCTTGTTCGTTTCTTAGGGCCAGGATTTTTCAGTTCTATATTGTATCGCTTATTGTGGTTCTAGAGCTGTGGCTTTTTATGCAATAGCACGAATAACGTTGCTTTCTTTAAACTAAACAAAATATTATTATTTTTTTTATATGCTAAACAAGAAATCTAACAAAAATACTTGTCTTTTCATCGACGAATTCAGAAAATATTTTTCATATATTTTTCCTTTCGTTAAAAAATAAAAATGTTAAAATTTGAAAAAAAATTAAACATTGGTTTTCCCGTACAATATTTCATTAGCGTAAATTTTGACATTATTTCAAATGTCTATATCACTATATATTAAACTTATCTTTGTCTGGCAATGGAGCAAATATCAGAGTAGAATTCAAACACATAATATTGAAATACTAAACTAGTTCATTAAAATCATTGTGAAAGTTTTCTAAACGGAGAAAATATAGACATCTTAATATAGCCCATGTCCATGGCATTGTGGCACATTGATTTTCAAGTTAATTACACTCTACTTGTCTGTTCGAACTAGGTTGATAACACTTGACGATAGAAGCCCAAACGAAATATGTAATTATATACTATGCTTATCTATCTGTTTCGCTACACTGCAAGATTAAATTGTGTGAATCGAAAGCATGAGATGAGCAATGTTTTGTTAAACTCAGTTTGTAACAAATTTCTAACAAAGATCCATAAATCCAAATGTAAATATTTACTAAACTAGAATATATACTGGCCTAACCCAGCAAAAATCCTATAATAACGAGACATCCAAAAAGATGCCAGTTGCTAAAATAACCATATGAAATTTGCTCAGTAACATCGTTCTACGACAGAGGTTCAATATAGCTGTATAGTTGAACTACATTAATCTGATACAGGTCCCAAATTATATTACAAGCAGTGACAAGCAGGTATTTGTTATTGATATTATATTTTTGTCTATAGGTCGTGGTCTCCGGGATGATGAGTTATCTTTATTTAAACTATTTATATGTGAACCGTCGTTTTCACATTGTCGTTGCTCTCACGGATTTGTAGGTTGATTCTGGTAGCCTACAGGGAAATTAGAACTGAAACATTTATTTAATCTACGATGGTCGATTGCTTTTGTTACACTGTTCATTGTTAAGGATATCTAATCTAGTTCTTATTTCTGATACTGTTCGCTTATTTCCACTGAGTCCAACCATACTACCTAGACCAGAGATTGAACTCACAATTACTATGTTATCAAATTTACGAACCAATGCTTTAATCCAGTAGGCCATTTTTCTATTCAGTCTGGGGAACCTGGAGATTTAAGCCTAACCTCACTGGCGATGATTGCTTAACTTAACTCACTGAAGCTTCTCTTTTGTTACAGCTGTTGTTGCTAAGAAAAGGGCTGCTTTTATTATTCTTTCTTGATTGCTTATAAAAAAGAAACTCTGTGATACCAAACACAAGGTGCGATGTGTAAATTGTCGTTCAAATTACGCAAAAATATCTTGAAATAAGAGTAAATTTATTCAATAAAATCGACATTGGCTTCAACCACGGCAAACAGTCCACTTCGGAATCTCCTGCAAATTTCGGAATTGTCTCCTTTAAGTTGGTGAATGCTGCCATAATCCTTGCCTTCAGTTCCTCTTTGGTGTTACAAAGAGTTTTGTTCGTCTCTAGCTCAACTGTGCCCCACACAGAATCACCAATTTAGGTGGCCAGATGTTAGGGTTGATGTGGTCGCAGAAATTGTCTGAGCCATGACTTTATAATTCTGCTTGTGTGGCATGGTACAGAGTCCTGTTTCCAGACATAGGGCCTTCCAGCAGCCATCCTCTTGAACCAGAGCAGCACTACCTCCTCGAGGCATAATTCATGCCATAGTGTTGATTCTCCGGGCCACACCAACAAATCAGTGTCATTTTTCCGAGATGCCGTACCTTCGTAGTCACAACTATACTCATCTACCTCTTTTTGAATCCTCTGCACTGTCCTCAGATTGGCACCTATACATTCTGAAATGTTCGTATTAGATCTTCAGGTGGGAATGCCAAGCAGTACAACATACCGTTTTCAAATTTCTGGTGGAGTGAATTGCTCTTTTCCTTGCTGACATTACGAAAGTGTGCAGTCGACAAAATCAAAAACAAACAACGCGAATGCGCGAAATTAAAAATATAAAATGTCGACAAATTACTCATCGCACTCTTTAGAATGTTGAGTACAATAATCGGCATGCAAATTGTCTAAATACTCGTTGTCTTTATACTTGAATCTATGGATAAATATTGGAAGCTTTACAATTTAGTCTGTAAAGTATCAACAACTTTGCTTTGAGAATACAGAAAACACTGTTTGGTTTTATATTTCTGTCTATAGTTAAAAACCTTTACCAAGTTTATACATGAATCTTGAGATAAACATTGTTCCGTTTTATATTTGTTTGCAAGCATCGTCATGAAAGGTTGCCATTCTGAAGAAGTCTTATTGTTCTTCAAAATCTTCAGTCGGCGTATTCTAGACCCCGAAAATGTTTTAACCACATTTATTTATTTATTAAAGCAATTCATCCCAAGCAAGGCTAGAGTGTCACTAGTACGTAAGCCATTACAGAGGGTAGAGAACAAAAGTGAAAATTCATGTCTGAGGAAAGGATAAAAAGAAGGGCGGGGGACAAAATCGAGGTATCAGATGTCGATTGACAATACACTTGAAAATTTGATGATTTTATTTATCGGGGAAGCAAGGTGAAGGAAGTTCCACAGGCGGGAAGTGAGAGAAAAGAAGCTGTTTGAATAGAAGTGACGATTATATTTAACCGTTTCGAATGTAAAAGGGTGGGACCGAGATGCCAACCTAGTAGCTCGCTTAAATTCATGCAGTCTGGGAACCAGCGAAAGTAGCTCATCGGAACAGTTGCCGTGAAAATACTTTTAGACGAGACAGAGACTGAGGGAAGCCACAGAACATCTGTGAGAAAGCAACTGCAGATTAAATGCCAGATCAGGACCGATCACATTGCATATTCGTCTCTGAATTTTGTCGAGGACCTCGAGACGTACAGCGGGAGCATCAGACCATATATAAAAGCATTATCCCATGCAAGGACGAATTGTTGATTTATAGATGTGAAGGATGGACTCAGGCTTGAAAAAAATCCTGGCACGACAGAGAGAACGATTTTTGTTTGCGGTTGATGAAGCTATTGATTCACTGTATTTATTTCACCTCAGGTCAGTGGAGATCGTGACAAAGCATGCGCAACAAGTCGATTTCGAGATGTTGGGAAACAATCATTCTGATGGAAGTCTCCTCTGGCGGGTTAGGGTTAGGTTACTCTGCGGTGAGTAAAAGAAACCAGTTTCGTTTTGGAAGCATTAAAATGTACAAGCCATTTCCTGACCCAGTCAACCACAGATTGGAAGACCTTGTCAAGATCAGCAGCCAGTTTAATTTGTGTCAACGATACCAGATTTACTATTGAGGCAGGAGTAAATAGTAGTGTCGTCCGCGTAGATGCCTACTTGGGAAATGATGACATCGAGAAGGTCACTAATAAAGATCGGGAAGAGTGTAGGGCCCAAGATAGAGCCTTGGGGAACACAAGCCTTCGTGATAAAGGACTTGGAGGAAAAACCGTTTAGGACAACCTTCTTTTCACGGTTTTACAGGAAGGATTTTAAATCAAATAATCGGTTCTTAATACCGTATCCCTGAAGCTTAAGAAGAAGGCCGACGTGCCCAGCCCTATGAAACGCTTTAGAGATGTCTAGTGCCACGGCTCGAGTTTCTCCGTTTTATAGGTGAATTAAGCGTAATAAAGTTGTGTACGATAGATTAACTGATAAAAAGAAACATGTATCTACTTTGCTAACATTTTATTCTCGCCATTTTCTCTTGGCTAATCGTGGAGAGTTATCTCCCGGAGAGTAACCAGCCGAACGTTGTCTTTACATTCTCCGGCTGTGACGTGTCAAAGCTTGCTTACGTCCTTCTCTTTGCATTTATATATGTATCCCTGCAAAATTGCAAAATGCAAAATTCTCGTCCACACCCTTTCAGGTGTGAGGTCACGTATTTCTCGATTTGATAGCAAGAAGTGAAACCAGGACGACCTCTTGGTATATCCGCTTACTTAGATCTGATGTGAAATATGGTTTCAATATATATTCCCGTATAATATAAATTCAATAATATAAGTTTCTTTGTGCTTGTCGGGTTATTTTTATGAGATTCTATTTTAATGCGAAAAAGAAAGAAGGGATAAGTTATTCCTGTGGACAAAGAGTCAATCATCATTACATTTTTATGAACTTTACATAGATTTTTACTTATAAAAATTATACGTTTCCTATGTATGTGTACCGAATTTTGGTATATCTAAAACAAAACCAGATAAAGTTAATATCGCAGTCATGAAAAACAAATGCTCTTGATCATCTTGGCACTAAATCAATCCAAGAATTGAAACGTAGTGGTTTACAACTGAACTCAGCTATTATTAAAAAATATCAATTTGTAAAAGCATTCTCACGGTATTCAAACGTTGTTAATGGCGACTATATTGAGGACGAAAGGTTACAAAAAACATTTAACGCTAATAATTCGGTATATTTTTGAACAAAACGTTGTTTGCAGTGAAAACTTTCCCATTAATTGACTCAGTTCTCTTTTTTTCAGATGCTGAGAAAAATAAAAACTCTATTCGCGTCTAACTGATCGATTTGAGTTTTTTTTTTTCACTATTGCACTAGTGCTTTGCGGGTATGATCTACTTTTTTCGTGTGCAGACATCGCATTTAGTGCAAAAATTGTTTTAGATATTTTCTATGAGAAATATAAATGACCTACTGCTTATCATCATAGAGACAAAATGTATTTGTTTATTCTTTTCACATGCGCTTATTTCATTAATGATTTTATATAATTGATCCTTCTTATATTTTATCGCTAGAACCAAAGATAAAATCACGCTTTAGCCTCAGATATAGTCTGAGTATAATTCTGTGTCGTATAGGGTATGTCTTTAAGAGAATTAAGTCAACTCGCTTCCATTCTACTAATCTCATTTAATATAGAGCATGCATATTACCAAAACCGAAGTATAATTTTTGAGTTGATATTTTGAGTGATATGGAATCGTGCCTACCGCAAAGACACCTGTTCCTACATAAACTACATAAAGCGTTAATTTAAAACGATAATGTTATTTCATTATATGCCTTATTTATGGTAATTACGTTTTAATAGAAAGAATAGAAAATTATTTATAGTTAAATTTATTTAAATATTTATCAGGAATGGAACCACCTTCATATTTCAAAAGTGCCGCCTAGCTGGAATTTCATTTCCACTTTTTAATAAATCTGATATTTTAAAAAGAAAATGTTTTAAGGACTATATTCAACATCGTTGTACTGTAATGTTCTATCATATATAAAATGTTCTCGTACTCGAAACGAGTTAAAATGGGTTGCTGTTTAATGTATGGTAAATGTAAAAGAGTCTTCTATCCTAAGGATATTTTTCTTCCAGGTTTATATTTGTAGGATTTGTTTTGATAGGTATGTCATATTGGAGAATAGCGCTTTTTCCGTTTACCAAAGCAGTGTACTTTCAGGCTAATATTAAGTTTACTTGATCAATTTGATGACTAGTCTCAAATTAGAAAAACAGAATTTAATAAACCTTAGCGAATAATATTCTTCCATATCCGTAAAACGCTGCTGGGTAAAGCCAACACACACACGTACACATACACAGAAACACACACATATGCACACGCACACACATACCAACACGCACAAACACATGCACATACATACACACATATATATTACATATATATAAAATTACCGTCAGCATTGAATTAAAAAAGTTAACTTCCTTGATATAACATTAGATTTAATAAAAAAATGTATACATACCTTATGAAAAAAATACTAATCCTTTATATATAGACACTAAATCTAATCATCCTCCATCTTTAATTAAGAATATACTTTTATCTATCGAAAAAAAGAATAAGTACAAATTCAGCAAACGAGAAGATTTCTATGAACATATTAATTTCTATAATAAAGCTCTAAAAGATAGTGGCTACAAAAGCCCAAATCTAACTTATATAAAAAAGAAGAATGGAAAGCAAGGAAAAAACAGAAGTAGAAAAATAATTTGCTATACACTCCCATATAACCAGAGGGTAAAGAACAAATTAGGACTAAGTTCCTTGCATTAATCTTTTCCTAAAGTTAGTAAATTCAGTACTATTTTCAATAAAAATACACTAAAATTAAGGTACAGCTGTACTGAAAACTTAGAGAAAATTATTAAAAAAGATAATGCTAATAACTTGAATAAACACTTAGACAAAGCCAAGGAAATGTGGACAATATAAAAATAAAAAGCGATGGAGATAAACAAAAATCATGTAACTGCAGAAATCCTCATAACTGTCCTCTATAAAATAAATGTCGCACGGAATCATTAGTATACAAATACAATATCTCATCTATTGAGAATCCCAAAAATATAAAAATCTATATAGGTTGTACAAGCCATGAATTCAAAAAGAGATTCAAGCAACATCAAAGTTCATTTAGTATAAATAAATACCGAAGTTTTATTTGTTTCTTTTAAGTGCCAGATATATTTCTGGCACTTAAAAGTAATAAATAAAACACCTACAGTAAAATGGAAATTAATAAAAAAATCTAGAATGTGTAGGTCATTAAATGACTCATGCCCTTTGTGCATACATGAGAAACTCTATATTACTAGCTTTATAAAAATAGAAAAAATTACTGAATCAAAGAAATGAAATAGTTATTCTTTGTCAACATTCTCAAAATATTTCCTTAAATAATATTTAAAAATAAAATAAAATAATTTTTTAAAAAATTGGAGATGGTAATATACATACATTTGAGATGTAAGAATAATTTTTAAATAATTTAAGTAATTCTATTATATTTGTTTGTTTTAAAAAGAAATATAGTCTATTAGTAATTAAGAGTAAAAGTAATATTTTAAAATTTTAGTTCAATATAACGTATTCTAACTCAAACACCCCTTTTAGAAAGAATCTTTATTTATACAAGTAAGAATTTAACGGAAAAAATGTCGAAAAACTTTTTCTCGTTAATAAAAAAAACAGACGACATGCGTTAAACGGATGTCAAAATTCTTTGAAAAATGCACCCCTACTCTACCTAGACTTAACCACTTTTTAGAACGTAACTCATAATTGATACAATAATAGTTAATAAAAATTAATACGCTAACTCCTGTGTCAAAATGTTTGGATTTCTCTGTATCTTTGGAAACAAAAAATGAATTGTACGTACGTTTAAAACTAAGTAAACTTAAAAAATAAGTTATTCCAACATTTGCTTGAAGATGAAACAGTACTAATGCTTATAATATAATTATATAATTAAATCTGAAGTTTTAGCTTCGTTTTTTGAAACACGGTAATTCCTTTGTAGCGAAGAAACAATATTTTCAATCAGTTAATTTATAATATTTATGCTCTGTAAATTTACATCGAGCACTGTTTTACAAAAATAAAAATATCAATTAAGAACACTGGATTATATATCTTACTGTTCTTTCTTTTTTTATATATATATATATATATATATATATATATATATATATATATATATATAGTGATGTGAACAGTGTATGAAGACGGTATTCTGAAATTATGAAAGAGATTATCACCACCATTGTTGAATTCAATATCAACATTTATATTTATACATTTTATATTTCCCTTATGTTGAGCACTTTTGTTCATAAATATAACATAACATACCATAAAACTAAATTTATATAACATAAACATAACCTTCTATAATTAATATTTAAGATACCATCAAACTAAATAAGACAACGAAATAACCCCCAAGCGAAAACATGAAAACTATTTATCAGTTAAGCATTAATATCAATTATTAATACATAAAAATAAATACAAATTTACTAACTCAAGAAGACTCAAAGATTAATAATGGTAGCATGTCTAGAGAGAAATAAACGGAAATCAATCTGTCATGGTGCTTACCTAAACCGATAGAATGAACTCTTCCCAATGCTATATATACTACGCCTCTCAAGAGAGACGAACGGTATTGGAACGGTATTGAGACGGTATTGAATCGAGTCGAGCCGATAGCAGTCAAGCCAAACCAGTCGGACTGTCTTACTAACCCTTTCACTTCTTGTATTATTTCTCGTGTAATAAATTCTTTGTTATTTCTACTGTTGTGTTTCATGTTGTTCCTTCATGGTCCTAACATTGGACCATAACAGTGGCGACGAAGATATTGAAGAAAGAAATTCTACGCGGAGAATATAAAAAAAACACACTTTTTGCTATCGTTCACCCATAACAGTGGCACGGAAGACACGAAATTTTATCTGTCAACAAAAAGAGAATCGAATTCTACCCAGGAAAATCTTTTCGCTCCAAGGGTCCAGAACAAACAGACGACAAAGACCTGAAGTATACATGGAGAATAAAAGGAAAAATCGTTACACCAGTACAAAACTCAAGCTACAATACTTATTGCGAAAAGAAAAGTATGGGGAAAAAGTGAGTTTTTTTATCCCTCCTCTTCTCGTGACAACAGATAGCCTGTGTTATTATTAAATTAAGGTTCAAACATGGAAGACTTTAAGGCACCTATATTGGAACTAATGAAAAGGCAATTCGAGCAGCAACAAAAAAATGAGGAAAAACAGACTAGACTCGATGAAAAACTATTGGAAATTCAACGGAAAAACGAAGAAAAGCAACTCGAACTACAAGAATTACTACAAATTTGAGGGCGAGATTATCACAAATGTAACGTTCAACGGAATGACCAAAAAATTAAAGATGTATGTTCTAAAAAATAAGGAAAATTTATTTGGAACTGACTGGATGCAGAAATATGACCTCTGGGATTTACCGATAAATGCGTTCTGCCAAAAAGTGGAACGATTATCGACCGAGGCAGAGAAATTGAAGGAGAAATTAAAGAAAAGTTTTCCCGACGTATTTTCAGCCGGCCTCTGGAGGTGTAAAAAATGGTGGCAAAAATCAAACTAAAAGAAAATATACAACCCATTTCCAAGAAGACAAGAAACATATAAGAGTTGGATAGACTAGTGAAAACCGGTATATTGACAAAGGTGGAATATAGTCAGTTATCACTATCCTCTCCCTAGTCCAGAGGAAGTTTTCACAAAGTTGAACGGAGGAAAATTTTTCTCAAAAATAGACTTGAGCGAAGCATACCTACAAGTACCAGTAGATGAGGAAAGCTCGAGGTTGTTGTTCATAAACACACATAAAGGATTATATAAGTTCCAGAGATTACCATTCGGGATCAAGGTCACGCCGGCGATATTTCAGCAAATAATGGACACTATGCTAGGCGGACTTGATTTTACTATCACATACTTTGATGACAGCCTGATAAATAGCAAAAATATTGAATAACACTGGGAACACGTTCAAGAGGTTTTTAGGCAGATACAAAATTATGGTTTTAAGGTAAAAGAAAATAAATGTGACTTCTTTATGAAGGAAATAAAATATCTGGGCCATATTATTGACGAAGAAAGAAAACCAGACCCGGACTGAGCCTCGGCAATAAAAAAAAAAAAAAGCTGACTCCAAAAAATTTAGCAGAGACAAAGCTTTTTGGACTTAGTAAATTATTATCAAGAATTTATTCCTAATATGCACAAATTACGCGCACCCCTAAACGAACTGCTGAAGAAGGAGAAACTTTGGGAATGGTCAGATGAATGTCAGAAAACTTTCGACAAAATCATTAAAACTCTAACAGCAGATTTTTTTCTAGCACATTATGATCCTAAATTGGAAATAATAGTCGCGAGTGTCTATGGTATTGGTGCATGTATACTACATAAAATGCCGGATGCGACACTAAAACCCATCGCGCATGCGTCAAGAACTTTATTACCAGCCGAACAAAATTAATCGAACATCGAAAAAGAAGGGCTGGGGATAATTTTTGCAGTCACGAAATTTCACAGATATATTTACCGTAGATTTTTCAACTTACAGACGGATCACAAATCGTTACTAACAATATTTGGATCAAAGAAAGGTCTACCTGGCCTAATAGATTACTAAGATGGAGTACGATTTTATTAAACTATAATTTCAAATTGGAGTATCTTCCATCAAACAAAATGGGGCATGCAGACGGTCTTTCGAGACTAATACCAAATAAAACGGAGCCATTAGAAGATTCCGTAATTGCATCACTACAAGATGAGGAAGATATTAGAACATCATTATGTAGTACAATTCGAAACCTCCCCGTCACATTACAGGAAATAAGAAACGAAGCAGTGAATTTATAAAGGAAACGAAAACAAAAATTGCGGCAAAAGATAAGCATATTACAGGCAGTTTGTCGTTATGTAATAATGCTCTGCTATATAATGAAAGAGTAGTAACCCCGAAAACGCTACAAAGACGAATCCTCAAGGATTTCCACATGGGCCATCCAGGAAAGAACTGGATGAAATCCTTAATGCGAAGTTATGTGTACTGGCCAAACATGGATCAAGATATTATACATATGGTGGACAAATGCAAAGGCTGTT
Organism: Acanthosepion pharaonis; assembly: GCA_903632075.3. Classification (NCBI taxonomy): domain Eukaryota; kingdom Metazoa; phylum Mollusca; class Cephalopoda; order Sepiida; family Sepiidae; genus Acanthosepion; species Acanthosepion pharaonis. The sequence goes on from CAHIKZ030001684.1 coordinate 460,370, forward strand.
CCTTAGCAGCTAAGGCACCTCCGATCACTCATAAGCCATGGCCTGAGACAGATCGACCGTGATCGAGAATGTATATTTCGCAGGTTCAGTAGAAGGTTTCTACTACTTGATTGTAGTAGACAGTTACAGCAAATGGCCAGAAGTATTTCGGTGTAGAAAACTTACTTCTGAGACGACAATAAATTGCCTTCACGAGCTGTTTGCTCGTTTCGGAGTGGTTGATTGTTTAGTCACCAATAATGGGACACAATTTACATCTGTGGATTTTCAAGAGTTTTGTGAAACTTTTTAGGTGAAACACATCAAATCTCCGCCATATCACCCAAGGTCAAACGGGCAAGCGGAGAGGTGTGTAGATACATTAAAAAGAGTACTAAGGAAAGCTTATGACATACCAACAGAAAAGGCTTTACAATAATTCTTGCAAGTGCATAGAATTACACCGAACAGTACTACGCCATCTGCATTATCACCGGCAGAAGTAATGTTCCCCCGAAAAATTAGATCGGTATTCGACAAATTATTGCCAAAACCGACAAAGCAATCACCAACGTCATTTGTACCAAAAAGAAAATTTAACCAAGGGGAGAAAGTTTTTTTTTTAAATGTTTAAAACAATACATCCTATTGGGAGCCAGGTACAATAGAGACACAAATCGAGAGCATGATTTACATAATTCAGGGTACGAAGTTCTCGCATAAAAGGCACTTAAATCAGATCAGAAAGAGGCTGTTAGAGGATTCTAACGGTCTAACCCAGGAAGAGGAGGAAGTAATGGACACAATATTTGACACCTTCAATATGCAAAGGCCTCAAGTAATTTCAGAACCGCGGAAATCAAGCAGAAAAATAAAATTTAGGGATCCTTTGATGATTAATCCGAAGAGAAAAAAATATTAAAGACCCCGGTGAGGTAAAACTTGGAAGTGGGGTGTCATGGTGCCTACCTAGACCGACAGAATGAAATCTTTCGAACGCTATACATACTACGCCTCTCAAGAGAGACGAACGGGCGTGGTATTTGGACGGTATTGAATCGAGTCGAGCTGATAGCAGTCACTCCAAACCAGTCGGTCAGTCTTACTAACCTTTTCACTTCTTTGTATTATTCCTCGTGTAATATATTCTTTGTTATTTCTACTGTTGTGTTTCATGTTGTTCTTCTATGGTCCTAACCTTGGACCATAACACAGTCCCAACAGTTAAAACAAGAAAATGAAAAATGAGAAAAAAGGTAAGGAATGAGTGTAAGTGGAGAATCAAAACACTCTACACTTACGCATATCTGCGCTGACAGGTGCACGAGCAAGAAGGAACGTCCGTACAAACGGATACAGGGCTACACGCTCGCAAACGAGCACACGCTGACAATCAATACGGAAATAAAAACTTACACCAACGATAAGTGCATAAAAAAGAAAAATCTAGAAACATAAGCGGTCAATTACGGATACCCTCTGAAGAGTTGATGGATGGGTCCGTCTACGAAACACTGGAGCCAGGATGCTGATGGTAGCGTCAATCAGCCAAATAAACTGATATACTTGACTGGAATTTTAGTAAATGCGACAACTAAAACGACTAATATGAGAAACCAACATAAAAGCTAGCGATCCAATTTCTCTTCACAAAATGAAGAGCCAAAATCTTTTACATTAATTAAACGTTTACATTACTTAAAGAACAAAGTTTTACATTAATTAAAGAACAAATATATATATATATATATATATATATATATATATATATATATATATATGAGATTCTACGATTCGATTAATGCTTCCTATTTATTTCCACGGAAACTATCGCATATACATGGAGACCATCAACACTTTCAGCTCGTGAACGTTATTTTTCCAAAATATTCACCCCGAATGGCGATCGATCCATTTTCGAAGCGAAATTCGCGTGAATTGACTCTTGAGCAGGTTTTTTTTTCCATACGTCCATGTAGTAACTATTAAAACTTTTAAATTACCCACAGCTTAATGTAATTGTCGTTAGATCCATCATTCGTACTCTGATGAGTACCAATAGGCTAATATTTTCTGTATGAAAAAATTCACTGAAACACCTCTGTTTTGTATGCATTTTAATAACGGATGTCATTCAACCAGGTTGTTATCTTTAACAAAGCGAAGAAATGTAGTTTATTGGCAGGAGGATTCTGTCACTCCTTCCATATCAACAACATATGCCTCTGGCATTGTGGTCCAATATACTAAAATAGGAGGCAATACATTCGAAGCCGTATTCTTATTTGAAGAGGTAAATAAGTTCTCGCATAGCAAGTTGCAGACTTTGTCGAGGAATTGTTATTGATATGTAATTGCTTGCAGCTTAAACGTATTTGAACGTCTAATGTTGTGTACCACGTTTGCTGTAAACGCATTGATTTCAATATAATGACTGGAATTTTAGTAAATACGACGACTAAAGCGACCAATATGAGAAACTAACATAAAAGCCAGCGATCCAATTTCTATTCACAAAAGGAAGAGCCAAAATCTACTCGACCAAACGCGCAGAGTTTTACAATGTTTGATTGTTAATGTCTGGAAAGAAAGAAGAATATCTAAATTTGCCTTATGCGCACAGAGAATTTAATGTTCCATTTATGACTTTATTTTGCAGAGCAATTTATTTAGACAGGCGTACGGAATAAGATGGATATATAATATTGCTTGCATCCTCATCTATATGAAGAATTTGAAATTGTTGGTAAGTTCCTTTCTGCAGAGATGTCGTCAGGTTACGGGGTTTAATTAAATGTGACTAAGAGATAAGAATTGTTTACACAAGAAGTATAAAACTTTTATTTCAAGCCAGTGTAAAAAGCCCCGATGTTAGTCGCAAAAACCGATATCTAGTTCATCTAACCTGATACTAACAGCAAACATTGCCCGGATCGCTATTCTCCTTCTAAATTCCAATATTAAATCGCACCTTGGTCATACATCACGAAAAACATCCAAACACAAACACACACACACACACACACATATACATATATATATATATATATATATATATATATATATATATAAATAATAGATGCAAGCATCGGATGTAATAAAAGACTTTGCTGGCGTTAGTTAATAAACTGCGGATACTTCTAGTAGGTAATATTGTAGTTTTAATATTTAGCGCATTTTGTTTTTGGAGATACGTTCGGTCAAATGGTTATTTTGTAGAAAGATGCCAAAAAAAGAATTATCATGGGGCAAAAAAGTGTGCCTTAAACTGATTTAATTCTAGTAGTAGTATTCGAGGTGCCATTTTGTGCTGATGAATGAATTTTATGAATTTTCTTTCGTATCAGAGACAATTATTACTGAGAGCTAAAAATAAAGCTTTGAAAATTCATGCTTATTATTGTTTTATACTTTATATTGTGATATTTAATATTCCCTCGATTTCAGCTCTGCTGAGTGAAAGCAAAACCGGTCTGTTATTTTTTTCATGAATGGTGAATTTCGTCTTGCCGTTTTTTTTTCCAACATTTCGATTATCACAGTCATTGTCAAGAACTGTGTCTTACCATTATGATGAGCAATATATATTAAATAAATTGTAGAGCGTTTTGCTCTTTACAGGAATCCCTGCTGTTTAAAATTGGAAAGTTTTAGTTCTTAGTATCGCCACCCCTCTTTCAAAATTTCAGTTCCTGCTCTTATAAAATTCTATCATTTTTCTCGATTGGTCGGGATCCGAATTAATCTTTCAGCACATCGGTGAAAGTTACTCTATGGGATGCTGTTGCTGACTCTTCGAATGAGAAAGGCCATTTCTCTCTTGTATGATGCAAGTAATCACACATTTTTGTCAGTGAACTAGTGCTTTATCTTAGATTTGTGATCCTATGTACAATATATGTGTTCTTTGGCGGACTATAGTCCCAGTTTCTTCTTCTCCGACAGAAGAAACATCCAGCAGTCTTCTCTTTCGTCTAGAACATCTACCTCATGTCTTGTGTTCAGAGATGCTCTTCTCCATTGTAAAGAGTGGTTATATGAGTCACTGATGCCTTCTAGTCAAATTGAATCACTCTGGTCATTCTCCGAGGGCCTTTTTGCAGATCAAGTCAAGGAATTTTTACTCATTAATTTTCCACACACTGGTATTTTGTTCTTTTTCTGACCATCCACTGTACCATCTATAAATGTGTGTGAGTGAAAATCCTACTAAAGCAGCAATTTTTTAAATAGAACTTTCCGTCTGTCATCTATGATCATGCGTCGTTCAAATCGGTTTACCCCAGATTTCTCTTACATTTCTTTACCATACTAAAACAGGAAATAATATTCAACATCTTGACATAGATATGTTTAAGTGTCTATATCCATTAAATTACTGATACGTCATTATCTGATTAGAATGTCGTATTAAAGAATGTCTGGTGAGTAGATATTGTCGAAGCCGACTATTTGGAATTAATGAAACGTTACTTTTTCAGCTCTCGGATTAAAGATATTCATTAATAAAGGAACATTGTTTTCAAGAACCATTTTCTAAAAGTCAAACAAAATAACTATGAAAAGCCATAAATGTAAGTAAAATTACTTAATTAGTAAAAGCATGTTATTCGTGCAAATCATTAAACCTCAAAATGTAAACGACTTTCTTTGCAATTCCTTCAATTTAATCCAGACGGATAAACGAAGTCAGACATATATAGTTCTCAAGAATTCTGATATAAATAAAATGTGTCGTTGTTAATACTATATGGAAATCTATTCTCAGAAAAGCAATTTTAAAAATCAAATTCTAGCATATCAGGTATAGCCGAAAGATGAAATGAATGTGTTCAACTACGAAACGTAATTTCATTTATACACTTTGACACAAAATAATGTTCAATGAAACAAGTTTCCCCGATTTAAATGGAAGAATATCGACGTATTTCGTAGGTTTTGTGTAACATTAATGAACATGAGAACTTTCCAAATCACTCAGATGATTTTGTTAGTGTTTTATTTTCACTTCAATGCAGTGAGAAAGCACAATAAAGAAAAGTAACGAAGAGAATTGCAAAACCTAAATGCAAGATAAAGTTGCCCCAATCTGGATATCGAAATCGAACAACAGTAGTAACAACAGTCCGGATATGTGGAACTGAAAATCTCAGAACATTATATAATGCAAGAAGTGGAAAGATATGTGCAGCTGAACTGTGATTTTAAAACAAAGAATAATGAAGTCCGTTGATACAAAAAAAAAACATTTAGAATAATGAAAAGGGTTTTTAAGTTCTATTTACGGCGTGGACAGGTGCAATAATTCTATCGTTTTTTTAATAACTTTACGTTCTCGTATCATATTAAATACGAGTATCTAATTAGTCAACTCAACTTAAAATGAACTCAATAAATATCCTCATCTTTTTTTGCTTTTATTCTCGGTGATTTTCTTTACAGTTTTCTTCAAATGTGGAATTAACTAAAGTTGCCTCTTCTAATTAGGCTTCGAAAAATTCTTTTAATACAGAATAAAAATTGAATTAAAATTAAAACTTCATTGAAATTAAATCAACGTAGAATCCGGGTTGTTTATCTGCATAAATATTTTCTTTTTTTGTTTTAACTTATTAATTTCCATTTAATGCATTCAATTATTTAAAAAGAAATAGTTTCCCTTTGTGTCAAAATATATTTCAGAGAACAGCTACAGTCATTTCTTTCTATTTAACAAAATTGGCACTGGCGGTTAGTTAATAAAATCGTTCTTAACTTAAGTAGTTTTAGTTCTTAGATTTGTTTTGTTCTTTCTTTTTGATTTTGTTGTTCGATTTCCTGTTTTTATGGTTTAATTATTTTCTTATTCAATTCATTCCACAAGAAGTCAGTTTGTTAATTTAGGTATGAAATTAAAGTTTGGATGCTTTTTTTTTTTTTTTTGGAATATTAAAAGAAAAAAAAAACTTGTAAGGTTCCAACGAATAATTTATTTCACCACAGAAATATTTAAAGGCTCTGAATCATAGCCTTGGTCAAATTAAAAATGAAAAAACAGTAAAAATTTTTCGAAACATGAAGAATTTAAATCAAGAAAATCAGGTTGAAATAGGGTATGAAATTGAATATTAAATGTACCATTTCTTTTTCACGACATCATTTTTTCTTTTCATTCTCTATGTTATTTTTTCCTTCTTTATTTACTTTGAAATTTCATTTTTAGTTATTGGTTACGATTCCATTATTTCAGTTACGATTTTTTTCTTTAGTCTTAATAATTGATTACAATTTAATCCATTCTTTCTTTTTCCAAAATATATTATATATCTATTTATTTCTTCAAAAAAACTTTTTGCCTAAAAAATATGCATGGTGGCGATAATTATTTTTTCTTTCTTTTTTCTTATTGATAAAATTAAAATTTTTCTGTTTTTGTTCTGTAAAGGATAAAGCAAACGATCTTAAAGGAAAAGAAAAAAACAGAATCAGTTACCATTATAACTTTGTGAAAAAATAAACCGATGGTTTATAACTTCAAGTCAAAAATAATTTTTTTTATCTTTTATAGATAACTTACAGATTTATTTTCGGCAAAATTGCATATCACAACAAACTTTTCAGTTACTTTTAATTTTATTTTATAAAACATTAAAATTAAATTATTCGGATTAAAAAAAATAAAATTCTTGGTTTGTTTTCCCCATAATATGTTTTTTTTGTTTTAAGATCGAAGAGCAAATTTTTTGAATTTTATTATATTAGGTACCTCCACGAGATCGCTAAAAAAAGAGCATAGCATGATGAAAAAGACGCCAAACTTGACAAAAGCAAAATTTTATCGTCTAAATGTTTGTTATTATTAAGAGGAAAGGTCAAAGTATTTTGGGAGTATTTTTCCATTTTTTAATCGTTCCTAGCACGTCCGAAATTTTCGTTAAAAATCTAGTTTTTTGAGTCAGCAAAATTGACCATTTTTTTCCATTTTAAAAAAAAAAACTGAAAATCTGACTTTGAAATTTTTTAAATATCAATTATCATTTTTTCAAAACTTATTTTAAGAAAATCAGAAATTATAATGTTTATTTAAAAATATTTTGAACCAAACTTAACTTAGCTTTTTGTGCCAAAAAGATGTAATTTGAAAATAAAACAAAGCAGGTCATAAACTTTCGCGTCTCTTGACATGTGATGAATGATATATTTACGAATTCCATGAGGCTAATTTGTTCTAGGAAGGAGAAAAGTGAAATAATTTACATTTACGTGAACAAATTATTTACCCCGTTATTTTTAAGGAAAACTTTCAGCGGTCTAATTTTTTTTTTTTTTTTTGTACTTAGCTTTCACCTTTACGTTTATGATGCTTTATGGGAAATATATTCTAAAGAAATTAAAATAAAACTGTTAAGAGTGAGATTAAATTTCATATTTCTTAAGAAAGGTATCTAATTAATTTATAGGTACCTTTCTTATGAAATTTTATCAGAATTGTACATAAAATACTATAATTTTATGTACATTTATTACATTCTACTGTTATTTGTATTTGCATTCATTTTATTATTAATTTTGATATTTCATTTATGGAAAATGTCGTAACTGAGATTAATATAAAAATAAAATCATATAAATTTCATAAGATGATACTGATACTTGTAGGTACCCCTTCTCAGTTGAAATTGAAAAATCAAATTAACTTTCCACACGTGTTTCGCAAAAGTAAAGGCCTTAACAGCGGAGAACAATGCTTAACTCAAATAACGCAACTTAATTATATTCTGGTTGGTCTTCCGTATTTTATAATTACAGCTCGATTATAAGCACAAAATTACATTTCTTAATTACTGGGGATCTTCTGATTAGTCAAAATGATACAATTTACAACGCGCTAAAAAAAAGATCTATCTCATAAGGACACTATTTACGAAAGCCGATGCGGCTTTTTAACTAATTTTATAATATTTTAACAACTTAAATGTAAAATCTATTATAATTAATGAAATAACAAATAATTGTATTAAAAATTCATTTTTCATCGAAAAAATTTTTTTGCTTTCAGAAAATATTGTCCATATTCATAAAAACAACTAAAAGCAAATAAAAGCATTTGAAATTAAATAATATCTTTGTTTTATTGAGTTTTGTATGTTACAATTCAGAGCTGATTTTCAGGTACTGCGTATCCAATTAAAAACCAAAAAAAACATGATTTGCATTCCTCAAAGCCCTGTGCTTTTAATTATTGTAATCACTAAAACCGATGCGATCGAATTTCTAGCGTTTTCATAAAATTAGTTATGGGGGTGGGGGGTAATAAATATTTAAAAAAAATATTTCTACCATGACTTTCATAAAAAAAACATATTTATAATAATTTCGATCATCTGTGAATAGTTCCTGAAAGTTTCATTAACATCCGATAATTATTTCTATTTTTGCACGATTTTTCAAATTAATGTGTGTCATACCAAAAAACGTGCTAAAAATTGTCTATGTTATTTACTAGTTCCGCTGATACAAATAGAAAAAAGGTTTTTTTAATCAAAATTTAGAATGTTCTAAAAGAAGGAAAATTTTTTAAAATAATTAAAAAAAAAAAAACTTTGGTCTTTCCTCTTAATAATAACATAAGCATTTAGACAATAAAATTTTTTTTTTTCGGCAAGTTTGGCGTCTTTTTCATCAAGCTTTTTTTTTTTTTAGCGATTTCGTGGAGGTACCTATATTATACAATTTTTTTTTTTAATAAAACATCATATAATTTATAAGGAGTTAATTTACCTCCATATTATAATTTTTATAAAAAAATAAAAGGTATGAAAAAAGACGCTAAACATTCTGACGAAAATTTAAAAAATTTTCAGTATTGTAGGAAAATAACTCAGAAATTTAATTTTTCAAAAAAATTTGTAACAATCTAATAATTAATTCAGTTTGACAAGGCAAAAGACATTAGACGATTTGGGGTAATATTTTTTTTTTTTTTTAATCATAACGAATTTAGCTCAGACATTAAAATTTTCGATAAAAATCATGTTTTTTTTTTTCTTTTTGAGTCAGTCAAAATTCTCAGATTTCAAAAGTATTTTGGGGTTTTTTTCCATTTTATAAAAAAAATTAAAATCTCAATTTGAAATTATTTTATATATCAATTATCATTTTTTTCAAAACTTATTTTAAGAAAATCAAAAATTATAATGTTTCTTTAAAATATTTTGAACGAAGCTTAACTTAGCTTCGGCGCCAAAAAGATGTAATTTGAAAATAATACAAAGCAGGACAAACCTTTCGCGTCACTTCACAGGTGATGAATGATATATTGATGGATTCCGTGAGGATAATTTTTTCTACGGAAGGAGAAAAGTAAAATTATTTACATTTAAGTGAACAAATTATTTACCTCGTTATTTTTAAGGAAAACTTTCAACGATCTAATTTTTTTTTTTTTTTGTAATTAGCTTTCCCCTTTACGTTTACGATGCTTTTTGGAAAATATATTATAAAGAAATTAAAACAAGACTGTTAAGAGTGAGATTAAATTTCATATTTCATAAGAAAGGTTTCAAATTAATTTATAGGTACCTTTCTTATGAAATTTTATCAGAAGTTTACATAAAATACTATAATTTTATGTACATTTATTACATTTTACTGTGTTATTTTTATTTCCATTCATTTTAATATTTCATTCATGGAAAAATATCATAACTGATATTAATATAAAAAGATCAAATAAGATTCATAAGATGATACTGATACTTGTAGGTACCCTTTCTGTTGAAATTGAAAAATCAAATTAACTTCTCCACACGTGTTTCATAAAATTTAAAAAAGGCCTTAACAGCAGAGAACAATGCTTAACTCAAATAAAACAACTTAATTGTATTCTTGTTGGTCTTCCTTACTTTATAATTACAGCCCGATTAGAAACACAAAATTACATTTTTAAATTACTGCGTATCTTCTGATTAGTCAGAATGATACAATTTACAACGAGCTAAAAATAAGATCTCTCTCATGAGGACACTTAGGAAACCCGGTTCGGCATTTTACTAATTTTATAATATTTTAAAAATTTAAATGTAAAAACCTATTATAATTAAAAAAAATAAAAATAATTGTATTAAAAATTCAATTTTCATCATTTTTTTTTTTTTGCTTTCAGAAAAGATTGTCCATATTCATAAAAAACAACTAAAAGCAAATAAAAGCATTTGAAATTAAATAAAATCTTTGTTTTATTGAGTTTTGTATGTCACAATTCAGAGCTGATTTTCAGGTAGGTGGGGTCCAATTAAAAAACAAAAAAACAAAAAAAAAAGGATTTGCATTCCTCAAAGCTTTCTGCTTTGAACTATTGTAATCACTAAACCTGACGCGATCGAATTTCTAGCGTTTTCATAAAATTAGTTATGGAGGTCGTAATAAATTTTAAAAAAAGTATTTGTGCCATAAATTTAAGAAAAAAACATATTCATAATAATTTCCCTCATCTGTGAATAGTTTCTGATAGTTTCACTAACATCCGACAATTATTTTTATTTTTACAATATTTTCCAAATTAATATTTAGGATTGGAATCGAACCTAAGACGCCCAGTTACAAGACCGGAGAATGGTCTTGGCGTCTCACCCCCATATGAATAGACATGAGAGGCGAGAGTGGCCATTTTTTAAACAAGACATTCACGGCAATTTGAGGATCAGGCAGATACGTCGTCTCGCTGCTACCCTGGCGTCGCCGATATGGAAATTACAAACAACGTTGGAATATGGACGAACAAAAATAGCAGAGGATATCGAGCTATATAAAAATATCATTTTTCTTACAAGGAAGGAACTAATAGAAAAAATCATTCATTCTAAAAGCCAAGGGCGTTAAGAAAATTTGAACAGGCTGTTTTCGATAAAAGGAGCAGAAATACTAAACGTTCCGTCAAGCGCTGTTACGACACATATTTCAAACCTACACAAAAAGTGTACCGGCAAAATTTAAGGAAAAAAAATCATTACGGACTTCGTACTTCGATTTTTTTTTTCAGTTTTTGTGGTCTTGGGATAGGATGCGGTTAGCTACTCCAACGATATTAGCAGGACAAATTGGCTGGGCTGGCAAAACCTGGAGCATCAAAGCAGAGGTGTTGTCTTTAGCTTTTGGAAGAAAAAGTTCAAAGCTTGTTGGCCAAGAGAGACCACGGACAATACACCCCATCTATTGTAAAGCCCCTACTGGCCAAATTAAAAGAGGCCTCGGAGAGAAAGACTGTATCAAGAGAGACACTGAATTAAATTGGGAAGAGCTCACATGACGGCTTGAACGAAGGGGTTAAGAAAGATGTTGTCAAATTCAAAAAAAAGGAATTTAGGGGTTTGAAAAACCGAAGAGATTACGGTAAAGCAATAAATCTACCAGGTGTTCGGAGCAGAATAAAGAATATACCAAAAAAGAAAAAAAGGGTAATAACCGGATGATCGTCCAAAGATGGAAATTGAAAAGGAGGTGCAGAAATCAACACAACAAACCCAAAGGCCGAACCGCACCTGGTTTGGAACAAAAGTAAGTTCAGTACTCCTGAACACAACCCTGATGGTATATAACTATGATTCCATTGGCCCATTTATTTTTAATATTTTTTTCCCATACTCACCGGATAAAAGGCGATCGTTATTTTTAGTCAATATGACAAATTCTAGTACCGTTAGTCACCAATTCGAGAATCACCAGATTTTAATAAAAGGCGTGATATTCGGAAAAGTCAGAGTAGGATCATGGGAAACACGTCAGATTATATATTCAAAAAAATCAGATTTCTGCCTGTCCGAGTCTAATGGCAATTAAAAGGGTGAAAACAGCTGGGGAATATTTCATCCAACTTCCCAGCAGAACGTTGCAACTAACGGCGGAAAAAAAAAATGTCCACTAATGTGGACAGGATTTTCGCTCCTATGGAAGAAAACAGGCCTGTGGAACGATGGATGGCATTTTGAGATGCATTCAATGTATGGGAAAGATGCAGGCGATGGAAAGGAAAACGCCATGGACATACGTTGTAGGCCACCATTGGAACAAAACCCCAGAGGGACCTCTGTTGAAATTACAAGAAAAATGGTGGTTGCACCGAAAAGGACAAGGTCACCGAAATGGACCCACAGAAGCTCAACACCACCAGAAACCCATCATACACCGTCTCCTTTCAATCAGGCATCGCTGGTGCCTGCGAAAACTAGAAAAACCGTTTTTGCATGGAATGGCTATCTTTAGCTCTCCATCGGCAAAGATGCAACTACCTTCATCACGGAATGGGGTGATACCGTTATCTTCGGGGCACTTAGATTTCAAAGCGTCAGGAGACGCATAACACGCAGGTTCGACAATATTACTGTAGATATGCCAAAAACAAGGTGACGATACGATATTCTATCAATGGGACAACTCTATTGAATCATCATTTTGGCATACTATAGATTACATAAATAACTGCAGCAAAAAATGGTATCGTATTCAACCCCAGAAATTTCACTTCGCGGAAAAAAATGGAATTTACAATTCTTGATAACAGAAGACGGGATAAAACCCACCAAAAAAAATGACTGAAACAATACGGAATTCCCGACAAAAAAAATATAACTGACATAAGATCCTGGTTTGGAATGGTAAACCAGGTAACGCTTTTTCTTGGCCCCGTTCCGGGACTAAAGACAAAAAATCGGAAGTTCTACTGGGACAGCACACTCGATCGAATCTTCGAAGAGTCAGAAAAGAAGGATCACGAGAAGAAATCGAGAACGGTAAGAACCTTCGGAAGTGAATAGGCCAACTTGTTTGTCGACGGACTTCAGCAAAACAGGCTTAGGATATTTTCTTTCCAGAAGCACTGCAACTGTGCCACCGAAGCTGGACCGAAGTGTGGTGAGGACCACTGGAAGTTAATCTGGCGGCTCCCGATTCACTAATGACGCAGAGTCCCGATATGCACCAGTGGAAGGAGAAGCATTGGCATTAGTTACGGAAAGCATGCCGGATGTTCGTTTTGGGTGCCCAGAGCTGTTAGTTGGACCATAAGCCCCTGGTGAAGATCTTTCGGACAAAGCTCTGGAGGACATAAAGAACCCAAGACTGTTTTAATTCAAAGAACGGTCCTTGATGTAAATTTCGAATAAAGCATCTCCCTGGCAAACTCAATGCGGCACCAGACTGTACATCGAGATGCCCAGTGGCGTTAAGCCAGGAGGAAAAACGAAGAGGACAAAAACTATGGATAGCGCCATAAGAGCGTCATTTAACTCCACCTATGAGCAGGAAAATTAAGAGCAATAACATGGGACAGGATTGTATGCAGCTGCTACGTGAGGAATTTCCCTCGCCGAATTTACAAAATGGCTTCCCTAAATCTTGCACGAACTGCCGGAGACAATTCGCCGGTTTTGGCATTGTTATATTCTTGGAAGGTGACGATAATGGAAAATAAAAATCCTCATACCCAGAAAGCTACGTGCTGGAATCACTCCATTCAGCGCATCAGGGCGTCAATGGAATGTTGGCAAACGCTAAAGCGGCTGTTTTGGCCAGGACTGGACGCGAGAGCATTCGTTATGAAAGCTCCATCACAAAAGGAAAAGGATTTGTGACGGACTTCTTCGATTTACGAGGAAGAACTATTTATATGCAGATAGATACACCGGATGGGTAGAAGTCACTCTGATGTCGTCCATGTGACGCCCTACGAAACTGGTTCTGCACGTATGGCGTCCGGAGGGAACTTTCAACCGATGGCGGACCACCGTTTGACTCCAAATTTAACCGGACAAAAAAAGAAACGAACATCATCGGCATATTACCCTCAAAGCAACGGATTAGCAGTTAAAACGGCTAAAAGGATACTTGTTGATAGCACGGACAGTTGTAATCATGCCATGACCAGGCAGCTAGAATTCTGACCATGACTCAACATATGTCTCCAGCGATGATGCTCTACGGTCGCGTGATAAAGGACCATCTCCCAGTGCTCCAAGACCGATATCGAATCCACAAACGCTGGAGAGAAATCAGTCATTATAGGGAAACAGCGATGGCAAAAAAGACACTTAAGGAATGAAAGAGAATACAATCTAAAAAGTCACCCACTTCAGGAACTGAAAATGGGGGAACGGTGCAGATACAGAACCAAGTTGGTCCATACCCGCGCCGATGGGCAAAAAGACAGGAAGGGTGGTGGAAACACTGGGTAACCGGCAGTATAATGTACGCATGGATGGGAGTAACCGGGTAACCCCGTCGCAATCGCAGATTCCTCCGAAAAATAAACCCAGTAGTAGATACCTTGCCACTCGATTTTGATAGGAATGTTGGATACCATAGACAACCAAACAGGGCCTGAAATACCGGGAGAATGGTCCACCACTGATATGGATCAAAACCAGCCCCGAAACATTCGACACTCTACCAGAACCGATGGGTAGATGACACAGCATCCCTGGAATGATGGAGGTTGAGGAAGACCAACCGGTGCGTCGTAGCAGAAGGGTGACGCGACCCCAGGAACCTATCCCCACAGACGTGGGGGCACGTCGCACGACTACTCCAGAGCCTCAAAACATTGGACCACAACGCGAGTATCTTGTGGCCCCGGAAGGGAGGGGCGTGTAGAGGTGGAATCGAACCTAAGACGCCCAGTTACAAGACCGGAATGGTCTTGGCGTCACACCAGAAGTAGACTCGCCCCGCTTATGAGAGGCGAAAAACAAGACATTCACGGCAACGAGGATCGAGGCAGATACTGTCGTCTCGCTGCTACCTACAAATATCTGTCATACAAAAAAAAAAAAAAAAAACGCGCTAAAAATTGTATATGTTATTTTACTAGTTCCGGTGATACAAAGAGGAAAAAGGTTTTTTTAATCAAAATTTAGAATGTTCTAAAAAGAAGGAAAAAATTTTTTAAATAATTAAAATAAAATTTGATCTTTCCTCTTAACAATAACATAATCATTTAGACGACAAAATTTTGTTTTCATCAAGTTTGGCGTCATTTTCGTCATGCTATGCTCTTTTTTTAGCGATCTCATGGAGGTACATATATAAGCTTGTCACGATCCACTGCTGTCTTTTAAAAGACCTTCGTCTTTTGCCGGAATCAAAACAAACTGAGACTCGTCTTTTTCCGTAAATATATTTTAATATAAATAACCCAGTCCTTTGACTTCATGGCTTAATTTATTTATCTGTACATATTCTACCGTGTATTTTTTTATTTAATAATAATTCTTTACTAGACGAAAGAACGTGTCATTCTCACAAAATAATCGACAAGGATCATTTAAAGATTTTTTTTTTTAATTAAAAATTTATAAACAACTCTTTGACATTATATGAGATTTTGTGAAAATAAACTCGTTTTTAGAAGGAGGAGTTTTGATCAGTTTCAGTACATGTTTTCTGTAACATTTTATTTTTATTCAAAACAGCTACTGACGAAATAGAAAGGAATAAATAATTTTGAAACTGATGTGTAAAAATTTGGCATGGAGATTTGAGATTCACTTGATCAATGGTGACTATAGAAACATTCATGTTACGTTATATTTCTATTTTATTAGATATAACATTGATGCAACATAGCTTCTTTATGTGGCGTGTCTTTTCAGGATTTGGGCGATCATGCCTCTCCACAACTTCCTGTCCCTTGTAGCTCTTAATAAACATTATCTTTCTATTAGAAAGCATGTTGGAGTAATGGATAGCGGCCCTGTTTGAAGAATCGGAGAGCCGAGTTAGAAAGGTATGAATCCTCTTCTTCTCCCCCACCAGCTATGGGTAAATAGCAGGACAGACCTTGGATGGCAACTGGTCTACCGCAGAAAGAAATGTCAACTTACTGCGTGAAAAAAAAAATCTCTCGTCATTCATGTATCGAAAGGTACATGGTCGCCTAAGCATTTATCACGCATGGCACCTAACTGACTGACTAAACCCTGTTCCGAAATCCATATATTCAAGATCAATACGTATGTTACGAGTTGTTTTCCGCTATCTCTTTTACCCATTATCTGTCCAGTGCGGATCAGATTTTCCAAGCTCCCATTCTTCATTATATACCGCAGAAACCTTAACCGCATCTTCCGAGTGTTAAATATTAATTTCCTTTTTATTTACATTTTCTCCAAAATTTAGGCGTCACCAAAATGTTTGATCCACGTTATTATCAGCATCCTTCTGTAGAAATACATTTCTGTTCTTTCGAGTCTTCTCATCTTTTAGAAGCTCATGAAGCACTCACTGTTACAAAGGGGGACAAATATCATGCAGCAATTTAGTACTATTTTTCTGGTTTCTAGAGAAATGTTTCTGTTTCTTAGTACTCTGCTTAGCTTTTAGAATGCTTCCTTCACTATCCCAGTACAGATTCGGATTTCAGTATCACACTTTCCGTCCTCTGTTAAAACATTTCTCAGATATTTAATTTTTCTGCATTTGTTTGATTTTGGTATCTTCGATTTACAATTTCTACTTTTGGGCTCAATATTTTAGCTCTAAAAAGTTCAATGTGAGAGATGTTGTAACTTTCAAAATCTGCAGAACAAAATAGTATCTTTTCCTCATCATCAAACAAATCTTTAGTTTAATCCAGACATGGTGACCTGTTACTATTTAAGTCAGGATCCTTGCTATGACTAGTAGGACTTCTAGTCCCCATCAGAAACGTCTAATTGACCTGGATAAATAAATCCGGTGTTAAAACGCATTTATAGTAAAGCAATACTGAGAGAATTGGATAATCCTAGCAAGATTATATATTGGCAGCTACAATCTTAAAAACGTTAGACATGCAGATGGTACAGCAAACACAGGAAGGAAACTATATGAACTCTTACATGTTACGGAATGTGTGGGCCAGGAACAGAATGGTCAGCGATTGGCCGGAGTGACTCGTAGTTGTGGTATTCTGACTGTGATGGATTGTCTTTGTCTAGAATAAGTTACAAAAAGCTTGAATTCAACAGAAGGTCGCAAAAATTCTGAAGTGATGATACAGGTTGAGGGACCGGTAAAGACCAACTGCGGAGAGAGGCTGAGCTAACGTGCAACATGCGTTCCTGTGACGTCATTCCTCCCACTGCCTCTTAGAATCCAAGCTACAACCTCTCTTTCCTAATAAAACGAATGATAAAAATGG
>CAHIKZ030001684.1:482500-530000 GCA_903632075.3 Acanthosepion pharaonis
CTTTGAGATAAATGGTCAACCTAAGAGCATGATACATATGGATATAAAACTAGCTTAAATAGATATGTGCCCCTGCAGGCTATTTTAACCAAGACAAACGGTTGCTGTTATCCTTGCAGTTCATGTTTAGTGTCATCACGATCCGAATATCTTATTGCCTTACGATGTCACCAATTCATGATTTTCCTCGGTTATCCATTTCTATATATCCTGTCATAATCACTATTTCTTATTAATATAAGAAACAAACATTAAGCCATTTATTGGATGCTTTTATCCAACATCTTATTACTATAAAGGTTATTTTTAGTGTGTACACATTTTTTAGCAGTGGAAAATTTATAACAGTTGGGATTGAACACCGAAATAGATAACGAAATTCTTAATAATCACTCAAGAGAAGCATTTTTTTTTTCTTTTATAAAAATTTGTTATCTAGGCGAGTAGTTATTTAATTGTTCTAAAACAGAGCTGGATACTCGAATATAGGCAGATACTAATAACACTTACAGTAAAAAGCTGAACAAATGTCCAAACATCCAAATTATTTTGGACCCTCTTCCTTGTCAGGCTGAGAACTTTACAGTAGCTTTTTAAAACAACTGTGTTGAAGCTTTACCATTATTTTCACAGGTCGCTGTTCCTATGTGCAAGTAAACGTTTTCGCAGAAGATTCAAAATAGCCGTATAATGACAGTGATTTGTCGTCCTTTAAAATGATGAAGTATTGCACTTGGTAACCTCAGCACATGCCTTTCCAAATATTGATTCGCCGATTATGGTAAAACTATCGAACTTGCATCCGAAAAACATATTTTTCGCTCATATCATCGGTAGATGTGGCTTTCTTCCAACCTGAGGCTTTCATAGCAAACCCGGTTCGGGAGACGTCACTCGCTGCCCATTTGATAAGAAATATTGCAACTATTTCAGAATATCGCAATATTATTACAGTGTTCAGACATTTGTATCCGCTGTTAAGTTCATAAATCTTATCAAATATCGTTTCTGCTTAATATGAAATATTTTCATGGAGGAAAGAGGTAAACTTTATAGATATACTTCCCTTAGCGTCTCACCATGGAAAAAAAAGACAGGAGACGAAATTTGCAAACTATTACTGTTATGAAGCATTTCATACTCACCGGGTGCCCCATGTCTGTATCTTGGTTACTTTCCAAACCTTGTTTAGCTAAATATGAACTTCTCACTTTGTGGTGTACTAATCTTATAAGTCATGACTATTCCGTCAACTTGATCATTACGATCTTACAAGAAAAAACAAACTTGTCAATCAGATCATTACGATTGTGGCGTGTTCGAGTTTTATATATCTATGTATGGTAAGTATATTTACTGTTGCCGAATATCAAGCTATTGTATATAATGTATGTTTCATATTTATATATACACGAACTACAACTTCTTTCAATGCTGAACAAAATCTCTATAGCTGAAACATTATTCTTCCATATGCCATGAATTTTCAATACGTTGGCGATCAGTAATTTCTCCTTTTTCCTGTCCGTTCTTGCTCTAAGTTGATTCCGACAATTTATTATCTTATGTTGTCATAGTATTGACATCTATTAAAAAAACTAGTTACGTAGGTTACTCGCTGATTTACCCTGACTCCCTGGTCGTTAGTAACTCATGTGAGTGTTAAACTCATCTGCGTAATATTTTATCACTTAGTTCCATTCCATCTTCGTTTGTGTCTAAGTTTTCTATCATCAGGCTAATGTCTTACACTTTGTTTTATCTTCTTCTATTATATAATGTGCAATTAATATTACTTCCTTGTTTTTAATCCTTTTTAACGAGGCTGGGACATTTTTAAGTGCCTTGCGTAATTTGATTGACTAATCAGTAATTTCCATTTATGAATGTCTGCAAATGGATTCGTTAAAGCTAGAAAATTCAAAACTATATAAATATATATTTTGCAATTCAAAATCTTTTATTCAAAATTTGAAATTATCAGATTACAGCAAACAAAAGTTCCTGCCCAATTTTCATTGTGAATATATATATATATATATATATATATATATATGTGTGTGTGTGTGTGTGTGTGTGTGTCTGTGTATGTCTCTGCGTGTGTCTCTGTGTGTGTGGGGTGTCTGTGTGTGTGTGTGTGTGTGTGTGTCACTAGTGTTTATTTGGGTGATGATTTCTCGTGTGGTCTAGATTAAAATTATGGGAGTCGGTTTTTGTTGAATGTCGACGTTTTAACCACAGATGAATACCTTAATTATGGAGGCCAAAAGGTTACATTTTCGACATATCATAGTCTATGAAATTATAAATTGTGTAAGCGCTGGAACTCCGACAAAAAATAAAATTTAAAAAAAATTTAGAAGGTTTATTTGGATCATGTTACAGCGCTTCAGGTTGGTCGAAAATTGGCTTGTCAGATTTCGTCGTGGCGATATTCATGTAAATATTAAACCATGTTCCCGGCAAACTTCCAACGTCGAAGACGATGTGCTTGCTACGGAAGACATTGCTAAGAGTTTGAAAATCGATACCTCCACTCCCTTTCGCCATTTAAAGAGACATGGGTTGGCTCACAAACTAGGCACGTGGATGCCACATTCTCTGACGGAACAGAACAATTTTGATCGTGTTTCACCGGGGAAAAGGTGCCGTTCTTGGACAAAATTTCATAGGCGATGGAAAATGGATCCTTTATGAGAAGTTTCTATGTAAACAGAGCTGGAAACAAACTTGTGAATGTGCAAAAGCCGTGGGTAAAGCCGGCTTGCACCCAATGAAGATGTTGCTCTCTGTTGATTGGAATCGCAGAGCGTTTTCTAGCCTGTGAAAAATAAGTGTAAAGACGTATTGCGATCAACACCCCGATCTAAATTGCTTTATTCAAGAAGAATGGCTGAGTTTAGAAAATCAAGATGAAGTCATTTTCCACCACAACAAGAAAGCATGTTGCAAGACAGACTTTGCAGATGCCAGAAAGTTTGAAATGAGAACCCCCCACCCACATCGTCTGAATTCTCCTAACTTAGCTCCGGATATTCTGTTCCTGTCACTACAGGGCAGTTTCAATGACCCTGTAGATTCAACTGAAAACTGATTCACAACTATCTTACAACAAAAGAAATCCAAAGTCTCTACGAAAATGGTTCTTACAAATTTGGAAGAACGACGGGAGGATATATACATAACCATTAAATGTTTTTTGTGTTTGTATGTAAAATTTTATTTTTTAATTTTCTAATTGGGCACAAACATTTCCAATGATCTAATTATATATTTTTGAATGCTAACTATATGTATGCATATTGAATAGATATAATATTTCTTTGTAAAAGAGTTTTGCAAAGTTGAATTTGAAATGTAATTGCTGTAATGAAGACCTTTATTTTTGTTTGTTCCTTAAAAATATATATTCGATGTTCTGCTATAGACTTCGCTACTGACAAACGAAATACAAATGTACTCAAGAGTTTATATATAACGGGAATCGAACTTTGATATTTTTTCTTATTTTATGGAGCATTCATAAGATGTGTTTTATATTGCCTGGGGCTGTGGAAAAGTGTATTTTGAATTTTCACATAATGTTAAATAAATTCAACAATATAATTCGTTTCACTTTGACGCATCTGTTTGCACATGAGACTCCCGTGTGATTATAATGTGAGTAAAGTCAATCCTTGCTTGGTGGGATATATTTTCTTTTCATACTATTTGAAAGCAAGATTAATATATAAAATGTCGCACTGTTGGATAAGAATTAAGTGGTTCTTTTAGCAAATTTGAATGTGTACATATACTTAAGGTACACTATATAACAATTATCTTACGAAAGCTCTTTTCATTTATTTCAGGTGGCCACCATCTTACAATAGCTGGGATTCTAACAGGTGCTACCACGCTGGTTCAGGGCAGTCCTAGGAAGAACATCATTTAAGAGATGGTTTCATGCTTCTCAAACCCTCCAGTCATCAGATGAAATGCCTTGCTGCCGGATATAATTTTTAATCATATCCAGGGCTTTCCTCAGATACAGCATGGAGATTAATGTGTAAAAAGTAAATACAAATCATGAGAAAAGGCTTTTGAACAAAATAAAAATTGGTATCCAAGAACAGAAAGTAGTGAGATAATTCAAATATACAATCTTGATTATCGGCTAAGAGTGTTCTAGAACGGGTATAATTTTAAGAGCAGCATGAAAATAAAAATGGCAGCTGTCAGAAAACTAACAAAAATAGACTTGGAAAGAGACGAACATATGCTTTACATCAAATATCCGACTGTTTCGGGCACTGACATTCTCACTGTTTGTATGCCTTATAATCTTGAATATTATGAGCAGAATTACATCCAAGACTCATACAATTAGAAATGAGGTGACCTAGAACCATTCTTAGCACTTGCTACGTAGACCGCGTCACTGATGACGAAGTGTGAGACAATATGAGCCAAGAAGCAAGAACTTTGGGAGATCACAGAACTCTCATCAAGAAGATAAATGTCAAATGGCGTGGACACTTCATACTAGCTTAAAATGTTTATAGAGACATCTACCCTAGTCAAAAGAAGAAGAGGAAGATAGAATGGAAAATGGGGCAGAAATATCACTTGAAGATCATTCATAGAGTTCCAAAGGTTGGCATGCAAACGAGACATCTGAAGGGAACTGGTCATCTGTTGTGTAGCGACTCTGCAAGCACACACGGTTATTTTACTGATGAGGATGAAGATGGTATAATGTAATCATTATAAGTGTAAAAACAATTGTTTAATTTATGGACAAACTACAGGGTGATTGAAAAATAACTATCTATTTTAAGATACTTATAATCTCTATATATCATACACATTTCTCTATCTCTCAATACACACACACACACACACACACACATATATATATATATATATATATATATATATATATATATATATGCACTATCTCATTCTTCCTTTCACTCTTTCTCTGTCTCGCCACATGAATCTTCGAGAATGCTTTGTTCTTTTATAGAAATTAATTTTAAACTCTAAAAATTATAATTAAAACTGATAGTAGTGGGGAGGAAGATAAATGTGATACGCCACATACTCATATATGCTACGATTTGGTGCATATGTTGTGGACTTTGCTGATAGCTGAGATGATGAATAATATATATATATATATATATATATATATATATATATATATATATATATATATATTATAAATTAATTGATTTAAAATATGTTTTTTTTCGCTACAGTTTCCAACCATGTTTCAAAAATATTTTTGAAACATGGTTGAACTGTGTAGCGAAAAAAACATATTTTAAATCAATTAATTTATAATATTAATGTTCTGTAAATTTACATTGAGCACTATTTTGTAAAAATAAAATATCTATAAGAACACTGGATTTTATATCTTACTGTTCTTTCTTTTTTATTTATATATATATATATATATATATATATATATATATATATATATATATATATATATATATAAAAAGGCCCAAACACTAATATTACATGGTTATCATTTATTACATTGGAATCGTAATCACGATCCAATTCATCAGGCCTACGAATTCAAAAAAGAAAGTAGAAAATATAACTCTGGGTATAAAAAACAAAATTTTAGCGAGAGTGTATATGTGAGAGTGGGAAACAAGTGTGATTGAGAAATGTTTGAAAGCTCTAGAGAAGTGTAATCGAAGAAAGAAGAAGATGGAAGCCTAAAGGTGAAGGAGGGGATTTAAATTTAACAGAGTCAAAGTTTTAAAGAGAGGAATTAAATAATGATTTAAATGTGTGAGATACAGATATATATATGAAATATATTTAGATGCATAATTCGCTACCGAATTATATATGGTGAGAGAGCATTTGTAATCCTTACCAACCAGCAGAGTATATTTTTTAAGCATATCACCTCGAGCAAGACAGGAGTGCCATTAGCACGCAAGGGGGTTACAGAGACTGAGAGCAAAAGTAAAGAGTGTGGTTGAGGAATGCATATAGAAAAGGGAGGGGATCAAAATCAAGGCATCAGAAAATGTCGATTGACATTACATTTGAATATTTGAAGATTATAGCTATCAAGGAAGCAGGTAAGAGGAAGGGAATTCCACTGACGGGATAAGAAGCCATTGGAGTAGAAGAGACGGCTACATTTATCCGTTTCGATAGTAAAAGGGTGGGACCAAGATGCCAAAGTAGTAGCACGGTTAAATTCACGCATTTTTCTGAATCAGCGAAACTAGATGGTTAGAGTAGTTGCCATGAAAATACTTGTAAAGAAGACAGAGAGAATCCACAGCAAGTCCGTGAGAGAGTGACTGTAGACGAGATCCGAGACCAGAACCTCTCACATTGCATATCTCTCATGTTTGTATTCCAAATGAAAATTGCAGCTTTTTCACAGTGTTTCAAATTAATGGGATGGTGACTCTTTAACCTGAAATAAGCATATAATTAGACAGTGGATATAAGTTGTAACAGGAAAAAAATTCGGGTGTTCTCGAGTTTGGTTTCAATTAAGATGAATGAAGACATAAAATATTATCACAATTTGGTACATGATGCTTTTTATATGACATTAAGATAGTTTGTCTATTTTAGGTCCGCTTATAACTGGTTTTAAAATGCCTAGAACTACGTGCAATTAGAATACAGAGATAATTCTTGAATGTAACACAGTTAATATGGTGTACTTATACAGCAACTGAATCTTAGCAAATACTCCCTTTTTATCGTATACTATGCTATAGTGTCCATACCTTTAAGAAACAGATCAAGCTGTCCTTTGCTGCAGTTACTATGTGATTTCTGTGCCTTTTCTTATTACTCATTTCATTTATCTCTCGAAATCAGAACAGAAAAATAATCTCGTACTTTGTCAATATCCTGTCAAATTTCTTTAGCGCTCGGTGTAAATGCTTACTAAGAAATTGCGATAGATTGATAATATAGATTGTGAAGTTAACATATATTACGCTCCAAATGAGATAATTGTTACAGAATGTAGTACCATTAAGAATTAGATTTCGTTGTTAATTAGACATCCGAACGGTGCTTTTGGAATCCCAAAAGACACCTTTTTTGAACAGTTATCTCATTGCAATTTTGTCTACTCGCCTCAGGCAATTAACTCATAGATACTTTTCACTTGCGTTTATTGCCCATCACATTTATTGTGTAAAAGCACATTTTATTCATTTAATTCTCTGGAATTTATTCTATTTTTATTATAAACTTCTCAGAAATCGACTTCTTTGTCCATACGTAATTACAATTTCTCCTGTGTTTAAGCAAAGAATAATCACGTTTTGAATAAAAATAGGTTTATCATGCCTTTTATTCACCTGTATTGTATATTTTTATAACGAACAATACTCTAATCGCTTGTATATTGAAAGAGCCTATATATAGTTTTATCAGCACAGCTTAGATGTGGTACAAGGGTGAAAGTCTGGGGCAATCAGTGACGATCGAACTCGCTACCCAATCATAATTGATCTAGCAATGCAAGCTTTCTAAACATTACACAACTTCAAGGTGCCCATAAATGATTTTCTAAGCGCATCTTAGATGTGCCACAGAGCCAGATCTATGAGGCACCCAGAGATTGTCGAACTCACTACTTACTCGCAATAGTTCTAGGAAGACAATTTGCTAAACATTACACCACGCCCATGTGCCCTGAAAGAAACTAGATAGGTACTAAGAAAATCAAATCATATTACAACGAATTTATTTTCACTGCTTTTAAGTTTGAAGTAATTGCTGCATTCCTTCAGCTTAGGTTTGTTAAAATTGTTTTTTGTAAAGATGTTCTCGTCTGCGAATATTTTCACAGTGTAAAATTGTGTAGTACTTGACGTAATAGAGTGTTAGGGAATATTTAACTCTCGCAGAACCCACTATTAGCAAGAAAAACAGTGAGTTGAAACTTTAAATATATAGAGTACGAATCAAGTGATAGAAAAATCAGAAGTAAAAAATAATATCCCTAAATAATCAAGAATTACATGTTTTTCCGTCTTTAAACAAAGATCTTTTCCTTTTGGAGAAAATATTTTTCTCTTGCTTTTCTTTTACTCGTAATAAATAATTTTCCTCTGAGAAGATCTAATAGTTTCTATATTAAAAGGATTGAGAATATGTTATATTTAGTAATAATAGTAATATTAGGTCCTGTACTCTCTCACGCAAACATATGACCACAGCTTCACCATTCAAGTAGACGTGTCCATAAATGATTTTCTAAGCGTACATTAGATGTGGCACAAGGCCAAATATATGGTGCATCCAGAGAGGATCGAACTTAATATTTACTCGCAATAGTTCTAGTAAGATACGTTTGCAAAATATTACACCATTGCCCTGAAAGAAGCTAGATAGATACTAAAATAAGTCAAAACGTATCATATATTGTTTGCAAATTTTTTCTCGTCCGAGAATATTTTTACAGTGTAAAATAGTGTAGTATTTGAGGTACTAGAGTGTCAGAGAATTTAACTCTCGCAGAACTCACTACGAGCAAGAAAAGAAGTGGAATCAGTGATTTGAAACTTTAAATAGTGTACCGCTAAAGTGTCAAAAAAAAAAAGAATAAAAGAATAATAAAAAAAAATAATATTCCTAAATAATCAAGAATTACATGTTTTTTCCGTCTTTAAACAAAGAACCTTTCCTTTTGGAGAAAATATTTTTCTCTTGCTTTTCTTTTACTCGTAATGAATAATTTTCATCTTCTGAGAAGATCTAATAATTTCTATATTAAAAGGATCGAAAATATGTTATAGTTAGTAATAATAGTAATATTACGTCCTGTACTCTCTCACGCAAATATATGATCACAGCTTCACCATTCAAATAGGATTTTTACGGGAGATGCTAGTCCCATGCTTAACCGGATTGGAATTCAGATATAACCTTCGCCTAGACTTATTGCCGATCAAAGTTAGAGAGCCAAGTGTCAACTGCCATTAAGCCCTGGCTGGTGTAGTGATGAGATGCATTCAGAACCTTGCTAGGGGATTTGTGCAAAATTAAATGCAAATATCTCGACTGCATCTGTACACGGTACAACCATGCCGTTTCCCGCTCACAACCATTGCAAATTTATTAGGCTGCATTAATAATTCCATAATATCATGGAGAATATATATGAAATACTTTAACATTTTGATTCACTCGAATGTTAACATAAAATACGATACCTCCGAAACCCTGAGGACCTGATTATGAAAAGATGATTTACGATAATCCTTTCTTTGCACAGTTTATTTCGAAATAGTTCTTCACAGAACTCAAGTTATTACTTAAAAATATATATATATATCAGCAATACACCGTACTACATTTGCATCCTACCCATATTAAATTCTTTAAATACTCTAGTGTCACACTGTTTCAAGTGACGTAAGGAAAGTTTTCAATAGCGAGAAAATGAAATGTAGGGTTTACGAGTATTTCAGAATGTTTACTATTATAAAATCTATTTTGGTTTATTTCATCGATACCCATTAAATTTATTTCATCGCTATTTCATTAGTATATACTCCACTAGTATATACTAGTTATCTTTAACCTACACTAGTATATAATAGTTAGCTTTTTACTTTGTGTGAACAAACCAAATATTAACCTCCACTTGTATATACTCCACTAGCATATACAATAAATTGTTGGATAATGTTTTATTAACAAATACTTGTTTATATGCAAATTCTCGTAGGTTAACAGCAATGGTATATGAGTTTTGCTATTCGTTCATACATATTCACTATCTCCTTCTGTGACAGAACTTCTTGGCTTTTTTGTCCTATGTATTATTCTACGCTTTCACTCTATCTGTGTATATCATCTATCTCCCACCCTTATAATCTTGTTATATAGTTTAGTTTTCAATATGTCCCCAGATTGCTAAATACTCTCAGTGCTATTTTCTCATTGTTTGTACAAAAACATCAACTGCTTCTTTCGGACTGAATATAAATATTCCCTGTACTTATTCCTTATTTTTCTTCTATGGCATTCTTATATTTTATCGATAGAACCTTATTAATATCGCTTTTTCATCTCTGGGGAAATTGTTCATCATATGCTATAATATAGATATTATATAATGTATAATTAGATTCAGTATGTTTTTCTTTGTTTTTCTGATCTCTTAATATTTTGCTTTGCTTCTATAAGGGATAGTTCGTTATTCCTATGCACCTTTTGTTTGACCTAATAAGTATTTGTGTTTCTAGACTCCTCAGATAGTTAAGTACATGACCCTGCTTCATTTTCCCGTCTCCAATACGTAGATCAAATCTAAGGACAATGTACAGTCAACAGCTAAACATGTCTTCCAAAGTAACCTTGTAAAAGAGTTAATTCAATTTTCTTTCTTATTCTACCATTAACACATTCTCATCTGTGTATCTTACGTATTTATGTTTATATCCGCTAAAAATAAATCCTTGTAGGACTTCTGGTTCTCTTATGATCATCTCCCTGGATAGGTTGAATTAATCTGTTGGGAAAGAATATACTTCTTAATCCTCTTTCTATTTTTGCGTATTAAACTAATCCTTTCTCTAGCCGCACACAGGTTGTTCAGATTTTTTAAATGTCCTAAAGATAACAGCGACGATGATTGGAATCGTGAATTTTATTATTTAATTTTGAGCGTATAGTGTTTAATAGATTAAAATTATAACCGAAGAAACATTTTTGAGCTCGGCTGATCTATTCTACTACACGGGCCAGAATCACTTGACGTTGCACCAAAAGATTATTACCTTTTTCTAATGCTGACAAACTCATGAATTGAAAAATGAGTTTTCTGATGAGTAGCAGATTCCAGACTCCATCAAATTTCATCTCATAAACAATATAACTTTCATCATAAACTATCACAAATATACTTTTAAGTAGCAACAAGTAACTGAAAATAGTTGGATATATAATTGAATAAAATATAATTGTAAAATGCATTTTTGATGAATAAAGTTGATAAACAAAACAGTAAACTGTATATGACCATTTTAAAAGTTCCTGTGTGATTTGAACTGTTAATATGAAATGAATGCAACATGACCATAGTGTTTGGTTTGCTGCCAATTTCCCGTGTGTTCTAGATTGAAATCTTGCAAAGTGAGATCGCGAGTCAGAATTTGTTCAGGGTGGACGATTTATCCACAAATGCTTTAAAGATGGTGACTGAAAAGTTGCACATTGTTATATGATGCTCTATGAATTTCCGAAAGGAGTAAACGTTGGAAATATGATAAAAATAACATTGACATGGTTTGGATCGTGCACGAAAAGACGGTCAGTTCCTTATACGGTCAAAATTGGATTGGTTTGGTTTGGCTGAGTTCGTCATGGTGATTTTAATCGGACGATTAACCAAGATCCGGATGAACATCTTGCGTCAATGAGGACAAACTGCATGCCATTGGAGAGAATAAAAGGAAGACATTACTCAGAGTTGAAAAATCGATGTCTCAACAGCTTTTCACTATTTGAAGAGCTGTGGGTTCGATTCCAATCTCAACGCGTGGTTGACGGAACAGAACAAGCTAGATCGTGTTTCACTAGTGAACTATTTAATTTTATACCACACCCGTTTGGAATAATTCACTTTCAGCTTCTTCCAGAAAGCAATAACTGCAAAGAAGTATTGTGACCAACTAATCAATCTCAATGCGACTAGTCAAGAAAAATGGTCAGAAACGGTGGAGATAGCGGCTCGAACTGAGGAATCAGAGAGCCGAGTTCGAATTCCAGCCGAATCCATTACATTCACTTAAGTGGTAATACCATTGGGAATGTTAAGAATCCTCTTTTTCTTCCCCCAACTATGGGTAAATAGCAGGAGAGACCGTGTTCTATAGCAACTGGTATACGGCAGAAAGAAATGGCAAACTAGTTCTGCCTCGTCAGTCATATATCGAAAGATACATAATCGCCTAAGCTGACAGGAAAAACGACCGATTTTGGCAAATCGGCAATGTTTAATTTTCCACAAGGACTAAGCCTTGCAAAACAGACATTGCAGAAGCTTAAAGTGTTGAAATGGGAAACACACTCCAGCACATGTCTCTTGACTTGGCTCCTTCGTATTTTCACGTGTTACGGGCTCTACAGAACAATTTAAATGAGAAGCAATTTTACACCGTGAAGTGAGTCGAAACTTCTAAGCTCACAATCTTCTTCCCCAAAAAGACGCGAAAGTTATCCGGAAATGCCATCAATACGCTTGTAGAACGATGTGAGTCAGTTGTTAAACAAAATAGTGACAATGATTAATAAATGTTATATTTATGATTATGTAGAATTGTATTTTAATTTTCTCATCAGGCACGCACTTTTGCAATTATCTCATCAATATGAATTATAAATGTGCACATAAATACACACACGCTCGCTTGCCCGCGAGCACACAGACACACACACAAACATATACATATATAAATCATATAGATGTGTTTCTGCATGTGTTTCCGTGTCTGTAAATGTTTATTATGTGATTAATTGTGCTTGCTTACTGTGTCGTGCTTTAACTTTTTATATATATATATATATATATATATATATATATATATATGTGTGTGTGTGTGTGTGTGTGTGTGTGTGTGTGTGTGCGTGCGTGTGTGTGTGCATGTACGTGTGCATGGGTGTGCCCAATTACACACATTCCACATGTTCACCTAATTTATTTCGACACAGTATGAACTGAATTCACATGAAAAGTTGATAGTGATTGTGTAGCGCCAGTTTTTCTACAAAAGCTTGCTGATCAATTAAATCATACCAAGATTTTTATCCGAATTTCTGCATTCAGTTATTTATATGATTTTCGTTCGGACTAATATCCTCATCTCATTGCTGTTATTATCACCAGTTTTCTGAAGAATGTCGCAAGGCACAAAAGCCGAAACTTTGTGATAGTAGCAACAGATATGAGGACGTTATCCCAAATGTAAATAATGTAATGAATCCGTTGAGATATTCTCTGTTGCCTAATTTGATTAAATAACATAAAATTCAAAAGTATAGTATTTTATTTTCTCATTTATAAGCATACTTTGTAGGCAACCTAATCCGTGCTTATATTCTAATAGCATTCAGATGGAGAAATTAACTGAGAATTGTCATTTGATTATAAATGCTTCAAATATGGAAACATTGCAGAACTAAAATAAAAGCAAAAGAGAACAGTTTACATGAATTTACGAATGATGTTATTAAGACCCGACATAGTATCAATCAATGTCGAGAGAGCGTTATGGCGAGTGTCTGGGAACTAAGAACGAATGGCAAAGTGACCAGACCGAGATCGGTCTGGACAGAGGTCCAAACAAAACAAGATGGCGACGGACGCATTACATCCGGAATCAATGAGAGCAGACAGGCATAGGCCGTCATGCTCTGACAGGTAATCAATCAGAACAAACTGTGCATTGGAACTGCTTATTTGCCCTTCGAGAAGGCAGTGATCATGTGACGGGGTAGCTAGAAGGAATGAGAGACAAACGGTGACATAATCCATTCCCATTGTGCAGTACTCTTTGTGCTGATGAATAGACTTTGGCCCGTACATAATCTCTGTCAGTGTAAGTATCTGTATGTTGGGATTCAAGCATACATCTTCCTATCTGCAATCTTTATGTGTTTATTATATCATTGTCTCCATACTTGGTGTATTTGTCTTTAACATTAATTTTTCTTTTTTCTCGATTTCATATATTTCGAAATTAAAAAAACATATATATTTGACTGTTTTTGTGAAGAATCGGTTTTGCCTAAGGAAGCAACAGTGAAGTTGCGTTAAAAACAACATATCAAATCACATGGGAAAATAATATGAATTCATTTGGAAGTGCAGAAAAATACTGTTCAGATTTTTTTCTGTAATATAACCATTCGCTAAAAATATCTACTATACAGAAAGCTATTTCTCAAATACTCTCTCTCTCTCACACACACACACACACACACACACACACATATATATATATATATATATATATATATATATATATATATATAATTGATTGAATACATACTCTCCAATACCAGCCACATATTTGAGAACCCATAATTTGTGACTATAAATTGAGACGACATAAAAGCATGTTGCTCAACATGCGACAAGAAATATTTCGTACGAGACTTTATTGAATTTTTTTTATTTCCTTGAAAATTAATTTTCAAATATATATATATATATATATATATATATATATATATATATATATATATATATATATATATATGCATTTATATGGGTATAGTTTTATATTCTTTTCTTCCATGTGGCATGTCACTTAGCACGTTGGAGAGCATAGCTCTCCCCAGTGTCTTGTGATTTGTAGCTCTTCTTATCGATATCTCTCCTAAAAGCTGTTCTACCGTCGTTAGGTAGACTATACGATTTTTCAATATATTTTGTAAGTATCACGTTTTCAAATTTTCTTTCTTCATTATGATCTTTGAAATGTTAAATGATTCTTGCTCATGTTATGCAAAATTTTCCTTTTTTCCCATTTTAACTTCGTCGTTGTTCCCATGTTAAGTATGTAATGAGATGTCCAACATTGATTGCCATATACGACCGATATTCCATCACAGTTCCCTCTTGGCTTTGTTTCGAACCAGATTTTCCTGTTTCGTATTACTTTGCTTGGCATTTGGAAGGCATATTTCCCTCTCCGGATACTCCTTCGAATTTTATTCGTAGCTCTTTAAAACATTTCCAGATATTTGAATTGTTATACTTGTTAATTTTGTTATATACGAATAAAGTGTCTCTGCCGACACTTGAGTTTGAACATAGATCGCCGGTGAGCAAACACGGGCGATCCCATTATTGAAATAAGAAGACCACGTGACCATAGAGGATACGCATATATGTCAGATAGCGTGTGTCTAATTGATTGCTATTTCACCTCTATCTTTATTACTATACGGATCCACATTTCTCGTCTATCCTCTATTACTATACGGCCCGCTATCCTCTACTCTATTCACTGCACTATTTCTCTTTTCGGATCACTATACGATGATTACTATTCGAACGAGAATTATCGAGCAAGTACTATTAGTGCGAGTGTTATTCGAAGACATCTGGCACCAATATTGTTCAACGGTGTTATTATAGTTTTATCTGCGATTACAAAGTCTCTACTACAACGAGCATTAGGAAAATGACAATTCGTTGGCATTACAAAAGTGACAACGATTATTCGTTGACATCACAAAAAAAATTGTATGTTTTCTTTTACTTTTGGTGACAATCATACTTTTTCTCTTCTTGTACTTGATGTTCAGTCGTTTCCTTTTGTTTTCATTCCCTAAATTCTGTAGGCTTTCTTATAGTTCCGTTTTTTTGTCAAGATTTTATTATCTGAATATCTTTTGTCGTTAAGATTTTGCCCGCTGATATAATGGAATATGCGTACACCTGTGTTCCCCCTCACTGGAATATGATTGGCTGGTGTTCGTCATAATTACCGATAGACGTGTAGGTGAGTAAAGTGCCTGTCTGAGAGCTAAGTCTATAACGACGCCCATTGGACTACGCCATTGATCTACACTTCTTACCTGAGACTACGACGTGTACCAGTCGATTACTTCTACCGGATTTTACTTGGTTATAGTAGCCAAAACTACTTAGCTACTTCGATCAAATATATCCCTTTCCGGGACATATCACCCGCCAAGAATGAATATTGGAATGATTTCTAATTCTCTCAGAATTGCCTCACTGTATTGATGTATCATTGTATATTCTCCTATTAATTTTATCGTTGAATACAGAAAAGAAACACTATGCCAGATAGGACAGCAATATTCAATGAATGGATGAATGCTAGTCTTATAAATGTGTAAGAGAGATTGTGGCGGGGGTAATTGTTTAGCACGACACAGGGGACAATTTTCTTGGCAGCAGACTTAGTAATTGATTCAATATAATATTTCCAGGTTCTGTCATTGGTAAACGTCAACCAATGAAGACAAAATGAGTGACTCTCCTGGAGGTTAGCCTCAAACATGGAAGGCAAAAAAAAAAGACTATTAAAAAAAAGCAGTTTTGTTTGGAGACATTAAATTGACTAGATATGATTGCCATGTTAACAACAGAATGTTGGCTTTGTTGGAGTTATTGAGACGATTAGGCTTAGCACGAAGACACGAGAAAATATTTTTTAAATATGCTCTACTTTGGGAGAATATCTTGCAATTATGACACTTGGAAACAACTGTCAAACACACACACACACACACACACACATATATATATGTATATATATATATATATATATGTACTTATGCAGAGAGAGAGATAGTTGCACAAACATGAAAAGACTCTGTTTTCAATAGGGCCATTGGTCGATTATGTCAGTAAATTAAAATATTTTCAGTCATTTATGAGCCAATTTCTTATTATGAATAATATACAGTGATTCTGTAATTATAATTAACACATCTTCGTTTTTTAACTTTTTTTTAAACCGCTGACCTCTCCGGGTTTTTTCAAATAAATCTCTTACAACCAGTTATATACCTTTCATATCTTTCTTATGATGGCCACTTGCTAATTCACGAAACCGCTATATTTGTTATGCACTGCCCCAATTGATTTTAGTTATTGTCACACATTAAATGATGGCGCTTACCAACAAGGAGTAGATTCGGGGGATTTTAGAAGCAAATCGTAATTTAATCTAAGTATCATCAACATATTTTAATCTATTTTAGCATCGAATTAATTAGCTTCAAGTCGAGTGTATAAAGCGATTTTTTTAAAATAGTTAACGGGATATTTGTCTAATTCCTCAGCACAAAGGTATTAATATTATACTGCAGAAATCTAAATATCTGGAAAATATTTTAACAGAAAGCATGGAAAACGAAAGCATGACACCGAACGCCAATGCTGCAATAGAATAAGAAAGGACACCTTCTCAAAACAAAGTTGTATTAAGAAATAGAAAGATTGCTTGACTGCTATATAATATTAATCCAACTCTATAGTAGTGAAAGATGGAGAATCTTCTCACTGATGAAATGTTGCATAGCCCTTAGGTGGGGGTTAGTCTTGGGCCGACGGTGTTAATTCATTCATATTGTTGGACCTTCTCTTTCGTGCTTTTCTTCTCTCATGTTCACCCAGCCGTTGATCCCTCGTTGTTTTTTAGTTCGGAGATAAAAGAGAAATTCAAAAAGGGATTCTAAAATCCATATATTTTATTTAAGGCGTCGACGTGTACATTTTCTAAGTAGCGAGTGGAGTCGCTCTATCATCTCCACTGAGGAGCAAGTTCCCAGACACGATTTTAACACGTCTATATTGTTCGACGTGTAAGTCTTAACTATTATTTAACAGAAGAAATGAAATTTAAAAGTGAGGTAAAGATGTTGTTCTACAGAAGATTGCAGATAATAACATGGAATGAACATGTGGGCCACAAGGGACTTCTTAAGACAATAGAAAATTAAACAAGAGTTGTAGGTTACGAATGCCTATGATTGATAACTAAAAAAAAAACCCTCCAGAAACATATAAATATATTCTGATTGGGTTTCTTACTAACCAATAAAAATGGAAAATTCTTTGTCTTATCTTTATAATTCTTATTTATTTTTTGGTTATAAAGTTAATACACATACACATACACACATATACGTGTGTGCGTGCGTATATGTATAGTATAGCTTGCCACTCGTATTCGAGAATACCAGTCTACTAGGGCGACTAGCCAATCCCTATTGCAGACCCTTGCTCAGGTATATTTATGTCTATTTAACATCCACAGAGCCAACATGAGCAGGCCTTAGATGCGTGTTATCTAGGGTGATCAACAATTTCAAGAAGGCCAGCACGCTCGAGCCCTCGGCCACGATAACTTGTGACTTAGTGCTAGCACAGCTATCGACGGCACCCAAAGGTCCCGTCTTCCAAATTTAACCCACAAGGTTTTGGTAAACCCGTAGTATAGTTTTCAGCGACTTCCCGAAGATGCGGCACGCTGGGATCGACCGCTCCAGTCCGATAACATCAGGAAGTGTCCTTCCTGACACATCGACCATGGTAAGATTTGAACTCGAGTCTCATGGCCAGAATGCGAACGTTCTAACCAATATATATATATATATATATATATATATATATATATATATATATATATATATATATATATATTCTAGGGTCATTTTCCAGGATCTTCGCCCTCTCTAACCGTCTTGAAATAACATGGTACCTCACAGTTTTCACACACGGTTTCATTTTCTGATCTTTTTCACTATTCTTTGTGCTGTCATAGCTGAAACTCCTCTCTCACGTGCCAAATGTCTTATGGATTGAGTTGGATCTTTTCTAATTGATCTCTTTAGCTCTAAGCTGAAATGATGATCCCTCTTACACTTGTGACCTCTTTATTTTAACTTATTTACCGTTCTCTTGATGGTTATTGAATGGACTTTGAAGATGGAGGCCAGTGTATTAATGTTGGTACCATTGCTGAAGGCCTGAATAATATTTTGCTCTCAAAATTGCTCAGTTGAGAAAAGAGTGGGGTTGACACAAAACGATTTCAATTTGTTCTCATTCAAGCTGAATAACTCAAAGGACATGTCTTATTATTACGGCAAAATTTGTCAAGATGGTGAAACATCTTATGTGAAAACCTGAAAAAAAGAAACCCAATCAGTTTAATGTTTCTTGGATATTAATCATTTCGTGGGATGGGCAATTATGCTGTGACACGATTTGGACAATTTTACTGTTACTTTCTGTACACACACACACACACACACACACACACACACATATATATATATATATATATATATATATATATAAAGGCGGCGTGACGATTGCGTCTAGCATGAAACAGCCTATCGGTTCTGAGTGATGACTTCAATGTTCATTTTTATATTTACATACGATCTCTCTCTGATATTGACCACTTTAGTCCATAAATATAGCACACATTTAAATTATATTTTCATATATATATATATATATATATATATATATATATATATATATATATATATATATATATATATATATATATATATATATATATATATTGTACTTTACATTCTACTTATTGCAAATTCTATTCATCGTGAATTTTCATACATTTTTAATAATTTTTTACGCTTAAAACTTGCTCAATTATTTCACTAAAGGAGAATGATAAAATTTCAAGGAGACGTTTGAAATTTATTCAGTTCTTTGTGAGTAAATAAGCCTGGAGAATTTGACACTGACAGGATATAATGAACGTTAGAGTGAGAGACTGAAAGAGTGAGTAACTTATATATCAACCCTGTGTAGATGACAGAACAGGGAGTTTCATCGAAGGAAAATGAAAAGAAAAATAGTAACAGCTACACCAGATAGAAACATATTGTTAGCTATGACCACCCAATTCTTGAAGCGATACAACACATGTGATAATAAAAATAAGAATATGAAAAAGAACTATCTAGAAAAAAACACTTAAAGACACTAATTTATTAGGTACATTTTTGAAATGAACCTAATAAATTTCTTTCTGTGGTATTCGTACCTACAATTGGTATTTAGAGAATGTTTACATGAAGCCTCATCGACCGACTTTGTGAAAGCAGAAAAAAAACTTCCTTCGTTGTCCTGCCCCATGAATGGATCTTCTTTATGTTTCATAATCATTAGGTTTATTTACATCGATTTATTTGTTTGTATTTTCTCTAATAAATTTCTTTTAGTTGTGGTTCCTTACTCATACCAGCTGTCTACCCTTTTCAGTTTCGGGTATTGTCTTCCAAACGAATCTTTTTGAAGAGTTGGACAAAGAATGCACCTGCTTTATATATATATATATATATATATATATATATATACAGAAAGAGTGAGAGAGAGTCATATTCACATACTTACATGTACACACACACACACACACACACACATATATATATATATATATATATATATATTATGAAAATAACATATCTATATATTAAAATTTCATTCTCATTCAAGTCGTGCTAATGAGTATTTGTCATTCTTTGCTTACGTCACAACATTCACCAGTTCCTTCTTGTCTTAGAAAGATTATTGGGAATTAGGAAAAGTCAATCATTAAAATTAATCGACACAAAATATATGTCAATACTTAATAGTTTTTTGATTATATATATATATATATATATATATATATATATATATATATATATATATATATATATATATATATATATATTAGAGAATGTTACTGGGGAGGCCATCATTAAATCCAAGTAAGCTTCGGCTGTTAGAAAATTGAACAAATGGAATCTCATCTCCCAAACAATGTCAGGGTGTCAAACCTCCACCCGTCTGTTCTCAGTGTCAGTTTCTCTCTTTTGAATTCAGAGTGTAATTGACGTGTTGGACAGTCTGAATTCACTTTCAGAAGTGACATTTCTCTTTTCCTCCCCCTTGTTCCACTATAACAATCCATGCGACGACGTTAGTACTTTGCTGTATTGGGCTGACTGGAACTCACTACGACATCTGCCGATTTGAAACAGGCATTTTTAATTTCATGTTCCATCGCATAAACTTACATTTCGGATAGCCAATATCGACCTGAAAGAGATACGGAACTTTCCATTCTTTATTATGGAAATGTAGAGTCAAGCGGTGCCCATTTGAAAATGGAATAATAAATTCCAATGCTATTTGAAATTGGTTCATTTCCCTGTCAGATATTTCTTCATTCAGAATCAACCAATTCTAGTACGCTTTGGATAAAAGTTATTGTGATACACTTAGTCGCTTAGAAAAAGTTTAATTTAAGTAATTTTCTAACGTCAGTAAAAATGTTAATCGCTTAATAGATCTTATCATTTTGTATATATAACGGGGCAAATAAATTTTGATGTAAATGCATAAAATTTGTAATAAGACTTTTACTCTGAAAACATTATGATCAAGGAGAGATTACACACACACACTGAGACAAAGACACACACACACACACATATATTCAAACACGCACACACGTACATATATATATATATATATATATATATATATATATATATATATATATATATATATATATATATATATATATATATATATATATATATATAGTGTGCGATGGATGAATTGTCACCATTATATACTTTTAATTTCCCGCATGCGCGATGATCGTTTTTGATTCTGTGATCTGCACATTAGAGTAGATTCAGTTGGGGGCCGTCTCTGAGAAAAAGTGCACCATGTCGCAACTCACTCCGACAGAAATTTGTAAACAGCATTCTATACCGCTTGGCATTCGCTCCGGAAGCTCCAATACGAACATTTCAGTGAGCTAACGTGTTAATCTGAGCACAGTGCAGAGGATTCAGAAAGAGTTGAATGAGTCTCATTGTGATTTCGAAGGTACGGCCGCTCGGAAAACACACACTGATCGTTCCGATATGAAAAGAACATCCGAATTTGTTGGTAAAGTCATCAAACTCAACAAGAAGGCCAATATTATGTGCCTGAGGAGGTAGAGAGTACTGCTTTAAGAGAGTGGCTGCTGGAATACTCTCTTGTAACAGGTCTCTGCACCATGCTACACACGGACGAGTATCCAGTCATGGCTGTCAGACAATTTCTATGACCACATAACCCTTTACATCTGTTCAACTGTAAACTACGATATTATCCAATGACTACACATGTGTTTCAAAATGTGGGTCAGTTGGAATAAGAAGAGTGGTTGGAATTTTCATAAAATTGTAATTAAAAAAATAATTTTCAGTAATGAATAAATATGTCGTAAAATATTCACTGCCAAAATTAAGGAATAGGTGTATATTTCCTGAACAAAAGATATGGGCAAAATAAGAATGTTTCCGTTGCATTTTTCCAGAAAAATATTATATTTGCAGCTTGTCTATTTTAAACACGAATTTACTCTAGTTATTTCGATCCTCAATTTCCGTGACAGCCGTGAATTTTAACTACAGAGAGTGATCTGCATATTGTGTTTGCGTGAATGAACGGCAGACCCGTAAACAGCTGGTAAAAGACTAAGAAGTAGTTGTGAAGAGCCACGATCACTCACGTCTTGAAAAAAAAACATAGAAAATAAAACATGATTAAAACACACTATAATTAAATATATATTTACCTAGAACCGTCACTCTTCCATGTATAAAGCACGTTTCCTAGTTTACGAAATTTCATAAAACTCTTTATGCATGCCGACCTGTCTATATTTGAAAGCGTACACAAATTTATCTCTACCCGGATATAAACTCTTTACATTAAAACTTTTCATATTTTATGGGTTTTAGCGCAATCTCTGTTAAATTTATAACGCACACAAACTTGTTTCCATTGGATCACTAACGACAAGCGCATAGATTTTATTTCTTGCATGAGAAAGGAATTATCATTTTGCGGATTTTCAGGCAGGAAGACACCGCAATAGCTTAGGGAATATCGCAGGCCGAAATTGATGAAAACATTGCAAGCAAGATGATAAGCTTTGTTCTTATTTATTACTATAGATCCCCAGGGGTTTAGTGCTATTTTGATGGAAACGATTAACATCTATATACTAAAATACAAAACATTCATAGCCGAATATAATTCAGGTGAAATTTTTTTATATTCAAAATATTACGTAGGATGCTTTTGGTGAAAAATGTATTTTCATTTCATTATATCGGCATGTGATCATTTTTTAAAAACGATTTCACCCCGTGAAAAGCCACTGCAACACAAGGGGTTACTGGGTGCGGAAGAGTCAGAAATAAAAGCATTACTAATTAGCAGAAAGAAAAAGAGTAATCAGGAGGACAGTAGATAGCGATTGACATTGCATTTATATTTTTGAAGATTAAAGTTGATTGGAAAGCCTGGAGACGGAAGGGATTACAACAAATAAGAAATGAGAGAAAAGAAATTGTTAGCATAGAATTTACGATTACATGTAGCTAGCTCAACGATAAATTAATAAGATCTCGATACCAGTCCAGTACAACGCTTAAATTCCTTAAGTCTACGTACCATAGCGAAGAGCTCTTCCGAACAATTACCATTAAATTATTTGTGAAAAGAACACAAGCTGGCAACGTTACGGCGCCGGGAAAGTGACTGGAGACCAACTGCCCGATCAGAACTGATAATATTGTTGATTCTTCTTTGGATTTTATGAAAGAGCTCAAGGTTAATATCAGGAGCACCGGGACATATATGGCAGCACTATTCTAAACATGGACGAATTGTATACTTATAAATATGCATGATAGATACTGGAGAGAAAAAAAAATTCTCGCAAGGCACAGTGATCCAACTTTCTTAGAGGCTGACGTAGAAATAGATTCAATAAAGTTTTTCCATTTCAT
Organism: Acanthosepion pharaonis; assembly: GCA_903632075.3. Lineage (NCBI taxonomy): Eukaryota > Metazoa > Mollusca > Cephalopoda > Sepiida > Sepiidae > Acanthosepion > Acanthosepion pharaonis. The sequence continues at coordinate 505,871 of CAHIKZ030001684.1, forward strand.
GTCCGCTGAGAACGATATTCGAAAAGATGCAACAAGTCACTTCCATGAAGGCTAGCATCAAGTATGCTGATGGAAGGCAGACAGGGGTTTCTCGGGTTATTAATTGAAAGAAGTTTAGTTTTGGAGGCGTTAAAATTCACAAACCATCATTTGCACCAGTTAACAACAGACATGTTTGGACATCGGTTGCCATTTTGACCTTTTTTCAAACTTACTATCGAATGGTCGTGACATCAGCGTAGATACCAAGTTGAGAGCTAATTCCATGGGAAAGAACAATACTGAAATTTAAAATCAGAGTATGACTAAGGATAGAGCCCTGAGAGATGCTGGTATTAGTACGAAATGATCTCGACGTGTGGCTGTTCAGGATAACTTTCATTTGACGATTTGATAGGAAAGACTGGATCAATTCAAAAATCTGTCCAGAGACATAGTAAGGTTGTGGAGAATGCCTCTATGCCACACCTTGTCGAAATCTACAGACTGGGATTCACCGCCTTTATCTAGCGTGTGACAGACTCGCCGCAATTATCATCAACATATCAGCAGTTGACCGAGAGAAACAAAAGCCATATTGCTTCTCTGAACAGTGGTTCTGCAAGGAGAGTGGTTTAACCAATTCTCCTTTGATTAGGGCCTCTAGGAGTTTCCCCAAAGAAGGTGAATTCTAATTTCGATAGTTGGAAAATTGGGACGCTTCACATGAATTCTTCAAAACGGTAAGAAAAGATTATACTTTGAAGAATACAAGAAAGCTGGAACCACCGAGACATTTATTATACAGTTTATAGGGAACAGAAACCAGTTCGAGGGCGGACTTCTCAATGATTATATCAAGGATAGCATCAGGTGCACATTCATTGTGGGGATCTAGGTTAGAAATGATAGCAGAAAACATTGAAGGGGTTATATGTATATCACTGTAATAAAAACGATAACAATGACATGGACGTAATAATAATAGTATCTTGAGTAAGAATTTTAAAAATATTAGATTCGTTTCATATCGACAAGTACACATATTATCTAAGAGACTAGGCAATATATATATATATATATATATATATATATATATATATATATATTAAAGACATTTTTTATGTTTAACGTTGTTATTTATAGATAAAAGTAATTAAGCAAATGCTCTGTTTATGATAAACAGTATTAAATAACATTTACCGGCCTGAATGAGAGAAATTTTCATAGAAAAGAACGAATATTTTCTATAAAAATTTCTCGGACATTCGGTAAATGTTATTTAATACTGTTTATCATAAACAGAGCATTTGCTTAAATACTTGTATCTATAAATAACAACGTTAAACATAAAAAAATGTCTTTAATAAATAAATTGTCGGATCTTGTCCATTTCTTAATATATATATATATATATATATATATATATATATATATATATACACACAAAATATACAAAAAGTGATTACGTTGTGAAAGATTTTTAAACCGATAGATCTTGCTTGTTTTAAAATCAGCATGGAAGTCTTTATCTCATACTGAATGCCGAGATTAATTCTCTTGAGATCATCGCAACTACTTTTGACGCTATTCTAAACATGTCATACCCAGATAGTAAAATATCCGGAAAGATTAATAATAGTAACAGTAACCATAAGAAACAAATCAAACAGACTAGCGTAATAAGAAATTCCAATGTTAATTTCTCTGCGGAAATTACAATTACTTTAATATATATTCATTGCTTTAAGAAAATGGATAGAAATCTGGACTTGATGTCTTCTATTAGAAAAGAAGCAATTAAAGCATTCTAGCTATCTAACCTTCATTTTCCTCAAATGCATTCGTTTATAGAATTAATTATTACACATTTACTATAAAATGGCTATTTATGTCGTAAATATTTAAGTGAAATATAAACCAAAGACGGTATTTCTTTTTTGTACGTCTCCGTTGACAAGGCGAAATATATTTTAATTGGAGGGGATAAATGTTTAATCAGAACAAGTCATTTTCAAAAGAGTGCTTGCCTGTTTTATCTTTTCATTATGAGCAACATTTCTTTCTCATCAGTTCGTGCAAAGCGAATATTTGTTTTATCTTCCAGTCAATCATGTCTGCTTCCGGCTTTTCAAGACCTTCTCTGATCAAAAATTGAATTAATCAAGAAAGAATTGAAATAATTTCTGTAATACCAGCAATTTTCAATATTTCACAGGGAGTTTATTTTCAAAATGCTAAAAATATTCACAAGTTATGAAATTATTCTTTGAATCATGACATGCTTCTGGTTTCGGGTTATATTTTTACAGGACATTAGTATTATTTATTTTAAGTAGGCGTTATCTGCTCATTGTTTAATAAGTGTCAATATTTAAATATAAAGAAATAAATTCGTCTTTTATGGCGCCGTAGGGTGTTGCATGGATGTTTTAAAATATGAATAGTAGCTTCTTAATAATTAAAGAAATCATGATATAATTTCTAAAAGATGGAAAAATTCAATTGAAAGACAAGAAACGTCGGGGTATTCATGGTTGTAGAAAAATCTTGCATGAATATGACCAATAAAAAATATTAGATATATGTTATTACTGAGTGATAGCCTATAATTATTATTAAAGCTTTGTCATATTATAAAATAAAATTCTTATTGTAATATTATATGCAATATACGGGTAGAGTAATGGTTGTCAGTGGGAAACGAGAAATAAGTGAACTGGGTACAAATTCCAGCCTGGTGTGTATCGGTCACTTTCACTTTAATAGCATTGACAAGTACTGGAATCCCTCACTTATCTCCTTCTACAGGTAAAATAACGTGCCTGGATCTGTAGACTTGTGGGGAAACAGTCCAAAATACCGACGCCTTTAGTGGACATATTAGTACCCGAGAGGGGAATTAGGCACCCGATAAGAAATTTATAATTTACTATTGCAAATGATGTAGAAGTGGGAAATGGTGTATTGCGATACCTTCTGGTGTTAGTAGTTTTGCCTTACCACCCAGCTGAGTCGAATGTCTCAGTCTCACTGCTATCAATAAACAAACTTTAGAGATAGTTATGTGATTGTCACATTCCAGGAGACGGTGCGTCCTCAAACTTACAGAGCTCTATGGCAACTACAATGTTACAAAGATTTTGACTAATATAAAGAAATTAAAAACGAAGGTATTTAGTGTGCATGAAACAATTTCTTTCAAACATGAACATAATGATGATAACGAACATACACAGCAGATATCAGAAATGAAACAATACTTGAGATAATATTTCACCCCGTTCGTAGTTACTTTCTGCTGCATTTTGGTTGGCAGCAGACAAATGACTCCCCTTTGCTTGAATGTGAAGCATAGGTATCCCTGTTGCATTTCTAGCAAGAAAACGAGGATAATCTATCAACATGACACAATGGGAATCTGGCTTTGAAGGTAGATATTGCTTGAATGTGCGTCTCCCTCTGAAAGGAACGCGCTGTTCATCGATACGCAAAACCTCTGAAGGACTGTATTTCTTTTTGCACTGGAAATGAACAAATCACATAATGTAAGGAATAGAGCCAACTCATTAAGTCCCCTCTTTTCCTGCCGAGGACATAAGTTATCAAAGTGAATGCACTGAGTAATTTCTTTAAATCGGTTGCTTGGCATTGTTGCAGCAAAAAACAGACCTTTCACATCGCCATGATATATTCGTTATTGTCTTTGAGAACTCTGGCAACATTAAAAAGGACAAAGTATGCGTGATGTTCTGTCAATGTAAGATTTTTCCAGTCTTGCATTTTGCGTACTTGTTTCCAAATTTTATAAGCATTTCTATAAATTCAGTGGTCAAAAAAATATCCAAAGGTTCGTGCTTAGTTTTCACTGTCGATGTAAGTCTTTGGTTATCTATAAAATTATTTGAACCACAAGTTTTTGAAGATTCTTGTGGAACACTAGACAATTTCAGCCTAGATCGAGTTGAATAGCTGTCATGGGTCCTTACCTAAAACTACAGAATGAATATTCCTAACACTATATATACTACGACTCTCAAGAGATAGGGCCGAATCAAGCCGAGCTTCTCGGCTTGACGGTCGAACTCTCTGCCTCTGAGCAGAGAGGAACCCGGACGAGGCTCCGCCGAAGGGCAGAGTCTTGTTCGGGGAGGTTGACAAACCCGATCCCGTTTATACGGGTTCTACGGGCATTTTTTGGCCGAGCCTACGGGCTCGGGAAACCCACGTAAAACTCGGCCTTTTGCCACATGCAACCCTCGTGGGGGGTGGCTAGATACCGAATCAAGCTGAGCTTCTCGTCTTGACGGTCGAACTCTCCGCCTCTGAGCAGAGAGGAACCCGGACGAGGCTCCGCCGAAGGGCAGAGTCTCGTTCGGGGAGGTTGAAAAACCCGATCCCGTTTATACGGGTTTTACGGGTGTTTTTTGGCCAAGCCTACGGGCTTCTCGGCTTGACGGTCGAACTCTCTGCTTCTGAGAAGAGAGGAACCCGGACGAGGCTCCGCCGAAGGGCAGAATCTCGTTTGGGGAGGTTGACCAACCCGATTCTGTTTTTATAGTTTCTACGGGCATTTTTTGTCCAAGCCTACGGGCTCGAAAGACCCACGATAAACTTGGCCTTGTGCCACATGCAACCCTCGTGGGAGGGTGGCTAGATACCGAATCGAGCCGATAATAGTTCACTCCAAACAACACCTTCCACATCTTGCATTATCATTTAGTGTAATATACCTTCGTTATTTTTACTCTTGTGTTCGTGTTGTTCTTTCTTGGTCCTAACCTGGACCATAACATTAGCCAGTTTCAGGATTTAAATCAACGCTATCCACAATGTCCTCATCTTCGTCATCTGACATCTCACAACATCTTTAACATCCTCAAGATACACATCATCATCTGATTATATAGAATCATCACCACCGACAGAAGATACATCTTCGAACATCGGTATAATACGATTGGCTGAATCCTGTGCAGATTATCTTCGGTTTGTAGCTTTCACCATCTAATGTTTAAAAAGAGATTACTGAAATAAGCGAAAGTGATGTCAAAATTAGTTTTCATGTCCTCATTCTATAGGAAACAAAGATATGATCCTTAAAAATGCACATGGAGAAAAGAAAACAATTTGTCAATTAATGCAAAGATTGAAAATCACTAAAGCGCCCAAGTCGTATTCACTGGGGACCCATCACCAGTGTGGTGATAATTAAATATATTCCAATATCAATTTCATAATACATTTAGCTAGTTTCAAAAAAATGGATATAATTTTTCCCAGGAACACCCGGAAAATGACCACAACCGTTTAGAATGTGATATAGATATTTTACAATTCATGTGTTTTTTTTTTTCGAAATTGCTTAAATTTTTAAAAATAAAACATCTGAAGAAACTAAAGTATAGAACGCTTCACACTCATTATAGGAATTCATGTTTATCTTCAGATAATGACAGCGCAATCATTGCCTATTTTCTGAGCAAATATTGCAGTAAAATATTACACATGCAAGAACACAGACACACACACACACAGAGGCATACACATACATACACACAGACACACAAATACACACACAGAGACACGCATATATATATATATATATATATATATATACAGACACATATATATACACTCACATATATATATATATATATATATATACACACACACACATATATATATACAGACAGATATATATAAAACTCATATATATATATATGCACATGAAATATATATATATATATATATATATATATATATATATATATATGACATATATTTTAAAAAAGTATGTTATTTGATGCGATAAAAAATGTAAATGTAATAGTAAACATCATTGAGGGTCGGTGGATGCCATTTAAGCACAAAACAGGCTGTTGCATTTGGGCGCTGACTCAATACCCAATCTTATATATATATATATATATATATATATATATATATATATATATATATATATATTGTGTGTATTTAGGCAACAATTTTTCATTGATGCATGTTTCATTAAATAATATAAACAAGTTTTTGTTTTTTTCCCATTTATTTTATGTAAGTTAATTTCATATTGTCTGATAAGCTTAATAACATTATCATTGAAAGACGAAAGGAAATCGCCATATTGATACATCACCATATTGATATATCCTATTTAAGCTTTCTTTTTACATAAACCATTATCACAGATGACAATTACATTTCAATATATCAAACAATACACTGACAAAACAATAATGATTGTCTGTTTCTGTTGCATGAATCATTTAAAAGCAACGACAAACGCGTGTATTCGAGACGTGGAAGCGAAAATCGCATCGCAGCTCGTGACGTCACACATGACCACGCGAGAGTGAAAACGAGAAGTATTAAGTATGGGAAGTCGTTGGTATAAACCAATGATTATGTTATCAATTATAGGCATTTAAGAATATTTGTGGAGATTTCATAGTTTATTTTATTCAGGTTAGGTTTCAACTGTTTTATTTATATAGCTTCAATAATTTTTAGTTTTTGTTTATTGTTTTCATGTTTATGTATAGTTGTGTTTTCAACAAGAATTTTCCGGAATTGTGTACGCGGCCAGGCAAAAAAATACAACATAGTTTACAAATTCAAGTGCCCTTTGGGAGATTTTATCTCCAATGGATTAAATAACATTTATGTTGGTCACCCCACAAACTCGCTTTCACGACGCTTGACTCTACATTTGAATGATAACTCTAACATTTTTAGGCATTTAAAACAACATGTATTGTTCGATATATTGAAATGTAATTGTCATCTTTGATAATGGCTTATGTAAGCCGAAAGCTTAGATAGGATTTAAACATGTATCAATATGGTGATTTCCTTTCGTCTTTCAATGATAAAGTTATTAAGCTTATCAGTCAATATGAAAGGAACTTATTTAAAATAAATAGACAAAACTTGTCTATATTATTTAATGAAATATGTATCAATAAATAAATATATATATATATATATATATATATATATATATATATATATATAATTTTAATTCAACTTAGATGAAAATGTAATGGAATGCTTTAATTGACACATATTTTATTGAGCACACTGGGAAGAAACTTTGCCCAAATTTTGCGCATGTTCCGATATTCAGGTATAATTATGTGCACATTTTTCAGATCAATTGAACATATATTCATACTGCTTTTATGGAAACACTACCATCTCCATCCCGATAATTACGCGTCTTCTCAATCAGCAATCTTATTGTGATGTTTTTCTCTAGCATAAATCTCTCATTATCCCTCAATTCATTTTTACCATGCTTGAATCTAATGTGCCAGCAGAAAGAAATGCATGGCTCATACAAGTTTGTCCATAAGCAGTCTGAAGAATTTCATAAGTTGCTGTAGAATTTCTGACCAGTTTAATCCAAAACATTAATACCTAGCAAACTTCCAAACTGTCTTCACGTTACGACTGAATTCTGCGAACTATTCAGCTGTGACAAGCAATGTTTATTAGTGTGTATTCAAGGATCAGTTAAGTCATCTTCTCCAAGTTGAATTAAATAAAAAGCGGATGGGTCAACTTATTAGATGTTAAGTAATGATATATTAAAATTACCATAATCTAGGACAGGCATAACTGCCTCTGCTAAAAATATCACAAAACTTCAAGATTTCACCTCCTATATTATGGGGAGAAGCATATATAACTTTTACCAATTAGCGGATGTATTTAAGTATGCCTAAGATATATTCTGATCACACCGACTGATCCAATTTAGTTGTACAGGTATAAATCTATCCGGGCCAACTCAATTGAACGTCACACGCAATGCCCATCCATTCTATAAGTCTATTACTGAGCCTTTGTTCAGATCAAAGAAAACGCTTTTGGGAAATATAGATTTATTTCCAGGGCCCTAAAATCTGCTTGAACGTACTGTGATTTCGGGCGGACAATACAATATTGTCTCTTTTGCTAGTTTTCCCCCGCTTTCTCTCCTGTTTGATTTAAACATTAAAAAAATTATAAGAACATTATTTACATTATTCGGACTGTTATCCTAATCTTCATTGCCATATTCACAACGTATTGGCCGTTGTACTTTCCAGCCTTAGTTCAGGCGATTGAAATTCCGAATCGAACCATTCCTTTTGTCCACCGGGGTAGATTTTTCTAGTTCTACACTCTACCGGATCTCTGTTATTTCCTTTTAACTGAACTCTTCAAGATGTTGGGTTCGCCACTGCCTGGTATTGAACTCACAACACTTTGGGTCTAGTCAGTGGTTCTAACCAACGTCTTTATCCACTGGGCCATGTGTCCTTGAGGACATAGGGAAATAAATGAAACATCCGGAAGTGATATGGCATGTGGAACTAGAACAATCTACACCAGTGGACGAAACAATGTGTTCGATTCGTAATTCTAATCACCTGAAGAAGGCCGGAGCGTACAACGGCAGACAGGCTGTGAATATGGCAATGAAGATTAGGATAATAGCCCGAAAAATATAAATAATGTAAATAATCATAATACATCATCTCAGAGATATAGACAGAAATTATACAAAGTTGCCTATACAAGATTTTATTTTGCTATGTTTTCAAATCTCTTGGAGATCGATTATAATAGCGTTCTATTTAAAAACTATCAAGTCTGCATTACCTGTAAGTTCATACAATACGACATGTATACTTTTTTCGGATCAAAGTGATAAAGATATCCGTAGTTTAAAATAACAAAGAAAGTGAAGAATGGTTCTTCTTTGAGACAAAATAATGAAATGTGACAAGAATCTATAGAATAGAAGACTTGTGGGATATTTTTAAATATGTATGCCAGGTATTGCTTATTTTTATTAAATCAAATCTACCAGAAAGACATAAACTCACACACAAACTTCTATACATTTATATTGTTTCAAATATGCTACATTGATGAGAGAATGAAGAACAGTATCGTAGATATAGCGTTTGTTAATATAAACAGTGGCAACTTGCAAGACAATAATAACACTTTCAATTCAGTATGGGAAACTTTACAAAAAGAATTAATGTTCCAAGATTCAAGCGTCATGAAACAAAACAATATATAAATTAAGTTTTTTCTGGAATTTTAATATTATAATATACTGAGTTGTTGAAAATGAAATGCTGATAATTTTGAGATATGTGGAATATTTTAAGAAAAACGTAAAGAAATAAAAATACTTTAAATTTCAAAATCCTTTTATTTTTCATTGTATTATATTTTTTATTATCATTATTGAATGAATGTTGGTGTTTCATTATTGAATGAATGTTGGTATTTAAATATTCAAGTCCCAACATATCCATAATGATAAAGTGTATAAATGATATAACAGGACATATATCATAACCAAATGTACGCACAATTATATATATATATATATATATATATATATATATATATATATATATATATAATATACATATATATATATATATATATATATATATATATATATATATATATATTTTGAACAATAAATATTAAAAATTAAAATCTTCAGACACACTGGGTTGTAGATTAATATTCTTTCGTGTTTTTTATTATTATTTCATTTAGATTCCTCGACTAGTTTCGGCCAAAATGGTCATCATCAGGAGAAGAAATATGTCTGCTTGCTGGTAGCAGTGATCTACAGAAATGAATGTCTTGATGGAAAAAAATGAACTTTAGTCTGTATTTTTCATTTGATTTTTTTATCTTGTTTACATGAATCTTTTAACATTCCTTGTGTTGGTCAAACAGTCTCTTTTAAGTTGTTATTTGAGATAAGAGCTGGATGCATCTACGCTGCGCTAAATTCCCCTGATCAGATTGACAGATTTATTGGTCCTGGAGAGAGGATGTCTCTGTGTGTGTGTTATTTGGTTCTTGGGGAATGAGTGAGTATGATATGTGTAAGCGTGTATATTGCTGTGGGTGTGTGCTATCATTTGGCTTATTAGGGATTCAATGAGTATGATGTGTGTAAGTGTGTATGTTCGTGTGGATGTGTGTATAAGTGAGGACTCAACACCTCCGTAAGCATGTCTGTCTTGTGTGGGTGAGAAATGTGGGTAGGTTTTGATTTGTACTGTTATATATTAGTACTATCTATATTGTTAAATTTATGGTTTATTCCGGCTGGATAGTGTGTTTTTAGACGTTGTATCCACTTATTTTCATAGAACTCTAAAATCTTTCTAATGCTCTGAACTTTTCTATTCTCTCAATCATTGGGAATTGACATGGGTTTTGAAATCGTTTTTTCTAGGCGGAAATGTTATTCTATGTTAATTTCTCATATATATATATATATATATATATATATATATATATATATATATATGTTTGTGTGTGTGTGCGATTGTGTGTAGATAGATAGTTATTATTTTTGTTCGAGTCAATCATATTCTGAAAAAGATTTTAAAGTTGTAATTCCTAGTAATATAGCGGAAGTTGTTGAATTTCTACTAATATAACAAATGTTGTTTATCTACTAATATTTCGACAGTTTTTAAATGTTTACTAATATAGCAAGAATAGCTGAATTATTGTCAATTCCTATTAATTCCTGGTGAGAGAATACATTTGGTATTGATTGAACTGAGAAGGGAACACGAAAAGCTCTTCATTTCAAATATACTAACTTTGACTCTTACTAAATGACTTAATACTTTAAATTTAAGGTGAATACCAAATCTAACAAAGTTAATCACTTCTTTGCAATAGGGCGCAAAATTCCGCTCACATGCATAAACCATATTGCCATAGTTACTTCAAATGCAAAACAATCTGTTTCTGAAATAGTTATATCTACTATATACAGTTCGGAGAAACACTCAGCATGTGTGCCAAATCTGTCCATGTCATACTGAAGACAATATTCCATTAAAGTAGTACATATTTGACGTTCTCATAATATACTCTATCAGATCATAATTTGATTAATTTACTGAGAAAGTGTCAAATTAATAGTGGCAATAAGCCAATTGTAACTTTGTAATTTACGTTTGAGGACAGTAGCCAACATTATCTCGGTTAGTGAAAGCTAACGGAATTAGGCTGTTTACAGGAGCGAAACGACTTTACATTTACTTAAATCTATCATTGTATCGCTGTTAATGAGTAAAATGATGTAAACTATGAAGGATTTTTATAACATTGGGCTGTCATAAATCTCTTATTTCTTAAAAAGAAATAAATGGTAAAATAAATTTTGAGAAATAAGGATTAAATTCATTGGCTGATGAAAGACATCTTTCGAGATATTATAATTTGAAAATAGAAAAAAGAAAACGAAAACTCCAAACGAAGCGAGGAATATCTATATTGAACATATGAGCAAAAAAAAACATCCATTCTTAACAACTCATGTTACATTATAGAATATGGCATATAAAAAAAGATGATTATGCGTCATATCCCAAACGAAGAAAGGCAAAAAAAACTTTCATTATGATTTTTTTTTAAATTTTCTATTATTTTGTACAATTTCCAGTGTCTCCTTTCAAATATTATCACATAACGTGTAAACATCGCCTAGCAATACAAAAAAAATATCTATCTATAAAAGGCAGAATGTGTGTATATGTGTAACGAATGAACGGCCGCAATTTTCGACAGATTTGCACCAAAATTTACATGCACATCCTCCAAGTTAGCGGCAAGGTCAAGACCGACGTTGCATTTCCCAACTCCCATCGATAGCCGAAATAATCGATTTTTTATGCTTCTACGGCAGTTTTCATCTAGCTTGCGGCCATTTTCTACTGGCCAGAGTGAGAGCCTATAGCTGGCTGCCACGAATAGGCAGGAAGATTCTATTGGCCAGCGTGAGAGCCAACAGCTGACTGACACGAATGTTAACTAGCATGCTATCATGCAAAAAAAAAATGTCGATAGCTGCATTCGTCACAAGTGATAAAAATTTAAATCTGCATAGCACTTTACTCCAATTGGCTCATTCGCTTGCTTAAACTCAACGTTGATTCTGATTCCGCAGAATTGGGTTGGGTGTTAAAAAGTATTTGTTGTTAACATTCTTTTTTCATTCGGTGTTTCCAGTTAAGAGTCCTTTTTTTAACCTGATCGTTTTGTGTTCATTTTGTTTTTTTTTTTGTTTTTTCGTAACAGATTGAATGTTTAGTATAGAGCTTAGAAAAATTCGCAGTGTAATATAGGCAAGAAGTAAGGCATGTAGCAACATTTGCACGGCAAAGGACACTCCTTTAAAGGCAAGGAAGGGCAAAAATATTTTAATTCAAGTGATATCGATTGCTGTATGAGTCGTACGATTTTTGAATCAAGCACGGGCAACACCGGGCCATGCGGCTTGTTAAAGATTAAAAAATGACGTAACACCGATACAGTGTTTTCCAATTTAGAAACAAACATTAAATATATTTCATTGCCTAAAGTAAAATATAGAACACAAATTGCCAATGAAAAAGCAAAGTGTCATTTAATATGATGACACCGACATATCCCAAAAAGCAAGAACACATTAATAATAGCACACTTACTCAAACATTGGAAAATTTAGATTTACATATCGCGAAGACACCAGGAAAACTGTCCGAAATATAAAGAAATAAGCTAAAAACCCTTAACTAAGTACTAACGTTGTTTTTTTTAGTCAGACAAATATATCGTTAAAAGAGGTTGTCTTAAAGAGGCCTGAAATCAAACTAAATGTGCATAGAGACTTCTGTCGACGAACCTTAAAGAACACTTTTCTAAAAGGAATTTCCCCACAGTATGCAAGTACGATCCCTGCATAGGTTCATTTTCTTTTATAAGATAAAGTATCTTGAAAGAAGTCTTTTTTTGTCTGTCTCCAGGCCGGTAGACATTAATCTTGCTGTAAAAAAACAATTATGCACTAAAATAACGTCTACATTAATAAAAGCAACGTTGGATTAAAATTCCCATATATATATATATATATATATATATATATATATATATATATATATATATATTTGAACAATGAAAACATATTAAAAAATTAAAATCTTCTGACACACTGGGTTGTACATTAATATTCTTTCGTTTTTTTATTATTATTTCATTTAGATTCCTCGACTAGTTTCGGCCAAAATGGCCATCATCGGGAGAAGAAATATTTCTGCTTCCTGGTAGCAGATAAACTACAGAAAAAAAAATATATATATATATATATATATATATATATATATATATGGGGGGTGTAGATAGATAGTTATGTAGTTATGGGATTAGTGTTACTTGGTCTGAAGTTTTATTGAGACCTAAAACTGATAGTCAAAATATTGCTGATTCACATGCACACACTCTGTATATAAGTAAATCACTTTCTCTCATATTCAACACTCTTTCTCTAGAGATATCCAATTTTAAACAATATCTATCTATCTATCTATTTCATGTTCTGCTTTAAGGCATAAATATCTGCCTATGAATCCCTTCTGATGTAGACGATCAGAATATATCATGCTGTGAATTCACTGAGGTTTGACACATCTGCCCAGGAGGTCCTAAACGACTAAAATTGAATTGGCGTTGCGTTCTTTTTCAATAACCAATTACTGCGATGTCCACTTTGCTGATATAATATTTACAGTTGGAAATCTAAGTACAAAGAATAACGCCAATAATAATAATACGTGTGTTTCGTGCATCGTATATCCATTGATATATTTCTTTCGATATCTCCCTTCCAATTCACTTTGAAAAATAAGAAATGTACTGTCTCAAAGATGGGTACACTTGCCTAAGAGAAAATGCAGTTCAAGAACCATTGCAAAGTATGTATGTTCTAACTACTACTTGAATATGTAATTACAAATTGTATTATTAGACTTCTTGAAATGAGTACTTATATTAATTGCAAGCTAAATAACAAATATAAGATTTCATGTCTATCATTTTAGCCTTTCTAATGTCAAAACATATTTTTGTATTTGAAGAATTTGTGAATCCCTCTGTATTAGTTTTTTGCGATCAAATTTGTGAAAAAATACTTTTTTTTAAATCAGTGAAACTATTATCACGTTTATCACGTAAACGAAAAGATAGCGAATCCCTACTAAAGGAGCTGTATCTCCACACAGAAATAGAACACGTATTCACTTTTTCCTTCAGAGAAACTAGTTTTAAACTAATTGCGCTTAATTACTTTCGTCATGGGAAGCCATCATAACAAATCCAATCTCAATTATTCAATCCTATTTGAGAAATGCAAATATATCTGTAGATTTTCCGACGTCTACATATGCTAACTTCATTTTCGTAACATAAACTTAAATAAAGCTTTCTACATCTGATATTATTTCTTCTTCATATCAAATTATAATAAAGAATTCGTCTATTTCAACATATATTACAGGTTTCTTACCTCAAATCAACTGCATTTCCAGACATGAATTCATTGTATACCTCAGTAAAGCTGAATTATGGATCGGTTTAAAATTTGTATTAAATACAGGGGAACGAACGTAATAATCTTAAAATGTAAGTAAATAACCACACACATACATACGTACATACATACATATATATATATATATATATATATATATATATATATATATATATATATATGAAGATATATAGTCTTAAGGTGTGCTATATTTATGGGATAAAGTGCTCAATATCAGAGATAGAGTGTGTGTAAATATAAAAGTGAACATAGAAGTCAACACTTAGAGGTGACAGTCTGTTTCATGCTAGACGCAATTTTCAGTCCTGACGATTGTATCTAGTATAGAAACAGACTGTCGCCTTTTAATGTTTTTTTGCCAAAACTAATATATATATATATATATATATATATATATATATATATATATATATATATATATATATATGCATAAATTCATAAACGTAAAAAATACCATTAGTTTTTCAATTCTTTAAATTTAAGAACCCTCACAAATATATTTACGAATAACTGAAAGTCAAGGTAAACTACGATGAATGATAATTGATATAATTTAATGCCTAGTAAACAAACCTCAATAATATACTCGTATATATATTCGACTCTTCTGGAACCGCCAGCCTGACACCAGCACATGTGATTTGATTATAGTGGTGAAGGTTCTGTGCCGAACCCTTCACACTTGAAACGCCGAATACAGAGACCTGGGGCAATACGTGACACAAGATCCCAAAACGAAAGGTTTTGAATTCAGATTTTCCTTCTCCGAGACTAGTTGTCATCGAAGGCTATAGAACCCAGTCTCTTCTGCTCTTTACCCATAGCTCGAGGGAAGAAGAGGATTCACACCTTTCCCAAGGGTATTAGCACGTAAGTGAATGTAATAGATTGGACTGGAATTCGAACTAGGCTCTCCGATTCCTAAGTTTCTGTTTATTCAACTTTTTAGTAGATACAATTTATTTAACTCGATGCACACCTTTTTTTAAAATTAATTTATCGGCCTGAAATTTCTACGAAATATCTGGAACATTCAGCCTAGTAAATGTAATTAATACTGCTTCATTAAAAAACATAGCATTTACTTAAATAAATTGTAGCTATAAAAATAAAGTATAACCAGGGTGGCCCAAAAGTTACTGACTCAGGAAAAAAATTCATAACTATTTTATTTCTGAATATTTTTAAAACTGCCCTACCGACATCACCATGAGCAGATATATCACGAAGGAACGAACCCTCATTGTACAGTGCTACTTTGAGTCCCATGGGTCATTTTCGGAAACGCAGCTTTCTTACCGTCGACATTTCAATACCAGAGAAGACCCGAGCAAAAACACGATTAGCGGAACAGTTAGAAGTTTTTAGGAGCAGGCTGCTGTTTGTGATCTCCCAAGGTCTGGAAGGCCTTGTACGGCAAGAACTGTTGAGAATCAACGAGAAATGGAGCGAAGCCTGGAAGAAAATCCATTTGTTCCAACCAGGAGAAGATCGCAACAACACGTTCTTCCTTAGAAAGAATTTTGCAAAGAATATTGCCGAAAATCTCGCAAGAATCATTTTACCTACTGCTGAAATTTTGGAAGTATACCTTGATAATTATAAAAGTTATTAAAGATTTAAAAACGTCAGTGACTTTTGGGACACCCTGTATATATAAAATATATATATATATATATATATATATATATATATATATATATATATATATATATATATATATATATATATATATATATATATACACACACATATATATATATATATATATATATATATATATATATACACACACACACATATATATATATATATATATATATATATATATATATATATATATATATATATATATACGCACATATATATACATTTTCAATAAAACAGACCACTTTAAGGTTCCATGTAATAAATTATTTCACCACAGCCCTTTTAAAGGACTGCAGATCACCAGACCTTACTTCCAAAGTGGTCTGTTTTTATTTAAATTATTTAGTTGGGATTTACATTGAGCTCTCTGGATTTTATCCTCCTTGGGTTTACCCATACGGATTGCCTAGTTTTTCATAAATTATATATATATATATATATATATATATATATATATATATATATATATATATATATATATATATATATAAATGTGTGCGTGTGTGGAGGCTTGCCTGAAGAAATTTCTGTACTTGTTTTCAAGTGTCAATCTCTTTTATATTCTTTCAACTTTTTGCAACATCAAAGCAAAACTTTCTTTCTTTTATTTCTATTCCCCCCTTTCTTTTCTGCCATTGAGATGTAATATTGCATTAAATATTTCCTTTTCTGTTCATTGGGCGTTTTCTAATCCTCAGCGTCTTACCGCTATTCTACCCGCTGCTCCATGGTACTTGTAAGATTATCGCATTTATTTCTTTAATCAAACGTTTATAATTGCTTCTGCTTTTTCCTTTCTGCTCTCTTTGTGACGATACGATGTGGTCCTCTGTTCGAATTTATAAACTATCTAATATTCTTTATATTTATGTCATCCTGCTGAGAGTTTATCGGAAATTATGTTTGTTCTTTGTATAATGATTATGTCACAGGGTTCGTTTAATAATCTCTATTTTATAACTGACCTAAGTTTGAATCTTTTTTTTTTTTTTTTTTTTTTGTAATCTGTATCATTGGTTTTAAAATATGTTCCTGAAACAGGTAAGGATAGATATGACAACTTCGTGGTTTGTGACAACATCTTACACCTGAACCAAATGCCATATCACCAAAAAGGTTTAGAGATGGAATGAAAGATAGAAATACAATGTAAAGCACAGAATATAAAAGAAAGGAAAATATGAGAAAGAAAGAAAAAAAAAGAATGAAAGAAAGAAATAAGGAAAAAGAAGGATGGAAAGAAGAAAGGAAGAATTATATATAGCATGTAAAATGCAATATATTAGCAGTAAGAGGGACAAAATGTTTTCAAAAAGAAATAGAAAATAGGTTTAGAGAAGGAATCACTAGCTTTTTCCTTATAAGGAAATATTCGGCAGTCATTGACCGATAAGCCAGTGCTACTGTCGAGTGTTTGTAAAAACATTTATCAAATAGATAAGTCCATTAGATGCTAACGCTTATTCCACTATTAATGTTGTCTCCTTTCTTTAGCTTTTTTAAAATAATGTGTAACATGACAATCTTGATTATGTTTTTATCTTCGCATCGAGATATATGTGATTTCAATTCTTGCTCTTCTTGAAATTACACAAGTAAGAGAGTTTGTGTTTTCTGTTACAATTCTTTGTCTGTAATTATATAGCGCAAGAAAGAAAGAAAGAAAGAAAGAAAGAAAGAAAGAAAGAATGAATGAAAGAATGAATGAAAGAAAGAAAGAAAGAAAGAAGAAACTCTCAGATCCGTGCAGATCTAGAAAAGATTCGACTACATATTAAAATAAAAGAAAGATAGAAAGAAAAATTCTGATGCAAATGATCTGACTGCAACTTAAGATAAAAGAAAGAAAGAAGGAAAGAAAGAAAAGAAAGACTAATTCAGTTTTGACTACAAATAAACATAACAGAAAGAAAGAAAGAAAGAAAGAAAGAAAGAAAGAAAGAAAGAAAGAAAGAGAAAAAAAGAAAGCGGAGAACTAACAAAAGATTCGGTAAGATAGGAGAAAAAAAAAGAAAAAAAAGAAAGAGAAAAACTCTGGTTCGTAAAGACTTAAAAGAAGATTCGATTGCAAATTAACAGAAATACAGAGAATAATTCAGATACGTGGAGAACTAACAAAAGATATGACTACAACGAAATAAAGAAAGAAAGAAAAGAAAGAAAAGAAAATGACAGAATATATGAAGGGAGAGAGAAAAATACGAAGAAGTTATAGATAGCCGAAGAAGCAGAAAATGAAAAGAAAGTAAGAAATTTTAGTGGGTAATGCAACAGTCGAAACGAATAAAGGAATCAATCACTACAGTAAGTGGGAAATCTGTATTTGAGCGATCACTGTTACGGTTTGTTGAAGAATCCTTACATTATTTTGGCCTCCATATATTTATGAAAACAGAACATAAAATAAATATTATTAATAAATAGAAAATCAGATCTACAAATAATTGTCTATTTTTGCAACTCTCTGATTCTATTTTTATTTCTGTTCAAGAAAATAAATGAGGCGAGACGTATGATTTGCATGTACATTCGGCAATATAACGGCAACTGCTATTATAGAGAAAATCGAGAAATAAAAAACATTCCGTCTAACTCCATCCGTAGGTAATTTTATATCACATTTCATGAAAGAACCATACGTGTGTAATTCGATTTGGGATTAGTAAGCATTTGCCCATTCCAGACCCATCTTCTCTACACCCTTCCAGGATTAGGGAGAATAATCAAG
Organism: Acanthosepion pharaonis; assembly: GCA_903632075.3. Classification (NCBI taxonomy): domain Eukaryota; kingdom Metazoa; phylum Mollusca; class Cephalopoda; order Sepiida; family Sepiidae; genus Acanthosepion; species Acanthosepion pharaonis. The sequence continues at coordinate 524,644 of CAHIKZ030001684.1, forward strand.
ACAAGGAAGGATAGTGTTGGATCACTTGCAATGATTGGTCAGATCAGAATACAATATATAGAAAGAGCTTCTCGTGCTTTCGGACACATGTTTTAATTAAGATTTAATATCCTTCTCGATGGATAGCCCAGATTAATCGATTATCAAATTAATGACTCAATGAAAATTGTTTTCAAACCCTTTTTCTACTTACATAAAGTGGACATAACATAACCGATCAGAATTTGGTTGTCCATTTACATCAACTCTGTTTAAATTTATTTTAGCAATTTTTGTTGATACACCGTACAATTGGGCCGTAATTGTTGCAAAGATGAATATATCCCGACCCCTATTGAGCTACTGAAAGGGAAACTGGGCTCAGTGTGTCAAGTGATTGCCACTCAGAAGAGAAGTGAATGGTTCTATTATAGGAATTGTCTGTTGAATCAAAAGAAAGCCTTTGTTCTGTGTTAATTTCCTTCGTGTTTAAGTTTACTATCCTGAAACGGTCTGCGTTAAATGTAGTATCCTGAAAAGGATTGAATTCACGTTTAACAGGAGATGAGGATAGCGTCTCTTGTCTATATTACCATGGACCTGTCTGGGATAAACATTGTAAACGTGAAAATCAAAAGCTAAGAAAGTTTTTTTTTTTTTTTTACTTTTATTTCTTTGTTTAAAGTAGAACTATTTTACGAAATATTTATTCTCTAAATCGAACTACTTTGAGAAATACGAAAAGAAGAAAGCTGAATGAAAAAACAAATTTAGCGTGAACGTGAATTTCTTTGGATTGCATTGAAAAATAAGATGAAAATTTGATTTTGAATGCTTCGATTATTATACAATAAGATAAGATTTTCAATAAGACATAGGTTTTTGTAGGCCTTAGCTCAAGCTTCTATACTTCGGGTAATCTGCAGAATGTTCTCTGAATATATTTTCTAATATGTTTCTTTTTCTTTCAAAACAATCATTTTCCCTCCTTTCTTCCGATTTGAAATCGAGAAAAAATAACTGATGAATGAAACTGATTGTTCGAGGGATTTTTGAAATATATGCTGCAAGAATTTACTAATTAGGACAAAAATTTTAAAAAAATGTGCGCAACTTAGCCAATGATCCATTGATGTACATGCAGAAATATGCATTCTTCAAAGAACCTGATGTCAAGCGAGTGGAGCCACATTTGCACCTCACCATGAAGAGCATTATCAAGAAGTATTACGAACTAAGTAATGTCTATATAGTGGATATCGTCCCAGCCACTTTGGCGAAATCACTGTTTTGAATGTCTTTTCATGCAGTGTGAACAATACAAGTGACACATCTTTTTCATCCCATAAAACAACAAAATTGTTTCGCTGACTGTTGAACTTTAAATTTCAGTCTGTAACCGATGATGAATCCTTGCAGGTCGTGACATTGACCTTTGTCTCCATAATACCGAAATGAATCCATTTCTCATACGGAAACCTCAGCCCCTCATTACCGTTACAAAAGTTTCAGACATTGACCAATTGCTGGAAATGTTGTTCATAAATCGATGCCGAGACCCAAAACTGTATATTTCCCTCGACATCTACAAATCATAAAACACACCGTACATATTTGTATGTTCAGTTCTTTAAACTTGGTCCATCATTCTTCTGCGGCTGCATACACGTTTGCTCAATAATAATTATACCGTAGCTGTTTCTTTTATACGAAAGTTCGCCCAGTAATAGGCACAAGAGCCACACAAGGCAAAAGACTATTCTGCGGTGTTGTATGATGGTAAGAAAAGGCAAGAAATACCGTCCCTGAAATGATAAAAGGAGATATAATAATTAATCATTGACTTAAACATGTCAAGTTAATAATGACCGGGAAAACCTCCTGTCGGATGTCTATTCCACACACAAAATAACAACTCTTCTGAAGAAGCTGACAAATTGGAATTTATTTTCTTACTAATAGAATAAGAAGAGAATGGAGATTACCCCTCCTTCTGCAGGTGGCATAGCGGCTTATCAGCTGCAAAGTTCCGGCCTGGTGGAATCAAAGAACACTACCAATAGAAATAGCGATATAATAGCGAGAATTTACTGCGTTTCCTCTGTGCAAAAAGAATTTTGTTGGAAAACAATTAATCACATAGAAGGCATCTTAGAGGTTCTTAAGTCAATCAAGTCAGGTTTAAGCCATACGATACGGGTTTCATAAACTCGGCTTCAACTACGCACCCGTATCTTGCAGGCACTACTTCGAGTTAGATTAAAAGCACTGGCAACCATATTTTACACATGTAAATGACGGGTGTAAGGAAATTGAAGTCTATTTCAACGAGTCGATATTTTGTATTTTTGCTCTTATATAATCTAAAAAAAAAGAAGAGAAAAATACACTAGTAGGAAGATTGATAATTCAAAATTTCTTTGGGAACAGTAACATGAACGGAGAATTATTCCCCAAATCAAAAGTGTTATATGTAATGTCCAACATATTTACTGTATCAGTATATATTCTTGAGATTACGTATTATATACACTATTTACATTATTCAGACTATTGTCCTCATCTTTGTCGCCATGATTATAACAACGTTTCGATGAAGCGCACATGGCACAGTGGATAAAGGCGTTAGTTAGATCCAGTGACAGGACCCAAAGAGTGTGAGTTCAATACCTGCGGTGGAGAACTTGGAGAGGGGAATTAACAGGAGAACTGACATTAGACATGGCACGTGGAACGAGGACAGTCTACCCCAGTGAGCAAAATAAAGGGTTCAGTTCGACATTCCAACCACCTGAAGGAGGCCTGAGCGTACAACGGTCGAAACGTTGTGATAAGCATGGCGACAAAGATGATGACAATAGTCCGAATAATGTAAACAGTGAACATATTTACATTTATTTAAACACACACACACACATATATATATATATATATATATATATATATATATATATATATATATATATATATAAAATAAATCCTAATGAGCCAGGCAATAACCACCTGTGTTTCACCAGTTCACCCTAATGATCCCATTTATTTTACTTTTTACTCTTCTTAGTGTATAGAGAACCCTTCGTTTTAACTTGGTACTCGCTGTTTTTTTCCCTTTGTAACAGAAATTTAAGGTACTGGACGATTTCTTTTCGCCCTGCTTGACGTTTTCTAGTGCTTTCATTCTTCAGGTTTTTTTTCAACCACCGAGTTTAAATAGCTTTAGTTATATATATATATATATATATATATATATATATATATATATATATATATATATATATATATATATATGTTGATAATTTCACGACAAGTAAGGCATTAAAGCCACTACGACTCAAGAAAAACTACTATTACGGGATGAGGACAATAAAAGAACGAGTTTTAAGAAAGCAGCGATGACAATTGACATTGCATTTACATTTTGGAAGATCAAAGTTTGGGATTCCATAAGCCAGAAAAGAGTTCCACAAGTATGATAGAAGATATTGTTAGCATAGATCCTACGGTAACAGTTAGCCATTTCAACCGTAAAATGGCGAAACCTTGCAGCCCGTCTAGTTCTTCGCTTAAATTCGTAAAGTCTAGATGCCATAGCGGAAAATTCATCTGAACTAATTGCCTTGAAAAGATTTATAGAAAAGACACAGGAAGCTACGTTACGACAGTGAGAAAGGGATTGAATCTGAGATGCCAGATCAGGACGAATATCATTGCAGATTCCTATTTGCATTTCATCAAGAATCTCAAAATATATAGCACATGCACCAGAGTAGATTTGACAGCAATATGCAAAGCATAGACGAATATTAATAAACTTACAAATATGTAAGATAGATTCTGACCAGAAAGACTGTCTAGCACAACATAATGAATCAACACTATAGCTGAAGTCTTAGCAATTGATTCAATATACTCTTCCCAGTACATGTCAACTGAAAAAAAGATAGTTCGAGAAGGCACAATTGGTCACTCTCCTAGAGGTTAATAGCTGCCATGCTGATGGACGTTAAAACGGGTTTTCTCAGTTGATTCAAAGGGAGTAGTTTCGTTTTTGAGACGTTGAAATTAACAACCCTCACATTGCCCCATTTAACAGCAGATTAAAGTCATTTTAATATCAGCTGTCACTATGACTCTAACCCACCGATCAGACTTTCTATTAAGACAAGAATTAGTAGTTTTGTCATGGCGTGATGAAATCTGAAAAGTCATTTATTAAAATTACAAACCAGGTGAGATTCATGTATAGAACATTGGGGAACACTTGCATTTATCCATGAAAATCAAAGAGAGCGGCGATTTCAGACAATTTTCATTTCACGATTTGACGAGAAAGACAGAATCAGTTCTAAATTTCGTCTAGAAATATCATAAACTTTCAAATTATGAAAAAGACCTTTATGTAAAAGCCTGTCAAGTGATATACATGCCTAGACATTTCAGTATGTCAAAATAAATTCAACTTTATGTCATCCCATAAGTTCTGTCCTTGAAAAAAATTTAAAAAGTATTTTATAATGTCTAATGGAGCTTAACATTATTTTTATGTTTAGATGCATTTAAACTGATCAAATTTTATTTCAGAGAACAATAAAATTAAATTTTGTTTGATTAAAACCCTGCTAACATGGAATTACCCAAGAATCATTTGAGGCACATAATGCTTTATGAGTTCAAGAAAGGAAACTCAGCAGCCGAAGCGGCTAGAAACATTCACTCAGTTTATGGAGAGGAATGTGTGAATGAAAGAACTTGCAGAAGATGGTTTGCAAAATTCAGAGGTGGAGATTTCACCCTTGAAGATGAAGATCGAACCGGACGTCCAGTTGAGTTTGATGAAAAGCTTCTTGAAGCAGCCCTTGAAGAAAATCCTGCTTTATCAGTTAAGGAATTGGCAGTGGTTCTCAGTTCAAACCATACAACTGTTCATCGTCATCTTCAACAACTTGGAAAAGTTCCTAAACTTGGAAAATGGGTGCCTCATGAATTGTCTGAAAACAACCTCAAATCCCGAGTTGACATCTGCTCTTCTCTCCATTCTCGACAACTTGTTTCACCTTTTTTGGATAGACTTGTGACTGGCGACGAAAAATGGATCTTTTATCGAAATGTTAAGCGTCGTAGACAGTGGCTTGGTAAAGGGGAAGGACCCCAGCCACAGCCGAGAAGGGAACTTCATGGGCAAAAGGTTCTTCTTTCAATCTGGGGATCGCCAAGGAATAATCCACTTTGAATTCTTACCACCTAATGCAACAATTAATCCTCAAATATACTGTCAGCAATTAGAGCGCTTGAACCAAGCTTTGAAGAAAAAACGACCTGCTCTAGTGAATCGAAAAGAGGTGATGTTTCATCAGGACAATGCGCGACTCCACACAGCA
>CAHIKZ030001684.1:535000-547370 GCA_903632075.3 Acanthosepion pharaonis
TATATATATATATATATATATATATATATATATATATATATATATATATATATATATATACCATAAATATTATTTTTATTCAGGAAAATAGGTAAATGTTTCAAAACAGTGACTATTGATGCAGCTGATGCAAATCTCCTCGTTAAGATAGATTAAGGTCTCCAGTCACTGGTGTGTTTATCTAAAACTAAATACGCCTAAACTCATACAGGCCTCGTCGTGCGCCAGTATTTTAGGGGTAGAGTCTCCGACTGATATTAAATCAGTCAGGTTTCGATCCCGGCTTGAGGCGATCGGATATCTATCCACATTGATGCGGTGCTATATGATGACTATATATATATATATGTATGTATACATACATTCAGGGTAATTATCAATTCTAATTTTATGTTCAGTGAAAGATAGGTGTCTGGGTTTTGCAGATCGGAGAATGTGTCCAATATCTAATATCTTGCAAAAATGGCAGGAATTATAGTCATGGAATTGCACATAATTTTGTTTTGTTGGATTACAACGGATCTTGCAGTATTATGGATGTTTCTACTCTATTCATCATTCCATCCACAAACAGCAGTAAAAGTATGTGTTCTAAATTACAGTACATCAAATCATGTTATCTTGCCATAATTTACATTGGTAAATATGGCTTCAAAACTCTCCGATCTACATGAATACAACCAGCACATTAATAATGCCATCTCTGAACACTTCAAAAAATGCGTTGTGTCCTAGGCGGAAACTTGAGATACCTAAGCGAATGTTTGACGCATCTGAAGCTATATCTGCTTGGATTCTACCGTGGACACTACGTAGGTTTTCGTGTGTATGACTATACATTGGATGGCTCTTATCAATATCTAATTACCATTTTAATCCTATATGAGGAGGAAATAACCGAAACGACTGGCAGGTTTTCGAAATCCCATTATCAGAACTTCCTTTAAAAACTCTAGTATGCTGTTTGTTTGTACTGGATCCGACTATAATAGTGTAACATCTCGACATATACCTCACTATATAAAACTCAGACACGTCCAGTTTAATACGTCTAAAAACTTTCTAAATTGTTAAAGATATATTAGAATAATAACAACATTCTAGCATTCACAGGCTGTAACCGAATCAAAATTGGCATTCTCCTGTAAATCTTAGCATTCTATTTTCTGTCAGTACTTATACGAACTACTGACTTCTAAACTCTTTACTTTACGTTTCATTATTGAAAAAGTCATTTCGTGAAGCTTGCTGTCCCTAAATATTCATCTTCTACGTTTTATGCGTGTTTTGCGTGTGTGCATGGGGTCTTGGCTATGACCGATGTTAATGAATGTTTCCTATTGGAAAAAATATGCATTCGAATCAATGAAAATATCAGCGATTTAAAAAAATAAAAATACTATTCAACGCCACGAAATAAATCTCACATAAAAGAATGGCGCTGCATATTCACTGAAGACCTATATATTTCTTGTTGCTTTCGTTTCATCTCCTGTAAGATTGTGATGGTTAAATAAAAGGAATTATACTTTTTTTACACTGCTTATTGCATCAGACATCCATTATCTTAGCAGCGTCTTTGTTCTCAGATAATCTAATATAATTAAAATAAGTTATTTTAACTAAATTTCAAGAAGCTATCTTGAGGCCCAATCAATATTTTGATCCCTAATAATGAAGTAAACACATTCATAATCTTCGGTTTATTTGCTTCAACAGCCAAATTTTGAGTCTACATTAACTTCCGATCATTTTGGGTTACTTGATTCTGTTAAACACCATATGAATTCATGTATACGTCATTTTTATTTAAGCATACGCGTATTAAAATGGTAGCATAGTGTTAAATCAGTAGTAAAGCTAATTAAAACCTTTTTGTTTAAGAAAGTACAACATTTGATGGCATATAAAACATATTTCAATAAAGTCTCATTAAGATACAACGTTAACTATGGACCGTTGAGTTTTAATAACTTTTACCCAAACCCTAAAGCCTAATCAAATATGATTAACTCTTTTCATATTCAAGCAAAGCGTGAGTGGCAAAATAAGCAAGAATCTGTATTTAAATTCAACTATACGATATATCCAAGCCGTTTACACTGGAATCTGACTGCATTATATTTTTTCATCTTAGAGTGAAATCTGAAAGCATCTCGTTCTTCATGTGTAAAGCAAATGAAACGGTTATCCATTAATAAAGTCGAAATGAATTTATGCCTTGACATTTTCTATTAAATGCTCGATCAACATATATGAATTTTCATTTATTGTCTTTTTTCGAATTTCTGTCATTCGCCATTTTACCATTTGTCATGTGTCTTATTCCTCACTTATCAAGCTAAGACAATTCATCCCTGATGATCATGTCAGATGAGATTCAAAGTATTTGGGAAAATAGAAAATGAAAATAAAAGAAAACAAGAAAACGACGAGTCCAGACTTAATGAATTTAATATCAACATTAAGAATTCGATCAGAGTATACGAGAGGATTGCAATAAAAATAGACATATGTCCAGATTTTTCAACCAAAAATGATTGAATTAAGATTTGCTGTCTGTCTGTCTGTCTGTCTGTCTCTCTCTCTCTCTCTCTCTCTCTATATATATATATATATATATATATATATATATATATATATATATATATATATATATATATATGCTTTTGTGTATGTGTGTGTGCACGCGCGTGTGTTAACCTTTCATTTGTACAATGCGCCAATAGTATGTTAACTAATTATAAGCCAACTCACTAAAGTTAAACCATTCTGTGATATGCGCTTACATCGCGGAGCTGTAAACTCTAAAATCAGCACGATTTTCCAGATACGCCGACGTGAATATGACGATTAGCACGTTAGCAACTTTTTATTATACAAAAAAATTATCTGTATCCGTTTAATCATTAAAAACTACATATCAAAATTCACTTTCACTGGAAAAAGAAGAATAACCAGAAAATAAAATATATGTTACACAATTTCTCAAAATGTCTAGTGACGTCAAGCATAAAAATACCGAACAATTTTTGCCTGGTACAAAATATATATATATATATATATATATATATATATATATATATATATATATATATATATATATATATATATATATATATATTTTATTAAATAGTGATTATATCCGATATTTTCTATAAAACGGAATGATGTGCAAAAAATGTAAAATGTTGATAAGATCAGAGCCGAAAATAAATGTTCTGCCAATGATTACTTATCAAATCAGTAAGACAGACACAAATAAAGAGAAAATGAAAACAGGTGAAAATAAAAATATTCAACGCGTAAAAACATTACTAACTGACGTAAAACGAACACATTAGGAAAACTCAAATAATAAATCCCATCAGCAAAGGTGGTACAAATATATATTCTTTCAAAAATTCTGAAGAAGTGGGATTTTTTTTCTTCTTTTTTTTTGCCTATTTAAGTGAATATCACCTCGGAAATACAGCAATAACAGGCGAGATTTCAACGAAGCTTGCTTTGACTGACTCCTTTGACCATATATGCAGAAATACATGTGTCTTAGACAACATGTGTCTTTACTTTAAATTGAGGAACAAAATAGCAGGAGAGGGATGTTTTACGAAGACAAAATCACGATATAATTACACCCGTTTTCTTTTCTGAGAGGACATGGTATTAAGAAAATCATCGAAATTATTGACTAAGTGTAGACAATTGAATGACTGACAAAACAGAAAAAAAAAAAGATTTAACAAACCAAATGTATTTTCTTTAGTTGATGCGTAAAATAATTAAATTATGTTTAAATCTCAACAGAATATAATTCGCAACTAGAGGAGATTGTTATTTATATAAATGCATCTGAATATGTATCCGATAACATTAATTTAGCACTACTGACAAATAATTTAGCACTATTGACAAATAACACTAAATTACCACTACTGACAAATATGTATCCGATAATTTAGTACTACTGATAATTCAGCACTACTGACAAACATGTATCCGATAACACTAATTTAACACTACTGACAAATATGTATCCGATAATTTAGTGCTATTGATAAGTTAGCACAACTGACAAATAAGTAAAATGATGACTGGGAAAGAAGTAAGAGAATCAGGTATACCTTTTGCCCGAATTATATTAAAAATATTTTGAAAATATATTCAAGAATATGAACTAGGAAGGAATTGAAGTAAATATAAATGGAATGTCCTGTAATTTGCTAAAATCCGAAGAATCGGTTAAATTAAAAAAAAATGATAATTTAACAAGTTAATAAATACGTAAATTATGCATTCAGCCTTTCCCTATTAAAATGAGCAGTGATACAGCCAACTTAATAATCAATTACAACATTCTCAAAATATCATAACCAGAGAGGAGGGGGAATTAAGTCATCTACTTAGGACAATCGGTAACATTAAAACGAATCTATGAAAAGATGATATATATATAACGATAAGATATAAAAATTTAACAAGAATAGAAATTCAATAAAAAAAGAAGTATGTAAAGTTCGAAATGAATGTAAAATGCAGGTTATGCCATCCGGATGTGAAACAAAGACATTAATAAACATTTAAAATCAAAGAGAAAAATGCCGAAAAGATCAAGAGAAAAATAAGTCATCTCGGAAATAGAAAGATGAATGAGAGAATAAAGGAATTTAAGAGATATCACATAGATAAATAAAGAAAACTAATCAAGGTGGAATGGATACACATCGAAAGAAAAGAGGCTAAAAGATTGAGTGAAGGGTGCGTGAATTCTGCTTATGTGATAACAGACAAAGCGGGAAAAAAGACAATATGAAATACAGACGGATGAGGGATAGTCGTTTGCTGGAAAAATGAAAATAGCATGGACACAGTCATCATGAAAGGATTTTGGCAAGGTCATTTTTGTCAGTAGTAGACAATGGGAGTTTAATGTCCCCGACAGTAAATCTATCTATCTATCTATCTATCTATCTATCTATCTATCTATGTCAATGTGTTTATATTCGCCATTCTTTTCATATCAATCGATTTATCTGACTCCTCTCTCTCTCTCTATCTCTCTCTCTCTCTCTATATATATATATATATATATATATATATATATATATATATATATATATATATATATATATATTAAACACACACATACATGCGCACATACATGCACACTTGCATACACACACACAAATACACACACAAGCATACACACACACACATATATATATATATATATATATATATATATATATATATATATATATATATATATATATATATATATAAATAAGATAAATATATAAACAGGAAACGTTTAACACTCTAACATGTGTCACTTTTATTAAAGATCCACCGGAGATTGATAGAAAACAAACAAAAAGAGAGGACATTGATAATTTCAGTTTTGTGTGGTTCGATTCTCATTGGTCAGTCATGCATCACATTCATTAAAACTGTACATAATTCTATATGTATGCAAGTTTGTAAAATGTCTAATATGTCTAAGCAGGCGTCGAAGGATAATGTATATTCGTAATTGTATGTGTCTGGGTCCTTTTAGTTTGAAGAATTCTAATGTGTTCGCTTTTGCTGCTCAGTGGATAGACTCTTATTAGTCTGAGTCTGTTTCTATGTAGGCACTCTCTCTATTAGTCAAATATATTTTATTCTTTATGAATAGGATCTAAAAAGGATGGCGATGTAAAATTTTAAGCGTGTGTTTATACTTGGTTATTATGTTATTAAGCTTTCAAATTATTTTCTCCATAAAGAATTATTAGTAAAATCAGAGTTGTGGTCAGCTTTGATCCTGTGTAATACGAGAGAGTTTGGAAGTTTATCTAAATGCAAAACTCACCTGTATTCGTAGATGCGCGTTTCAGATCAATTGATCTTTTTCTCACCTAAACATTTTTTGCGCTTTAAAAAATTTAATTGATAAATATTGGTATTTGATTATGGCTGTGTTTATTTTTGTTCATAATCATATCATATCGATTGTCATGGGTGTGGTAGTAATGACACTAGTATTTTGGATGAGTTATTTATTTGAGGGTTTAGTAGAACAATTGTTAGAATGTAGGATTATGAATTATGTGATATTTTTGTTAGATGTTTTATTAGTGATGTCTAGTTTTTTGGCTGTTACCATAATCTTTCAAAAATTCGATACCTACTTTCATTTTAATTCGCTTAGTACCAATAGAACTGTATGAAAATATGCAACTATCGTCGCCGTTACACAATAGATATAGTAACATCATTCCGCCATAAAATTGATCTGTTGATATTGAAAAACTATTCTGCATGTTCTTGGTCGAAGTTTTCTAATTATTTATATGAATAGACACGCATTGCGAGGAGCAACCTAAAAATGCCAGGATGTACCTAAATGCATCATACCACTGGAATCCCGAGAGTGGGGAGGAAGGGATCCCTCAAATGGACAGATTTATTGGAATCTAAAGGAAATGCCCAATCGAGTACAAACAGATGATTTTATGAGGTAAGACTTGCAAAAATCAGAGAGGCTTGAAGATACATCAAAGCCGGATGAAATGCCTTGAGAGGGGAAACCGGGAGCAACGTGCAGGTACAATCACTGGTAGAACGGAGGAGGTGCTGGACCAGGAGTCATACTACAGTGTCCAGTCTCTCCAAGCTTCAGTTCTTCTCAATCTGGGCAAGGAGTCCCGGAAGAAGATAAAGTGGCCCCCAGTGAACAACAAGGGAGCATGGCAGGATTTCGACACTGACGTATGTGAGATACTCCAGTCACATACAAAGATGGGGCGTGGATAGGCGACAAAATTTCATAACGACAATAATAACTAGCATGACGTCAAAGAGATTTGGTTGTGTCGAGCCCTGGCATCCAAGAACGCGCTACACTGCCAACCGTACAGTGAATAAAATTAAAGACTTGAGGAAGAAAATAATATCTCTTAAGATGCTTTATAAAGGGGCAAGAATAGAGGAGCGTCAACCCCTCGAGGAGCTCCGAGAAATACTCAGAGGGAAATTAAAAACTATACGGCGAGCGGGGTGACATAGGAGGAGGAAAGAAAGAAAAAAAGCGGGCAAATTTCCTGTTAAACCCTTTTGGCTTCGTAAGAACATTGCTAAGGGATAAGCGCAATGGGAAATTGGTGGCATCGGAGGAAGAAATTAACAACTACCTTCGAAATACCATGAGTGACCCTGCAAAAGAGCAAGATCTAGGTATAAATACCCGCTTAATTCCACAGGAGCCACCAGTGGTCCAGTTTGACACCAGCTTGCCCACCTGGAAAGAAATTCAAGAAGTTGTGAGAGCAACCAGATCCGACTAAGCACCAGGACCGAGTGTGCTACCTTACATTGTGTACAAGCGATGTACGGGAATTATACAAATTTTGTGGAAAATATTAAGAATCCTTTGGAGAAGAGGCAGTATCTTGGAGCAATGGAGATTCGCTGAGAGGTGGGGGTATGGATCCCGAAGGAAGAAGGTTCAAAGTCACTGGACAAATTTATAATTATTTCCTTACTCAACACCGAAAGTAAGATCGTCTTCGGTTTACTGTCAAGACTCCTTTCGAATTTCATTTTTGGAAACGGCTACATTGGCACATCAGTCATGAAGGGCGGGGTCGCCTGTATGCCAGGTTGCCTTGAGCATACAGGAGTCTTGACATGACTCCTGAGCAATAATCGTTAATACATCAAAAGTTTAACCACAGAACCAAAAGTCGTATTGCATATCTGAAGGAAGACCCTGCGCGATGAGATCATTAAGCAATTCAGAATTGATTAGAGACTCTATGAGTTTCCTAAAACGAGGAAGAATTCTAACAGACCGATAGTTAGAATGATAAGATGGCTCGCCTGAGTTCTTAGACTGGAACTAGAGAAGATTTCCAACAAGTAAAGAAGCCGGAAGACATTGCAGACTTGAGAGATAACCGGAGCCAGTTCAAGAGCACATTATTTAAGGACTATTGCAAGGATACTGTTTTAGAGATGACAGAAGATACTATGCATGGTTTAATATGCATATCACTCAATAGAGACTCAGTTCCAAGTGAAAGCTGATCATCTGATGATTATTATTTTTGCTACACTCAGGATTTTAGAGAAATAATTTGTCAATTTCTGATTGCAGAAATAAAAAGTAATATCCACTTACTTCGGAAATGGCCAAATATCACACAGTTTTATATTTATCCGTATCACACAGTTTCACATTTGTTAGTATGGAAGCCGTTACGCATAAAACAAATACTTTCAAACAAGGGACTATTTTTTCCAAATAAATAGTTTTCGTCTCTAATCTTATAAAAGAAAGTTTTTACTTTGGGTATATCTGGAATACGATATTTGAAATGTAATACTGAATACAAAATTTATTCAGTTTACTTGATGGGTGCGTGGCCGTATGGTTAGGATATTAGATTAATCTCAGGTTCGAATCTCAGCATGATTTAAGAATGTAGCTTTTTTATTATATCTGTCAGGAAAAAACGGTCTTAATGTGTGGCACCATTAGGAAGTACATGAAAACCATACCAGTTGTTAACACAAGCCTTGTTAGCGTAACTGCATGGATAAAACTATTCGCTATCTGACGATCATAATCGTGACAGAGAAATTTAGCTAAGGGGACTTGTCAGCTACTAATAATAGACATTGGGCGTTGTCTTCAATAAATTTCGACTAAGGTCTGTTCAGTCTATTTGCAATATAAAACACATGCTATCTAGGTGGGAGTTTAAGAAAAAATATAAGTGAACAGGCCTCTGGTATAAAAGTATAGGTTGGCCACACACTATATTCTCTTCCTCAACTCTCAGTACCTCTTAGTGTGCACGATAATAACAAATCAATAAGATAAGCAAGTAATTGCTCCGAATTTGTCATTCTTTTGCGGTGGAAATGTGCAATACTTCATTATTAAGTCTGTTTCCGGCACTAGCGTCTTAATAAAATATATTGCACCTAATTCGCACCGTTAGAACTAAGATCCACCATTGAAACTAGGATAAATCGTCCTTATTCCATTCGTATTCCATTCATAACGAAGAAGTTCCTTTTGGAAAATTTCTTCCTAAGAATCGCTTCTTTGTGGGACAGATTCCAAGGTCACAACAATTTTAACGTCTTCAAATCTAAGTTCAACCCTTATCTATGCTACATTTCCTTAAAATAGACACGATTTACCTCTTCCTTTCCCGTTCACGTAACAATCTAGTTCAGTAATAATCTAACTTGACTGGTTAATAATGAGTGAACAATATTAAAAATAACGACCGTTTTCGCCTTAAACTCCCTTCGGACAATCAGAAAGAATGATGCAATTAAATAAACCTTAAGTGAAAGATGGGCGTTTTGTATTATAATTTTGGTCTGTATCTAAATATATTGAATAATAGTCGATTAAGTCTGATGTATATAATTATAGAAACACCTAGAAAAGTTTCGCTATCTGTCCTGGTAATTTGCTACAATTCCAAGCGAGAGAGATATCGAGACAGGAAAGAGAAAAAAGAGGAAGATGGTGAGGAAAGTGTAAAAGAAGAACGAATTACAACACAAGAGCTTCAACAGAGATAACATTATACGAAATGGGTGGAATCTATGCTTCTTGTTCTAAGCGACTTTAGTCGAAATTACTATTTTAAACTTTATAGTAATGATAATGTGTCAGAGACAACGTATTTTGTGAGGAAACTCTCATTTAGATATCATATTACAAGGAACTAGTCTTCTGATTTTTATTGCGCTGACGGTTGTATTTCATATTCATGTCTGTTATTGGTAATTTAATTCTAGTTAAAATCAAAGCGTCGAAGAAGATCACAGACATAGCATTTTATCGAAATTAAGCCATGTATTTAATTTTGATTATCATGATCTCAATATACCCCATGACAGACATTCCTAAGCAAATCAATGTTTTCAAAACGAATTTGGTACCAGCCAAACGATATCCGTAGAATTCTCAGAGTATATTTATTGCATAAATATACCATGTGAAATTCAGATTATATGTATTTTACGAGGAATATTTACAATTATTTATTGAGTGGGGTGAGATGTCATTAAACAACTTGATAGTTGTTTAGGTTATTACATGTTGTAAATGGAAATGGAATAGATCTTCTTTTTCTTTCCATTTCCGATTAAGAAGGTAAGATGTTTAGATTTACCGGATTCTCCAGCTCTTTTTGTGCTGACTACAGGCATTTTCCTGCTCACTCGTTTGTTTTAATGGGCCAAATGACTAATTTCAGAGACGATTATCTCATAAAGATTGTTCATGATAGACATGGCTTTTCTTGAATTTCCAATGCTTGAAGGAATTTTATTCAATAACATTGTACAGTCGACATTGTAAATATGTGAAATTCTCTATTTGCAAAATATTGAAGCAAGATCATGTGGACACTGCAACATCTAGCCAATCCTTATCTATTAAGGATTTGAGAAATAACTATATTTAAAAATTATAACATAAGCATGTTATAGCATCACTGAAAATTAGCCATTTTGTTTCAAGACTTCTGGTGACTTCTCAAAAGACGCCAGATGTTTTGAAACAAGATAGCAAATATTGTAGGGTTTTTATAACATATTTATATATACTTAAATATAGTTATTTCTCAAATTCTTAATTCTTATTCGCTCTGTATTGAATCCTTTTTTTTTTTTAAAAAAATAGTGTTTTAGTTACTGGAATTTTATTCCATCTATGCCAACATTGCATTTGGTAATAAATATATATAAAGGTATGGTTATTCGCATTAATTATTTTATTTTACTGTCTTAATGATAACTCTGATAAGATCAAAATAGCAGCTGATCTGAAAAATGACCTACAATCTGTTGTTAACTGGGGCAAGAAGTAGATTGCTAATTTTAACACCTCCAAAACAAAGCCCTTCTCATTTAATCGTCTAAATTGCATTTCATCCGCATGACTAAGGCAAAAGGTTTCTTGGGGGAGAATGTTGTTCACCATTTTTCGTCCATGTAAATGAATATTGCTATCAAATCTGGTCTGGTACTTCTGCTACATATTTAGTGACTATTGATAAAATCCAGAGAAGAATCTGCAATGCTATAGCTCCTGACCTGGCATCTCAACTTCACTCACTTCTCATCGCCCTATTGTAGATCCCCTAGAACTTTTCTATAAATATTGTCATGGTAATTTCTCTGATGTTGTTTTGCTATCCGATATTATGAATTTAAGTACAGTGACGATTATAACTCCTCATTTTGCATTTGAAATGACATCATGTAACCATAAGATCTTTTCTAATAGTTTTTCTTGCGATTATCATTGTGGAGCCCTGTTTCTGCTTGTTGCTTTTTAGTCAACCTTTGAACTTCAAAAATTGAAACGTAATGGCAACCGTTATTTTTGTTCTCTTTTCTTAATAAGCCTTTTCTTTTACTAATATGATTTCACCAACTGTAACCCCTTGTGTCTTAATGGCTTTAATGATTTGATTGTGGTGATATGATTAAAATAATATGCATAGAGATTACTATTGTTTGTAATACAAATATATTCTAACAAAATGAAATATTGTAAAGTTAGTCAGTAGTAGTTATAAAAACTAAGGATTTGTAGAAACAAACACAGCTAAATAATGAATGTATTGGAAATCTAAAAGAAACTCCGGTTTGAGGAATATCACAGGAATAACTTTGAGAAAAAGAAATAGTAACAAAATAGAAAGGAAAATATGTCAAAAAAATGAAGAATACAGAAAGATAAGTGTTGTGGTTGAAATCAACAACACTACCAGAAAAGCAGTAGCAGATATATAGTTAGATCTCGTAAATTCTCTGTTTAAATTTGCTTGTAATAATCATATGTTATATGCTAATAGGTTCTACTCTCGCACCTGCCCGCTTTTTTTTAAATGTCTTCCGACTTCCTGCTGTTTCTATCAACTACGATCTGCAAAGATTTGAATATAATATCAATCGTCAAATTTTGTCTCTTTGAATCCTACTATCCTCTTGTCCTATTTCTTTCTTTTCGTTCTCCGTTACTCCGTGCTTCCTAGTGAATACAATTTTGACTGGTTGAGCAAGCGTTGGAATGTTAGATAGAAAAAGATGTGTGTGTGAGTTGTTTCTTGACCGTCAAGCTATGTAGACGTGTTTTCCTTCGTGTCTGAAACGGCTCCCCAGTCAGGAGGGTTGACTCCCCACTCGATCGTTAGTACATGCCGGCATTAATAAAAATAGATAAGTTAAAATTAGTTGTGTTGAAGTTATTTAATCTCTGGATCCAAAACATTTAGCTATCGCCGGCCGGGAGAAGTCGAGATATATATATATAGAGAGAAGAGAGAGAGAGAGAGAGAGAGCAAATCTT
>CAHIKZ030001685.1:0-57500 GCA_903632075.3 Acanthosepion pharaonis
AGCCAGTTAATATTGAAGGAGAACTTCGCTAATATCTTCGACAAAGTGATCAATCAAGTAAAGATTTGTCAGCCGATTGTGAAGAATAATTTTCTAATCATCACACAATCGAAAGCTGATCGGATAACGAACATCCAAAGACACTTCACAAAGCGTGGTTGCTTAAGGAATGGAAATTAATTATTTGGTAAAACATTATTGGACCTTTAAGTGTCAGAAGAAAGGAAAATCATGATAATCTCTCCGAGTTTTCTTTAAGTCAATCAAGATGGTAAAATAATTTCGATAAATCATCTGATACGCAGAAGTAATTTTTTTGAAGCAAATATATTCCAGGCATTTTTTAAAATTTGTTTTCGATCTTAGAGTGAATAAACTCTGACACTTATTTAAATTATTGGATACGACCAAGACAGAACACGTTATAATATAATATTCAACACAAAACATATCCATTATACTTAAAATAATGGACACCTGAAGATGACCAAATAGCAATTCGATGAAACGTTTTGTCCATAATAACATTTATAATAAAATGATTAATGTTTTATATATATATATATATATATATATATATATATATATATATATATATATATATATAAAAGTGAACACAGAAGTCAACATAGAGGCGACAGTCTGTTTCATTTTTCATGTTAGACGCAATCGTCAGGTTACGAGTTCTGTTATTTTTTAATTTTAGAAAAATAACAGCATACGTGGCCTGACGATTACATTTAGCATGAAACAGACTGTCGCCTCTCAGTGTTGACTTCTATGTTCACTTTTATATTGACACACGCTCTATCTCTGATATTGAGCATTTTATCCCATAAATATAGAACATCTTAAGACTATATTTCTTCATATATATATATATATATATATATATGTGTGTGTGTGTGTGTGTGTGTGTGTCTGTGTTTGTGTCTGCGTATTTAATAAATCAATAACTGCTCAATGGACATATCTGATTGAGCTACTCCAGAGCTTTGTGTCAAATCGATCGACGGGGTCAAATGTTCAATAAATCACTGGTGTCGATCATTGGTTTATTGAATATTATAGGTCGTCTTATCTATGGAGCTCATTTTGGCAGAAGTTCTGATAAGTATGTAATATATGGCAATTTTACCCAGTTTAATAGGTGCCTTTTAAATGTATTGCACACACACACACACACATATATATATATATATATATATATATATATATATATATATATATATATATATATATATATATATGTATAATAAAATAAATTAGAATGGTAATCCGTATGGAATTTCCAAGAGGATAAAGATCCAAGGAGAGCTCTATGTCGGAGACAGAACTAAATTATTAATTAATGAACATCAAACACTTAAAATACCTTAGGCAATATTTTTTATTTCATGTAAGCTATAAAAATAGACTTCCATTGAAAGATTGAAGGCTATTTTTAATTATTTTAATATATTTATTGTTTATACGTTTTATTTATAGATACATTTAAGTAAATGCTCTGTTTATTATAAACAGTATTAACAACATTTACCGGCCTGAATGTCCGAGAAATCGCATACAAAACTTGCCAAACAGGCGCCTCCTCTGTAGCTAAATGTTATAGCACGCCAGGCTATATGACGGTTTCTTGTAGGATACAGGTTCGATTTCTGTTAGAAAACATATATTTTGTAAAAGATTTCTCGGAGATACAGGCCGGTAGATGTTGTCAATACTGTTTGTTATAGTCAAAGCATTTACGTAAATATTTGTATCTATAAAAACAACGTATCTTAACCTAAATAAATGACGTCATATATTATGAAATGAACTAAGTCCGATAATCATTTTAATATATTCATTGCTTATACGTTATTTTTATAGATATAAATGTTTAAGTAAATGCTCTGTTTATAATAAACAATATTAATAACATTTACCGGCCTGAATATTCGAGAAATTTCATAGAAAATATGTGACCACTAACAGGAATCGAACCTGTAGCCTACACGGAATCGTCAAATTGCCTGACGTGATATCCCCTTTAGGTACAGAGGAAGAGTCTGGCTAGCAACGTCGAATTATTACTTTTAAACTACAAATTTCCCATATATATATATATATATATATATATATATATATATATATATATATATATATATATATATATATATATATATATATATTTACGTTAAATTTTATTATAAACAATTATAAAATAAAAAAGAAAGCACTTGAAATTTTATTCACGCTAAAATGAACTGTCCATCACAATTTTCACAGCTTTGGAATCTACCTTCAAACTGTTTTGTGTTGACTAGTTTTGGGGAGATTAGAATTAATCCAGTGACATCAAATTTGTCACTAATGCAGTAAATGGTTTGTCTCTTTCGGGCCTGAGTACCAAATGTTTCAACCCATTTTGTTCTAACGGGTTCAGCATATTGAGATCTTCAATTCTCTTTTAATAGCCATTTTCTTGCAATAGTATTTAAATGAGATCTCTGAAGTATCTGGAAAGAACAGAAATCTCTAATTTTTTAAACAAATTTAGTTATACATACATATATATATATATATATATATATATATATATATATATATATATACATACATATATATATATATATATATATATAGAGAGAGATAGATAGATAGATAGATAGATATTATTTACTTGAATTATTGTCCTCATCTTTGTCGCCATATTAATTACTGTAATTTATTGTAATATATATGGCGACAAAGGTGAGGACAATAATACGGATAATGTAAATAATGTACATAATACCTCATCTCAGAAATATAGACAGAGATAGATAGATAGATAGATATGAACAGACTGACATAGATAGATATGAGCAGACCTACATAGACAGACAGACAGACAGATAGATAGATAGATAGATAGATAGATAGATAGATATAAACAGACAGAGATAGATAGATAGATAAATAGATAGATATTATTTACTTTATTTGAATTATTGTCCTCATCTTTGTCGCCATATTAATTACTGTAATTTATTATAATATATATGGCGACAAAGGTGAGGACAATAATATGAATAATGTAAATAATGTACATAATACCTCATCTCAGAAATATAGACAGAGATAGATAGATAGATAGATATGAACAGACTGACATAGATAGATATGAGCAGACCTACATAGATAGACAGAAAGACAGACAGACACACAGACAGATAGATAGATATAAACAGAGATAGATAGATAGATAGATAGATAGATAGATAGATAGATAGATAGATATTATTTACTTTATTTGAATTATTGTCATCTTTGTCGCCATATTAATTACTGTAATTCATTGTAATATATATGGCGACAAAGTGAGGACATAAATAGACACACAGACAGACAGACAGATAGATAGATAGATAGATAGATAGATATAAACAGACTGAGATAGATAGAGAGATACAGAGATAGATATATATAAACAGACTGAGATAGATAGATAGATAGATAGATAGATAGATAGATAGATATGTAGGAAGGCAGATATATAGATAGATATGTAAGAACATTTATTAAATAACAGATATAATATATCATATTGATGCGTATATTAAATCAAACATAAATACGATTTAATTAAACAACTCTGTGATATATGTAATTTGAATACCGAATTTGAGGTGGCAACTGGTTCAAATGTTACATTTTAGAACGGGATGTCATTACTGAAATGTAGTATAAATTTCTGAACGGCATCGTATATTGCTAGACTTTAAACAATGGCCAATGACCAGACTAGACGCAGCCGTCTGTTTGTGGCGAACGTCATTTATTTTTCATGTCACATTCTGAATAGTGTAATTTCATTTAATATTTTCTTTAGATATTTCATCAATAGATTCCTTGTCAACTTTTCTCTTTTAGTCTGACATTCACACACACACACACACACACACACACACACGCACGCACGCGCGCGATCACACAAACACGCATACATATGGCCCAGTGGATAAAGTCGTTGGTTACAATGACTAGACCCAAAGAGTTGTGAGTTCAATACCAGGCTACAGCAGCTGTGAACGAAATATCTTGGAGAGTTGAGTTAAAAGGAAATAACTGAGACATCCAGGAGAGGTATGGCACATGGAACTAGAACAATATACCTCGGTGGACTAAATAAAGGGTTCGGTTCGAAATTCGAATCAACTGAAGAAGGACAATGTGGTACAACGGCCGAAACGTTGTGAATATAGGAATGAAGATGAGGATGAGAGTTCGAATAATGTAAATAAAGCAAATGATCATAATACCTCATCTCAGAGATATAGACAAATATTTAATAAAACATGTTAAACTGCCTAAAGATTTGGCTCAGGCTTTAAATCAATGTGTAAATTAATCATTGGAATATTTACATTATTCGGACTGTTATCCTCATCTTCATTGCCATATACACAACGTTTCGGTCGTTTGTTCTAGGGCCTTCTTCAGTTGATTGGATCTCTGAAATGAGGTAAACATTAATTAATTGTATTATTTACATTATTCGGACTGTTATCCTCATCTTCATTACCATATTCACAACATTTCGGCCGTTGTACGCTTTGGCCTTCTTCAGTTGATTGGATCTCTGAAATGAGGTATCATAATTAATTGCATTATTTACATTATTCGGACAGTTATCCTCCTCTTCATTGCCATATTCACAACGTTTTAATGGAGACAAAAAAACGCCAGTCTTCTTCAGTTGACTGGACTCTGAGAAGGAGGTATGATTGGAAAATTTTTATTTCCATTATTCATAACAAAAATCCTGTATCATAAAGGATATTCACAACGTTTCGAAAAATGAATTAGTACGCTTAGAAAATTATTTAGGTGTAAGAAATAAGAAAAAAATAAAGGACTCATGGCCAAGGTTTTGGTTCTTAATTTCAACCACCTGAAGGCCGGAGCGGAAAACCGCCGACACGTTGTGAATATGGCAATGATGATGAACATATAGCAGTCCGAATAATGTCAATCATGCTCTCGTTACCTGAATGAACACTCTACAGAAAAGGTTAATTTAAAAAAAAAACAACAAAAAAACAGTGCATGCTTCTGTTATTAACGCATCGCTCTTCAATTACGAATTGAGCCTTTTGAATGAAATTGGGTACATGTAACACTTGGGTAGCATTGATAGCTGTACTAACACGAAAACACAAGTCATCGTTTTGAGGGCTTGAAGAGGTTGCTGATCCTTGTTCAAATTATTCATCACGATATATATATATATATATATATATATAAATATATTAAATATAATAAATTAACTTGATTTAAATATGTTTCGGAAAGCATTCTAACCATGTTTCAAAAAATGGAAGGTCCAAATTCAATTTTGTAATTAAATTAAAGACATTAGTTCCATTTCATCCTTAAGCGTATTTTTGAGTTTTATAAATTTGGACCTTCCATTTTGAACCATGGTCGAAGCATGTAGCGGAAAAACCATATTTTAAATCAAGTAATTTATAATATTAATGCTCTGTAAATTTACATTGAGCACTATTTTGTAAAAATAAAAAATCTATAAGAACACCGATTTTATATATCTTACTGTTCTTTTTTTTTATCTCCATTCTCTCTCTCTCTATATATATATAAATATATATATATATATATATATATATATATATATATTCCTCTTGGACACTGGGGATTGAATACATCTCGGAAATAATACGCTAAAATTTCTCTTTCACTGCTGTGTGCCGATAGCTTAGGGTTTGGATCTCTGACTAATGCCAGTTCGGTCGAATTCGATCCCGGGGTTGATGCAATCGGACGTCTAGCTGAAATGCCTGAGGAGCTGTGATACAGCGAAATAAAAACGTATTTTATATATATATATATATATACTACAGTTCTAATGATATATTTTTTAAATTGGCAATAAAAAATGTAGTTGTTTTGTACTTTAAATAATAGAAAAATATTATACCTGCTTAAAAAAGGGATACATGATATTTTATTATAAATTCTATTATGACAAAAAGGAAAAAAAACATTTTATGATTAATTTTTGCTCACGTCAAAATATCCTCCTTTAGACTTGATTACTTTTTTTAAATATTTGGAATTTTGCAAAAGTTTGTCATTCAATGTTTAAGAAATATTTTTCATATCTTTGGACGATTCATCCCATGCTAATTCTGGATGTTGATTTACACTTTTGAATTGTAATATATATATATATATATATATATATATATATATATATATATATATATATGAGAAAAGTAATTTGTCCAGTAAAACATTGCTCTGACTATCATCCACATCTTTGTTGCCATATTTATAACGTTTCAGCCGTTGTATGCTCCGGCCTTCTTCAAGTGCTTGGGATGTCGAACTGAACTCTTTATTTCGCTCGCTTGGGTAGACTGTCTAATAGTTTCAATTATCAATTATCCCCTATTAATTCCCCTCTCCAAGTTCTCCAATGCCTTAACCAGGTATGGAACTCACACTCTTTGGGTCTTGTCACTAGATTTAACTAATGCCTTTATCCGCTGTGGCATGTGTCCACTGGTAAGGCTTGCCATTGTGTTCGTGCAGCATTACAATTTTCGTACTGCTATATACCGTACCTATGAACACTAATGGGTATGTCCCAGTCCTCATAAATATGTTGGACACTATTGTAAGTCGGAATAATAAGCTGTCTACGTAGTCCACCACTGGCAGTGGTTTACCTACTTCATGCCGCTGGCGAGTATTTTATTTTGTTGATGTTATAAAGATTACCATTTCATTTCCAACCTCCGTTTTGGTTATTCCTTATTCAGTAACTCTTTCTAGTTTACAACACGTACGCTTTCTTGGAGTAATGTCCATTGCAAACGGTGACTGGAGGACAACTAATCGACAGTCGAGACAATAGTGCCTAGGCGTGATAAAAATCTGATGCAATCACGGATGACGCAATATTTTTCAAGGCCAAACAAATTTCACTATACACACCGAAAATAGAGTCATATTACTGCACACCAGTGCAAATGACGTAATCTGAGGAAAAATAGAAATCAATTATACCCTGTCACTCCAGTGGGTCTCTAATTAATGAGTACGTTGAAAGAAAGGAAATTAAGGCGGTTGTCTCAATTAATTTGCCCAAGGATGTACATTGCGGCCAGAAGGCCTGGCGTTCGTTTCTTATCCAGAACGCTATGGACTCGGTCATGTTTAACCAGGCTGCAGACTCCGAATACGTGTAGTTTGGGTAAAAAGCCATGAGAACGGTTTACCTTTATCATCGTCTGCGTTAGAGAGTCGAGTACTGGCAAAAGAGAGAAGAAGCTTAGCTAAAGATGGCCACTTTCTAAATATGTGTTCTCAAATATCTGTGTGCATGAAAAATATATATATATATATATATATATATATATATATATATATATATATTTATATATATATATGTATTTATATGTATATAAATAAAAAGAAAGAACAGCAAGATATATAATCCGGTGTTCTTATAGATATTTTTATTTTTACAAAATAGTGCTCAATGTAAATTTACAGAGCATTAATATTATAAATTAATTGATTAAAATATTTTAAAACAATTAATTTATAAATATATATATAAATATATATATATATATATATATATATATATATACACTATTTGTAAGTGGTCAATATATTGTAGCAATGCTCTTGGCCTTTTTGTCTGTAAACCCCACCCACCAAAAAATTAACATATATTGATTGCATCACAGCGACATAAAATTAAAGTGTCATCGTAACAAACCACGTACCATGTGTAAGGCGGCATCCCAAACAAACAGTGCCCATAGAACTGTACGTCAGATTTTGCCCTGCAATTACAAAGGACAAAGAGCTGTGGAGAGCCATGATCGCCTACGTCCTGTAGAGACAAGAAATGAAGCGTCATTCTTAATGTAAAAAGCAATTGTATGCACCTGTTCTAGACACTTAGCTACACGTGAAAAATGCTCAATTATTCAATCTTCTAATCAATATCATGCTAGAAGTTTAATGGCTCTCGGCATATAACCAGTCATACAGACTGATTTTCATTCCAGGCATTAGTATGGGAAATATATGACATTGAATGCGGCATAATCGTCGGTACCAGCCGGCAGGTCTGATTAATTAAAAAAAAAAGACGCACTCCCATCTCAGAGAATTTAGGAAAAGAAAGAAAAAAATCCCGGTAAGTGGCCATTTTATAGGCGGGAATCCCTTGTTCATGAATGTGGCCGGAGGAGAATGGCCAGTCAGGTTCAAACCTATAGAGAGGCAACATACGTTCAAATAACAATTTACAACGGCGGCAATACAGACGAGTATCTCTGGACACAAAAAAATAACATTTTTGAATGAAGAAGATGAGCTACAGCAGCATTATATAATACCACATCGGGTGCCATATATATATATAAAAAAAATACATACAATTGGCTAAGGACTACAAAAATTGGTTCAACAGAAGATTGGAATCCCGTTTGCATGACTGGAGTCTCTTGAATTCTGTTGCGATATTTGAATGTTATTGCCAACATAAAGGTATGAATCCATCCTACTATGTATCAGATGTTTGAGAGAATCAGCGCATATGCTAGGCGCACTTCCAAGGTATCGTGGAAGACCAAGTTTCTCACTTTTTGATTACACTGAACCTGGTCTTCTGCAAGACAACACAACGTATTAAAAATAACAATGTCTCACTAATTCGTGAAGCATAATGAGATTTCTGTGATAAAGTGCCCTCCAAAAGAGCTACTTGAATCAGGTGAAAAGTGAAATGCAAACCCTGGATGTCCAGTAAATCGATCGAGAAGAATTGCATTATCAGATGGCAGAATCACAAAATGACCGGCCATTTCGAATGCTCACCTAAAGTATATTATTGAAATCAAGATAAATAGAGGTGGTTCTCTATGCAAAAGGTCATCCAATCCAATACTGGAATAGCATATCCAATAAAGTGACCACTGGTTATATATATATATATATATATATATATATATATATATATATATAAATAATAGTTAGAACAAGCTACACAATCGACCCCAAAATTGAATAAAAAACTATTAGATAAGCGATACTAACAAATTTTTACTACGTTAATAAAACACCGATTAATATAAAAATAAATAAATAAATATATAAGATAAGAAATAAAAAATAAAAATAAAATAAAAAATGAAAATAAATAAAAACAAGCAAAATAATCTAACCCAAATAGATAAATAAATAAACGACTTCCGGCAAAATAATCCCCAAAATAGACTACCCACAAAGCACCACTGACCCGTATATATATATATATATATATATAGCCGGGGAAAAAAAACAACACTCGTGGCCTGACGATTGCATCTAGCATGAAACAGACTGCTGCCTCTAAGTGTTGACTTCTATGTTCACTTTTATATTTACACACGCTCTATCTCTGATACTGAGCACTTTATCCCATAAATATAGCAAACCTTAAGAGTATATATATATATATATATTTTTCGTTACCGGTAAATGGAGGCTGGGTTTTCATTAAAAGGCAATCTTCAGTTGCTGAATTGAAACTGAATTCAGGGCCATGCTACTCCTGGAAAAAATATGTATATTTATCAGTTGAATTAATATCTGTAAATAAATAATTTCTAAACATAACACCACGTCGAAGTGACGTAGCCTTGTCTCATGTTTGATAAATATAATGTAGTTGAATAAAAATTCATGAATTATTTTTTTTTATGGTTGGGTAAGTAATGATAAACAATAGTTTCAGACTATTATTTTTAGTGGCAGTGTATTTTGGTTCAGACCTTCTGAGGCCGACCTTTAAGGTCAGATAGTAGACAAAATAGAGAAGTCGATTTTGATTGGCTGAGCCGAGCGTGGGAATGAGTTATAGATTAAGGTTTTTCGGGATTTGCTGTTTGGACGTCAATCTAACTAGACGTATTAGATTTATACAAACCCCTTCCCCTGCGAGAGTTGGTTGTTACACGTCAAAAAAAAAAAAAAATGACGTGCATGATTTTCGTCTTTGGAAGCGGATCCCAAATGGGGTGTGTAATAAGCCCCACTTGACAGAAGATGTGTCAATAAAATAAGTAAATTTAAAAGTTCAAAGTTCTCTTTGTTGGTGCTTTTCGTCTCTGAACCCAAAGAACATTTCGTGACATTTCAAGATTTCAAGAAGTAAAACGACCAGCGATCACCGGCCAGACAAGATGAGACCAACCGACAATATCCCCCACGCAATGCAATGAATGCTATGCAACATATTTATTCAACACCACACAAACTCTCTAGCTTGAGTGACTCTCGGGCCTTTAATTCGACAACTGGTATTATCATTTTTGCTGGTACTTGTTTTTCAGTGGTGACTGACGAGATGCAACGTCTCACTCTACATTAAAAATTGCATACCTAGGCATTGATTGATATCAGGATTCTACTGAGTCTTTGAAAAAAACATCTTGCGGTAGTCATATTCGATAACGAGGTGTCAGCCGTCATATGAATTTATAAGAAAATAAAGTTTGACGAAGAGAAAAATTAAATTAAATAAACCAATTCTGTTTTTCTTGAAGTCATTTCAGTGAAACGATTCAAGCCAGTTCTTTTCATTATACTTGGCTATTACATTCTAAAATATTGCACAAAAACAAATTCGAATTTTATTAGAAAACGTAATGAGTTGCATTAACCTCGGCAAACTGATTTAATTCAACTCAATTTTCTTTCTTTTGTCCAATAACATATTTGATTTGGTGAATTTGTTAAACGATTTTTCACTCGAAATGTCATTCGATAACAAAAAGCGCTCCGATAAAATGTCCAACATTACAAGAACGTGTTTTCAATTAGTCAGATTCGATCACAAAGAAGATCTCGTTTTTTTTTTTTTTTTTGAATTAGCGAGATTTAGGTTCACGATATTATTTTTATCGGCTGTTAATAATAATGTACTGCTACTTCGAGATTTGAAATTCTTTACTATTTAGTTATTACGATTCATTCCGCTATTTTAGAATGATATTTACAAAATGTCTCTTTATATATCATTTATTTCTTCGCTTATGGTTTATTAAAAAAAGAAAAAGGAATTAAAAGTGCTAACAAAAAGTGCCGAAGATTTTTATTTTTGCTATAGACAAAACATTTCCAGAACTGCTCTCCAATGATCTACAAACTACAAATAAAATGGGAGATAAAATTATTTAACCCTTTGAACTCTGACCACCGCTTTACCGGTGGTAGATAAAAAAGACATAATGCATTTTTCTCTAGTACTGTTTAACTGGTGACTGAGCATTACGTCATTATTTCTACAACCGGTAAAGCAGTAAGGGCTCAATGCTTTAATGCGAATTATCTTGAAAAAAAAAAATTACATTCTTCAGCTGAACCGTGTTAGGGGAAAATGACTTAATAACCAGTCAGCGGTTGAACAGTGGGTAAACACTTGCATCGTGTTTTGCTATTGGTTGTCTTATACTGAACAGCCAATCAGAAAAGCCGTAATATTCTGATGTCATCGAACGTTATACCAACATGTCCGTGCCTTTTCATTTGTTTTTGTACATTTTTTTGCATTTTGGTTTAAAAAAAAAAAAAGATCGTTTTTACCATGAAGCTTGCTTGAGTTTCAACCTGGACCACCAGGGAAGCAATCAGTAAGTTATATTTTTTGTAACTAATTTTTGCTATCATTTCGATCATCTGTGAATATAATCAAAGTTTCATTAATATCCGACAATTAATTTTATTTTTGCAAGATTTTTTAAATTAATCTATGTGTTTTACACACACACACTTTAACACATACAAAAAAAAAAAAAAAAAAAAACGTGCTAAAAATTGTATAAGTTATTTTACTAGTTCCGGTGATATAGTTTGAAAATAATATTTTTAATCAAAATTTAGAATGTTCTAAAAGAAGGAAATTTTTAAAATAATTAAAATATAAATTTGATCTTTACTCTTAATAATAATATAAACATTTAGATGATAAAATTTTGTTTTCGTCAAATTTGGCGTTTTTTTCATCATGCTACGCTCGTTTTTTTTAGCGATCTAATGGATGTTTTAAGTAATAGAAATGAAACTAGAAATAGCGATCATTTTTTTTTAACGCTAGAAAATTTTATGTTTCTCCCATGGTCAAACAGAAACGGTTTTGTGATGGCAACGAACACTCAAAAACCATTTTATTGATGATGTTTAACGAATAATCGTTGTCACTTTCGTAATGCTGTATGTATGTTTTATAAAATGTTTTCATTTCTTAAAAACACGGTCAAAATGTTGTGTCCATGTTCAAAGTTAATATTATTAAGTGTTAGTTTTTTTGTTCTTATTAATAAGGCTTCCATTATTTTTAGACTTTTTTTTTTACATGTAGATGATGCTATTATATTAGTGTTGTCAACAAATATGTGTCTGGTAGGTCTCCATGAATATTTAAATGAGATCTAATTGAGCTATGATCAGAAAGGTGTAGAGTGAGTCTGCGTGTCAAACATGTTGTAGTATGGACTATATAATTATTTACGAATTTTGAGAAATCAGGAATACAATTCTTTAATGAGCATTTAAATTCGTAAATAATATTTGCCCTATTTTTGTTCTAAGAGGTGAATCATTATTTTTAATTATAAGGTTAGAGGTTTTAAATTTTTTGTAATAAATAATTAAAATAATATTTTTTGCTATTGTCAACTGGTTGTTATGCATTTAAAAAATAATGTTCTTAATTCTGCATTCATCCTGTTTATAATTTTCGTTTATCTGATTTTTATAAAAAATATTAATGTTATTGTTTAATATCTATGAAAAAATAAATTAGCTAGGAATAAAGAAAACAC
Source organism: Acanthosepion pharaonis (assembly GCA_903632075.3). NCBI lineage: Eukaryota > Metazoa > Mollusca > Cephalopoda > Sepiida > Sepiidae > Acanthosepion > Acanthosepion pharaonis. The sequence continues at coordinate 12,876 of CAHIKZ030001685.1, forward strand.
CTAATGATTATAAATCCAACAATTGAAAACTATAAATCCGTTATTAGATCAGCGTTTGTTTTTATCAAAATATATATATATATATATATATATATATATATATATATATATATATATATATATATATATTCATGCATGTTTCATAAGATAATATAGACAAGTGTTGTCTATTTATTTTTATATAAATTCGTTTCATAACGTCTGATCTTTAATAACATTATCATTAAACGAAGAAAAAAAATCACAATATTGATAACATAATGTTTAATAAAAGGCTTTAATCTTACATTTTTTATTATCAAAATGTAATTACTGAACAACATATTAAGCAAAATACGGACAGGAATATATATATATATATTATATATATATATATATAGATATGATTTAAAAAATTATATTTACTCCATTATCAAAATTCAAAAAAAAAAAATTTAAATAGAATCGACGTTATTTATTTTGGAATTTTTCGATCGACTTTTTTTCGGAAAAAAGGTGAACGTTGGTGAGCAGCAGGAAACAACCAAAAACACATTAAATAACGAACGAGGAGGAAAAATTGGAACACGATTAAATTAAATTTTAATTGTAATTTTTTCAGTTTTACATACTGCTCCCTCAGTTCACTATCTCCGAGTTCTTGAGGCTATCTATATTAAGTTTCATCAGCCGACCCTTTGTAAACAAAAGGAACATTTTTTTTTTTCGTTCTTTACGTTCCTTGCACACAAAGGAAATTAGACGAAGTGACTCCATCGAGACTGTAAAAGTTTGGGACTTTAGCTCCTCCCAAATATGGCTTTTGTACTCCATTGCAAATGCCTGCTTATGACTCTTGTTCGGCAGATTTGCACATGGAATAAGTTATTTGCAGGGTACCGACCGTTTTTCCTGCATCGTCAGCGATGGATCGTATGTACGAGTTCCACTTTAAATTAGAAGCGAGTTTGAGACCCAATAATCAAACCGAAGGCAGGGGATAATAGAAAATATCCATAAATCGTTAACTTGAAAAATTCAGGCTCCAATCGGCGTCGATGGAATGCATCTAGTCTTGTTTTCGAGGCATTGAATGTCACGAACCAGTTTTTCCCCACACTGAGATGTGAGGAAAGATCTGCTACCAGTGTCTGGCTGTTTGTTTTTAAACAATTTTAATTTGATAGAGTTTCGTCTTTCGGGATCCGTATGGAATAACAGACATATTCAATTTATTAGTTTCTGTTTAATTTTGAAAAACTTAATGCTTGAAATCATTAATTTCAATTGTTTGTTCTAAGCCTCCATTTTAATCGTTTTTTTTTCCTCCCGAGAGTCGACAATTCACTGATCAAATAATTAAATAATAAAATATTTAGAGAAAGAGTTTTATTTCTCGTTTTAAACAATATGCCTCCTCTGATAGAAATCTTAAAAGTCATGAATTAAATTTAGGCATTTTATCGATCCATATATTACGCTACGATAGTAAAAAAACGTGCTATCACACAGAAAATGGAATTAAAAAAAATTGTTTTCATTTCACATTTTAAGTGTTTGCCCTCGTTTTTGTAGCGAACTCCAAATCAATAGTCCCTTTAATCTTTCCCAAGACAAGTGGGGCTACTCTCCAAAATCCCCTTCATAAATTAAGATTTTTTCCCTAAATGGGATTTATACCAGATATGAATTCGGCTCTTCTCCACAAAATTGCCATATGATTTTTTTAAATCTTTCCAAATGCCGTCATTTGCTGGGACCCTGGTACCAAACAACCTTCTTAGGTCGGCGGAGAGGATTCTAAAGAATTCTTCATCCCCCCACTTCTATCTGAATCATAGTCCGACATATTTAAAGGAAAGACAATCTACGCAGCAACAAAAAAGGTTGGGAAAAGATGTAAAAAGTTTACCTCGTTCCTCTCAAATTTTGGTCGTTTCGGAGTCTTTTTATTCAAATTTTCTCAGCAACAGCGGTCGGTCAGGATCCTGTCCTGCTGATTTTGTAGATTGGCAGTTATGTTCCAGTGACGTATCCTATGGTCGCAGCGCCAGTTGTGACGTCGCCCCCTGGTCGCAGCGCCAACTGTGACGTCCTATCCTGTTCTACCACGGCACCAACTGTGACGTCCTCGCCGCGGCGCCAGCTGTTCGCTCCTCGCTGCTCCGTTCGGGTGTCGCTGCTCCAAACGTGATGCCCGCTTGTCGCGTCAGTTGTGTTGTCTCGTCCTGTGACGACAAACTGGCTTGGTATCGGTCGCGGCACCCAAATGTGACGTTCTAACCTTTTGGTGATTCGGGTGGGAATCTGGTTAGATTTGATATCAGCCTCGTCGTTCCCAACTCGCTTCCAACGCCTGGTTACCAAAGTAACTGCATTGATCTCCAGTCTGCCTACCCACGTTGTGAATTGATCTTAGGCAGACGAGATCAATCAGTGGTTGGGGGCCGTAATGCAAATTGGGTTCAACGGGGGTGATACCACACAAATATGCATAAAAGAAAATAAAATGAAAACTCAAAAGTTCAAGGTATCAAAGAAAAAGATAACAAACTTTATGTCTAGTTGTTCGATACATAGGACTGCATCTATCTCCCGACCCGTTCTATGGATTGTGACACGTTGTTTTCCGTTAGGCGAGTTTTAACGCTTCAAGTTGTTTGCTCTTTAAGAAATTGGTTTTTCGGTGTGTCTTCGGACGAAAGTCGAAAAAAACTTATTTTGGTGGTCTGGATCTAAGTCGCTCTTCAAAATAATTGTTCTTGGATTGAAGAGGAGTCCGGAATGTGCGTGAATCTTTGGTCAGCTATCTGCGAGGCGGAACTTCAACTTCACCTGAGAACTCGAACTCTCTGGGAACTCCACTCTGCTGAACTGAACTCAACTGATTTCTGCTTGTTGCGGCTTCGCTTATATAGACGCCGACCAAAACCGGGTTGGGTTTGTCGGCATCGGGGGTTCCTCGATAATTCTAAATACATATCCACCTCTTTTATTTCTGGTGAAGAATTTTCCACTCTTTTCCATTTTTGGGAGCCTTTTCTTACTCCCACCTTCTCACCATACTTCAGAGGGGCGTGAACTGCCCTCCCCACTTCTTCGTAGCAGCTTCTCATACCTATCTATCCTCTGGATGGGCTTGGCGACGACAGCCTCCTTCGTGCGTCACGTGATCACCACTCGACCAATGATGTCTTAGTCGGGCGTGGACGAATCCGCGGCTTTGTTTCAGGAAAAAAAAAATATCTTGCTTAACTAAAAAAATTATCTTTTCTTTTCCTTTTCTTCCTCTTAATCGCAGTTATCATTTTCTAGCCGCAAACGACGGTGGTCATAACTCTTGTTCTACACCTGTTTTCGTCAGTCATTTTATCGCTAATTATCAGAATGGGTGGTCTTTTTAACACGGCCAAACGTCGCCCCAAAAAGAAAAGAACATCCAAGGAAGAAAGAAAAAAGTTCCCATTCATTTCCTTTCGGTACATATTTCTGATAACATAATTTTATTATCGCAGGTTAAAAAGTTGTTCCGTCGAAAGAAATCGGTCAGTGGACACATCGTGTGTGGCTTTTGACTTTTAATTTTTCATATCTATCCAAAGTCCTTTTTAGTCCACCTGTTTTCGTCACTTATCGAAATAACATTTTCATTTGAATTTTTCTTTGGCCAGTGGTCCAGTTTGTTTACGTATCCCAGATAACACAGCCGTCGCCAAAACACATCTGATTCCTTTATCCACTCAGAAATTTCCCTGTCATTGTAATGACACTCTTTTTCGCCATTTGTTACTTATCAAAATATCCTTTAACCATTGTCTCTTAGCCGTGGTGTTCTGCTTATCATCCACGTTTTGGGTCTCGCCTCTCTTTTTTTTTTTCCTTCTTTTTTCTTTCTTTTCTTTTCTGCCTCGTAAATGGTGCCACACCAAGCAACATGATGGCTATTTTCACTAGGACGCAAAGGTCTTAATAGTATTTAGGATATAAGAAATTTTATTTAATAAGAAGAGAAAAAAAAAAAAACTAACAAGCTACAAAAACATAAAATAACAACTGACAAAAAATTTAAATATTTGAAGATCAAAGGCAATAAAAAACTAGGATGCAAGGGAGTACTGAATGTTAGAGAATACGAAAAAAACGGGGATTCAAAAATTGGGGGCAATACAAAAAAATACGACTTAACACAGATGATTAAACGATTGACATTATTTAAATCTATGAAAATCAAAAGCAAATAAAGCCACTAGGACGCAATAATGTTTCTGACTATTTAGAATATGGAATGATTTACTATTAAGGAAGACGACAATAAAAGATCAAAATTAAGAAAACATATATTAACGATTTTTTAAATTTGAAATATTTGAACATCATTCTGGGAATCAAGAAACCTGAAGAAGCAAGCAAGAAGGGCGACAGAAGAAAGTGTTAACATAGAATTTATGGTTACATTTAGCCATTCCAATTAATGAGACCTTTCCGCCAATCTAGTACTGCGCTTAAATGCAAATTAGTTTAGGTACCATAGAGGAAATTCTCTCAGAATGATTACCATAAAAGTATTCCTAGAAAAGACACGCTACGGCAGCGGGAAAGTTACTGAAACGGAGATGCTAGTTCAGTACCAATAAAATTGCTGATTTTTCATTGGATTTTATCGAGATACTCTAAATATATAGCAGGGGCACCAGACCAGATATGGCGGCAATATACAAATCAAGGTCGAATGATAGTGTTATAAATATGGAAGATATATTCTGGCGAGAAAATTATTTAATTAAAAAACAAAAAAGATTAAATATATTTAAGCAAAATAAATATGAAATTTTGGTAATGAAACGAAAATCGTCGTTGTTGATGAAGAATGAGAAAAAAACGGTAAAAAAAAATAGCCCTGACACAAGAAATAGTCGTGAAGAAAGTTCAGAGGAAGAAACATTAAAAGTCAATCGCAGCATGAGGAGATATAAAACGAAATGATTTTTAAAGAAAAATTGAGATTTTTTTGCGAAATTAGGAATAAAAAACAAACGTGAGCAGAAAGTGTCAGCGGAAAATCTGTATGGTCTGAGGCCGAACGAACTGCCGGATGAATAGGAAAATAAATGAGACAAGAAAGAAAAAAAATCAAAAATAAAGGAATGAATAAACAGAATAAAAGACGAAAAATAAAGATGGTATCTTTATTTACACTCAACAAATCGCATCCTCGCCAGAAAATTTGATCTATGCAAAAAGCATGGCTCAAAGTAAAAAAACAAAAAAAAAAAATTATCTATTCGACGCCTCCACAAAATTATAAGCGTTTTTTTGAAAAAATAATAGTTATTTTGTTTTAAATTTAATGAATTCATGATGCTAGAAATTGCAATTTGTTTTTGAATTCAGGAAACACGGTTAATGTTCTTTCATATTTATTGCATTTACGAAGCACAAAGAGAAAGGATGTAATTTTCAAGATAGAAAAATAATTTCCGAAATCATCAAAATTAAAAAAAAAAACGCGCCTTCGTTATGGGTCGTGTCCCATCAGGATGAAGGCTATTATGGCTCTCCACAATTTCCCATCTTTTGTAGTTCTTAAAAAATGTTGTCCTTTTGTTATTTCTCCCCCAAATCCATTTGAAGAAATTATATCAATATACCATGTGTTGTTTCCTTTGTTCCTTTTGACTTTAATATGTATAATAGAATACAATTTTTTCCAAGCCCATTTTTCCTCGCTACCAGAATTAAAATTTCAACTGTCTCTTCCTGGCGTTAAAATTACATTTTATTTTTGTTTATGCAATAAAACTTGAGTTACTTCTGCCTACAAAAATTCAATTGAAAAAGAAAAACGTTAAACATATTGACGCGAAAATTTTTTCTTAGTCAAAAAACAATTTAAATTTTGAATTGATTATATTATATACATAATTTAGAGAGATTGATTGATGATTTTTTTTTTGGGGGATCAGTAAACCTTTTTTAGGTTAAAGGTTTAAGAAACAATTCAAAAACTTTAAAAGGAAAAGGAAAAAATTTTTTGGAGATAATAATTGCTTCCTCTCGGTGGCTTAATGGATATTAAATTTGTTGGTGGAATGTGAACAAAATTAAATATAATTCTGTCAATCCATTAATTCATTTACGTGCTTTTGTCTTACCCAAAAAAAATATGAAGAAACTCTTCTGACGAAAATAAACGGTAAATAATAATTGCTTTTATAAAGATGTAAATTTATAAATGAAAATTATTTAAATGAACCCCATCCTTTTTATTGAAATTATTAATTTACAAAATAAATTAAATTATGAATTTTTTCTCTAAATTTAATGAAACACGGTAAATTGTGGATTTATCAAATTGAGGAATTAAAAGATTACCAATTTTTTTTGCTTTCTATTTTCATGTGGTTTTTTTCTTACAGGTTAAAATTTTTACAAAATTTTTATGCCTTTTTTTTTAAATTTATTGATACGTTATTCTGGATGTGTGTACAATTGACAAAAATTTCAAGAATTTTGTTAAATGGAGAATCATTTTCCTTTGTAATTTCATGTCATTATTTTACATTCAATATGATGCTAATTATTTTGGGAAATGTATAATATCAACTCTTCTGAAATTGAAGTAGGAGCAAAGAAGTTGCATTGAAAAATTAGTTTTGATTGTGGAATTTTAGCCGAGTAATAAAATTATTTATATTATATATCATATGAAATCATGATTATATTTAGCTTATCTAACAGCTTTGTGGAATTAAGAATATATAGTATTTTTAAAAATATTTTAAAAAAAATTATCAGTTTTTTATAATTTTTTTTAATAGCAGATTTTGAGGTTGACATTAGGGGCCAATGGAAGAAAAAACAAAAATCGATTTTCATTTGAAAATTTAATTTAGGAGAATTTAGAGATATGATCCTTGTAATTTTCCGTTTATTTGGTTCTTAGATTATCAAGCAATGTTTAAATATTTTCTTTCGTGTCTAGGAACGGCCTTAGTTGGATATTTTTACTGGATAGTTCAGAAAATATAAACGTTGACGATTTAATAATTTTACCTAAGTTAAAAATTCTCTTTGTTGATATCTTTTATCTCTGAGCTCAAAACAATCAGCGATCAAAAAACAAAAGGACTGAATCTTGACGTCGTACTCAAAGAGCTCCCAAAAACGGGAAATATTTAATATATGGAATAAAAAATTAGTGAACAATAACCTCCTGCATGAGGGAACTCAATGCAACATTGTTATCAAAATAAAAGTAATATTATTTAGAGTTGTTAAAAATCTTTCTTTATTATATTTTTGTAAGCAAACGATCAAATAATGTCTTTTTTAACGTTAAAAAATGTACATCTTCTCAAAAAATGCCTAAATTTTTTTGTCAATAAAGTTTAAATTTTCAGAATTATTGAAAAATAGATGACTATTTAATAAATCTTTAAATATGAAGATTTTCGGATATTTTATAGATTAAACATGAATACGTGAATCATAGTTAGTTTTTTTTGTGCATTTAAGAATTCTTTAGCGTCATAAAAATTTGATTTTTCCTTGAGCCAGTCGTCTCGAAATTTCAATGTAATTGATTTTTTTAGTTGAAGATTTTGAAATTTTCTAGCAAAGAAAATACCAAGAAAAATTTTCCAGTGTTCATTCTTTTTCAAACATATTATTTTTAATTTTTATTTTTTATGTAACTGTTCGAAAGGTCAATAGAATGCATTTAATCATTGGCGTCATTACGGACTTCTTTTTTTTAGCATTTTTTCAATTGCTTCTGGGAACAGCTGAAAAAATCGTTGAATTTCCTGATGTTAGGCTAAAAATCAAATTTTTATTTTCTGTTCTCTAACTCTTCGTGTTTCAGGAAGCCTGAATAATCCAGATAACAATTCACGGAAAAAGAATTAATTTCAAAAAGATTTATAGATCATTACTAGGATTGGGTTTGGACATTTTTTATTACATTTGAAACAATTTCAGTGTCACCCACCTACATTAAAAATATGACTTTGTGTCATATCCTGAAACCATTAGGATTGGTGTTTTTTCCTTTTCCAATAGTTTTATGATGATTTCGGATGGGAAAATACATAATAGTATCAATCTCCAACAAAAAAATTTAAATTATAAATTTTTCGGTAAAAGAGATTGTTTTGGGGTTTTTTTTCACTGTTTAATTTAGGTTTCCTCCTTGAACTAAATAAAAGGTTTATAATGGACAAAATAAGCCTAATTCTGGTTTAAGCGCCAGATAAATATCTGTCATATTTCTATAATGGATACCCTGTTTCAAAAAATAAAAAATAAAAACTTTTATCATATTACCACCGTTGAAGTAAAAGCTTCACACAATAACCAAACTCAACAGAGAAATTTGTTGTATTTTCTCTGAGGCTCTAGACTCGATGAAATGATTTTTTAACAAAGAATTGCCGTTTTAATGGTAATAAAGTTTACGTTATATGCATTAACAACTTAAAATATTGTCGTTATCAATTGTATGTTAAATAAAATTTTATATTATATCTGCACACAAACACACACACACACACACATTACACACATTTACACACATTTTATATTTAGTAGTAGTTTAATTTAAAGCTGAAGATTTTTATTTATTTATTAAATGTCGTTTTTAATTGAAAATACAAAATTGTTTTTTTTATATATTTAGCCATTGCATATATATATATATATATATATATATATATATATATATATAAAAGAAATATGTTGTAGTGGTTCCAACGAGAGAAAAGTATGTATATTAAAAAGAAGAGGGTGCCGCAAACGTTTTTGGTTGTAATGTGGATTTATTTAGAGAAAAAATATTATACTTTGTTTTACATAATTTCACGACACGTGTTTCTGGTCTGGTCTCGCAACCGTCTTCAGGTGAAAGTGGAGATTTTTACATATTATTAAAAATAATTAATTTTTCTTCATGTTCAATGTGGAATATTCTCGATATGAGACATTCTGTTTGTGTGTTGGCAATCCGAATTTTCTTTCGGAAGATATATATATATATATATATATATATATATATATATATATATATATATATATTTATATATATATATATGTATATATATATATAAATTTATTTATATTATATTATCTGTTTCTATTTTATATATATTTATATATATATATATATATATATATACTACTTTATATATATATATTTTCTTATATATATATATATATATATATATATTTTATATATATATATATATATATATATATAATTATATATATATTTATATATATATATAAATATAATCATTTTATATTTATTAAAAAAAGAAACATCCGCCAAACCCAATTTAAACAACAATCGCCCTTTCAAATTACCATTGAAATTTTGATTTCAATTTTAAAACACGTAAATTTCAGAAACACGTTATTCAAAAAAAATTTCGCTTGAAAAGATGGAACAGAATTTATTTTAACTCAATTTAATTTAAATAATTATATTGAAGAGTTTTTTTAAAAATTTTTGAAACATGGGACTTCTTATGTAGCGATTTGGAATCATATTTTTTAAATAAATAATTATATTTATGCTCTACTTTTGTATCGAGCACTATTTTTAAAAAATAATAACTAAAATACTAAGGGACTTTGGATTATTTACCTAACCAGTAATTTTTTCTATACACACATATATATATATATATATATATATATATATATATATATATATATATATATATATATATATATGGAATGTATAATCATTTTTTGTCATTAAAGCCCTATTAAAATTTGTTCAATAAAAAAAAAAAAATTTAAAAAATAACATATAGAAAAACTTTTAATTTTAGAAATCAGGAGGTCATTTGAATCCAATATATCTTGGTTTCAATAAATTTGGGATCCTCATATATATTTTTATCAAAGAAAAATATAATGCTTTATTTATAAAAAAAATTTTGTTGAAAATTATATATTTAATTTCAAAACTAAATATTCAAACGCAAGATGTTGGGTGTAATAAAAATAGGAGGAGGAATGTGGAGGACTCTTGGTTGTTCCATCATACATAGTTATACTGGGAATATAGTAGATGCGATAAGGCATCAATAATTTACAGCATGAACTTAAAAATAATTCAAAAATTTATTATTGAATTAATGTTTAAACTTACCTTTTAAAAGTTCAATTATAATTCTTATAAAAATACCCAGTTAAAAAAAAAGATTTGAATAAAGATAGATCATTATTTTTAAAAAAATAATTTTTATTTAATAAATGGTTTGAAAAGGGATCAAATTAATATAAAAAATTTGTCATGGGAAAATAGAAATTAAATTATTGGGTTTCAAAAAAATATATGACGTAATAATGTCGTTTTTACAAAAGTTAAAAAATTTACGTCACAAAACGACATTATATATTATTTTTCATTTATAATAATTTACATTCAACATTTTCAAGAGTTAGGAGAAAATAAATAGCTAATTTTAAAAAAGAAATATTAATGAATCTATATAAAAAATGTTTTTTGTCTGACAAAAAAGACGGTAGATCTGAAAAAAGTCAATTTTGTTTATTTTTCCATTTATTTTAAAACTCACATAAATAAAATTTTATGATCTCCAATGTTAAATTACAAATGCGTAAATGTGGCGTAAAAAAACGCATGGATAATCAATTTAGCCTTTAAGTTGTTTAATTTAATTGTTTTAAATATAAAATTCGCCATTTGTATGTATATGTATATATATGTGTTTTATATATATGTTTTTTTTGGTTAATGGATAAAAGGAAAAAAATTAAATTTTAAAAATCGGAAAGCCCTAAAAAAAAGACAGTAATTATTTATATTCACTTTGATTGTTTTGTGAAATCCTCTTTCTTCTATATTCCATCTATGTGTAAAATTCAGGACAGACTGGGTTAACAATTTTTTTTGGATGCCAAAATAATCTGTTTTTGAAGGAAAACTATATTTAATTTATTAATATAAATAAAAGTCTCTAATCAGTTTAGTTCAAAATTTCCATTTAATGATGGTGTCACGATAAAATTCACCAATTTTTTCAAGCCCTAGCAAATCATGAATAAAAAATTGATTTATTTAAACAAGATTATAACAACATCAATCAAAGTTTTAAAAGTTTTTTAAACAGATAAGGAATACTGCATTTTTTTTAATGAAGTTCAATCTCGTAATGATTCATCAAGATGATTTTGATGATTGACTATTAAAAGTGTATCATCTCAAGATTAAACACTAAGTTTTATTTTGAATCTCATTTCAAACATAGTCAAACAAGCATAAATGAATTCAATTTAAAAAAAATAAACCAGTTTCTCTGATGAGCATTAAAGCTTGAAGAATTCAAACTCATATTTTTACAACTGAATAAATAGCTCTATTACTTTTATTTTCAGCACTTGGTAATTTTTAAAAAATTCCATAAAGGATAAAATATATTTTAAATCTATCTATCTATCTATCTATCTATCTCAAGTTCTTTTCTTATTTGGTATTACGATCATCGTTGTGAAAAAAATAATTTATTATTATTTTTTTTTAAATGGTTTGTCATGTCTGACTGTCTAATGCCATACCTTTAATAATAGACACAGAAACATTTTTAAAAAAGAAAATTAAATTGAAATTTTTTCTATAAGGTTTGGATGATAAAAATTCAGATCAATTTTATAAACCCAATAAATACTTATATATATATATATATATATATATATATATATATATATATATATATATATATATATATGAACATATTGAAAAGGTTAAATTAAAAAATAAAATCTTCAGACACATTGGGTTTGTACATTAATGTTATTCTTTCATTTTTTTTAATTATTATTTCATTTAGATTCCTCGACTAGTTTCGGCCAAAATGGCCATCATCAGGAGAAAAAATATTTTCTGCTTGCTGGTAGCAGTGAACTACAGAAATGAATGTCTTGATGGAGAAAATGAACTTTTGTCTGTAGTTTTCATTTTTTTTTTTTTTTTTATTTTTTTAACATGAATCTTTTAACATTCCTTGTGTTGGTCAAACAGTCTCTTTTAAGTTGTTATTTGAAATAAGAGCTGGATGGATCCATGCTGCTCTAATTCAAGATTTGGTCAGTTTGATAGTTTTATTGGTTTCTATGGAGGGATGTGTCTCTGTTTTATATGTGTGTGTGTATTTGTGTTGTTTTTTTATTTTCTTAGGGTGTGGACATGGTATGATAACTTACGTGTATATATTTACTATATGTGTGAAATCATTTGGCTCATTAGGGACACTGAGAAAGTATGAAACAATAAGTGTTATATATTCATGTTTCATTGTGTATCAGCAAGGCCTCCACACCTAATAAAATCATGTCTGTCTGTTTTACATGGGAAATTGAAAATTTTTTTTTTGAAAATTAGGTTTATATATTAGATATTTACTATCTATATTATTAAATTTATTATATTTTAATTTTGGATTTTTTTTAAACGTTTTATCCACTTATTTTCATCAACTCTAAAATCTTTTAATGTTATCTGCTCTGAATTTCTATTCTCTCAATTATATATATAGAAAGAAATATAGTTTTTAAGGTTTCCTTTACTTTTTATGGGAAAAAATTTCAATATCAGATATGACGTAAATATAAAAAATGAAATCATTTTTTAATTTTTCAACCATTTTTGCCTTAATCAAACAAATTTTGCGTGGAGTATAAAATAAAACTATTATTATATTTCCAAACCAAAATAAATTAATTAATAAACGATCTGATATAATTTATCTCAAAAATGCAGACATGAAAAACAAAAATTTTAATACGTTACTTAAAATCGAAATACTTATAAATGAATAAATACAAATAAACAAAATATATAAAAAACAAATAAAATATTATAATAAAAACAAATAATAAACAAATTAACAAACCAAACTCGTTAGAATAAATCAAAATAGAATAAATTTAAAAAAAAAAAAATACATGATAAACAAGTAAAAAAAATCAATATTAAATAATAAAAAATAGAATAAATAATAATAATAAACAAATTTACATATATTATATTATATATATATATATATATATATATATATTACACACATTCTTACACACATATACATATATATATATATATATATATATATATATATATATATATATATATTTATATGGCTATACAAACATCCCCATGTAACGGATGGCGGCCTGGATCAAAAGGAATCGCATACCAGGCATGTGTTGCCTATAATTTCATAAAACAGAATAATAATAATAATAATAATTATAATCTAGATACAAACGAAACAAATAAATATTCAATTTTTTTTACAGTGGCTAGGATTATTTTGTTATTTTGACAAGTTCAATTCCACTTAATTCCATTTACATTTATTACGTGTACTAATTCCCTTGGGAACATTGTGAATCCTCTTCTTCTCCAAGCTAATATATATATATAAAGAAAAAACAAATTTTAAATCGAAAATTAAAATATTTTTTTTTATTTTAGGTAGATTGATCTCGGTTAAATTGATCTGAATGTTAATCATTTGTAATCTGAAATATTCAACACCTGTTCAATGAAAAAAAAAAAATTAGCACAAACCAACCAGACATTTGTCAATGTCTGTTTAGGCGGCATCTTGTAAAATTCCAATCAGTGAATCACTGTAAGCGATATTCAAATTGACTCCATCAGACGATACGTTGTCTGAAATTACAGAAAATTTTTTAATTTACAGTCAAAGTGTCATGGCATTTAAACTTAAAGTTTGGGTTTTTGAAGGTCACCTGTTACTTCCAAGAATATTTTCAAAAAATTGGGTTTGTTCATATCTATCTATCTATCTATCTATCTATCTATCTATCTATATCATTATGTTTCTTTCTATCGATGTATCTATTTATCTCATTCTGTTTTTTTCTATCTCACTCTATGTCTGTCTGTCTATCTATCTATCTATCTATATTATTTCCTTTCCTTTCTATCTATCTATCTATCTATCTATCTATCTATCTATCTATCTATCTATCTATCTATCTATCTATCTATATATATATATATATATATATATATATATATCATTCTCTTTCTATCTATCTCATTCTGTTTCTCTTTCTCTATCTATCTATCTATCTATCTGTCTATCTATCTATCTATCTATCTATCTAATTCTCTTTCTATCTATCTCTCTATCTATATAAATGTATTTCTATCTATCTATATTAAATATCTATTTATACTGCGTGCGATCAATAAATTATCGTCTAAATTACGCAAAAATGTAAATAACTCTATCATCTCATTTTAACAAATATATTTACCAAAATTAAACAAAAATATCTTCAACCACGGCCTCCAGATGATTTTGGAATCTCCTGCAACTCTTATGGACGGTCTCCTTGTTTAAGCTGCCATAATCCTTGCCTTCTCTTCATCTTCGGTTTTAAATGGAGTTTTGTTAGTCTCTCGCTAAATTTTATTTTACATAATAATCAATGGTGTCCTTAAATTTGTTAGGTGGCCAGATGTAAGGTGTGATGTGCTTGCAGAAATTGTCTGACAGTCATGACATGGTTCTCCTGCTTGTGTGACATGGTATAGTCCTGTTGACAGACACAGTCTCTTCTAGCAGCCACCCTCTTGACCCAGGGCAGCACTCCCTCCTCAAGGCATGTATGTAGGTCTACGGCTTAAGTCTGAGGCCCTCACCAACAAATTCGGGGTTCTTATCAGAAATCATCAGACGAGCTCCATTTTTTTTTAGTTCAGTTCAATCATCAAGATTTCTTTCATATTCCAATTGTAAGGAAGAAGTTCTGTTTACATAGCTTTTTGCTGAGAACTGCAACACTGGAACATAATACCTTCGTTAGTCACATGGAGTATTTAGTTAACCCAAAGTTTTTAAGTACTAATAATTCTTAATTCGCAACCTGTTTCTTTTGTTCCCTCCCACTGCTTTCCTGACTCAGTAGGGGGGGTGATAACACGCGGTGTGGTGCAGTTCAGTTCTCGTGAGTGGTAGACAAATATCATGGACCTCTCCTGTCATTTTATTCATCCACCTGGGGTGGGCTGTTAGTACTGTTCATATATAGGGTTTGGTACGTTTCGTCGTAGCCCATTTGGCGTGGATTATTTGGCGTCAGAAAAATTATTGGACTATTCGGCACAGCCATTTAGGTGTCAGACTGAATCGACATCATTGTCGTTTAATGGAGGCAACCCCCCAAAAAATTCATTCAGCTGGTGAATCACTTTTCCATCCTTCATATGTAATCACACTTTACATCGATCTTTCTGTTCACATCGACAAAACTTTAATTCAGGATCTCTTTGGCTCATTGCGTCAAAAATAAAGAAAGGTATCCATCGTGTATCATCTTGTTTCTTCCACGTTTTGAAAAAAAATATTTGCTTCTATTTGTAATAAAATGGATTTGACGACTGAAAATTATGAGGTTGCACTGAAGGAAATATAATATAAAAATACCAACAACTACTGTTTTTCTTAAATTGGACTATTCGAGCATATAACGACGAAGTACTAATTGGACTACTAAAGGGGTGAGAGAGGGTGAGAGAGGGGAGAGAGAAAGGAAGAGAGAGAGGAGAAATTTGGCTATAAATGGACAAAAGCATTGAAAACATCCAACTTTCAATATGATTTTTTATTCTTTTAGGGAATAAACGGTTCCAATTAAAACACTAATAGAATAATGTAAATTAAAAATTTAAATTAAAAATATTGTATTTCAAAAAAACTTAAAAAAAAAAAAACTTAGTAAAGCTATTTAATCTTAGAAATGACTTCTTCATTTCGTAATTATGAGCAACACCATTCAGGAATTCAATAGGATCTATGTAATCTGATTTTTACATCGATCTTTCTATTCACATTTAAAACTTTAATTAAGGATCTCTTTTGCTTATTGCGTCAAAAATAAAAAATTATCCATCGTATATCCTTTGTTTCTTCCACGTTTTGATAAAATATTTGCTTTTTTTCGAATAAAGGGGCTTTGACGACTGAAAAATATGAAAATAGCACTGAAAGGAAATATAATATAAAAATACCAGCTTTGACTCGTTTTTCTTAAATTGGATTATTCGAGAAAATTTATGTATAACAATCAAGTTTTAATTTGACTATGTTAAACGAGAGAGAGTCAGCTTTTCAAGAGACAAATTTGACTATAACGACGAAATTTGTCATGTGACGCCCTAATCGTCCCTCATTCAAACATTTCCGATGTCGAATCGGCCACACCGAATCAGTGACGTTCCATTCCGTCCTATATAATTATCTTCATGTGTTTTCAGCACTGAAAAGGTTGGCGCATGCTAGATATATTTCAGAATGTGTACCTTAAGTTTTTTTTTGTTTGTTTTTTAATCAAAATTGCAGTCATTCAGGATAAAATATTCTGCAAGTTCCGTTAATGTAGCATTTTTGTGTCGAACATCATACCTACGGCCATTGAAGACCTATTTTTTTTATAAATATTCTTTAATTCTGTGCAAATTTTAAACGTAATTTGAAGAAAACAGATATACTGCTGCAATATTGCCGAACATTGTCTTTTCTTTACCTCATTCATTTTGTGATTTTTGTTTGGTTTGGTTTGTTTTTTTTTAATTTTTTTGTTTTTGTTTTTTTTTTTTTGTTTTACATCATATCAAACTCAGTGGGTTATTTAATGCCGACAAAATTGTTTAATGCTGGTAATATTTTGTTTTGTCAAAAGTCTGTTTCTGGTAATATTTTTCTTTCAAAATTGCATTGTTGGTAATATTTTTTTTCAAAAAAAGTCTTGCTGGGAATATTTAACTATTTGCCCATAGCTGGGGCTCTAACAGGTGCTACTACCACGGGTCAGGTCGGACTTACGAACTCCAGCAATTATGAGGTGGTTACACATTCCTCAAAACCTCCTGATTAGAGGCTTTACTGCCGGACGTAGTTCATCGTCTTACCCAGGACGCGGATGTAGTTTAACATCTTACCAAGGTCGGCATTCATTTTGTGGGTTAATAATGATTATATTTATAATAATGATAATAATAAATGATAATAATAATAATAATTTGTCTCCTTGTCCTGTCATCTCATCTGATAAGGTAAGTTGTCATGATTTATATATTTTTATATATTATATATGCTGCGTGTAACAACAAAATTGACCAAATCGTGTAACAGTATGCGATAAGTGTCCATTCCACAAAATGTTTAACATGCACCCCCAAAAAAACCCCCCACTAAACTGGGTTTATTTTTTCCAGGTTTTCAGATGAGATACTTAGCCATCTTGACATCATTTATGGTAAGAATCGCTGGAAGATCTTGAGTTATTCAGCTAAAAAGAGAGCAGGTTAAAATTGTTTTGTGTCAGACCCACTGTATTACCAAATTAGCAATGGCGAGACGAAAATATCATTCAGGCCTTCAGTAATGGGATCAACATTCATACCCTGGCTTCCATCTTCAAAGTCCATTCAAGAACCATTAAGAGCGGTGAATACGTTTTTAAAAAGAGGGAACAGTAGAGAGGAAAACTGGTTCAGGAAGACACAAAAGGAAGAAGATAGAGAAAAAGCGTATGGCATAACACAGGGAACTAACTTTCCTAGCAGCAGACATAGCTATTGATAAAATATAATCTTCTCAATCCACGTAAGTGTAAAACGTTACCCGGAAAAGTGGCAACTTTATATAAAAAACAAAAAACAAAATACGCAGCATTTTATTTTACTTTCATCTTCTTAAATATCACTGAATTTTAATATGATTAAAATAGTTTGGTAATATATATTCGGTTTGGTTTGTTTTGTTTTACGTCATATCAACTTCAATGGGTTATTTAATGCCGACAACATTTTGAGGATAGATTCGTATGAATAGAATATGTATGCTTTTGTTTAGATTTGTTTGATTTATTTTGTTTTACGGCATATCAACCTCAATGGGTTATTTAATGCCGATAACATTTTTAGGATATATTCGTATGAATAGAATATCTATTCTTTGGTTTAGATTGGTTAGGTGTATTTTATTTTACGGCATATCAACATCAATGGGTTATTTAATGCCGACAACTTTGTTAGGATTGATTCATATGAATAGAATATGTATTCTTTGGTTTAGATTGGTTTGGTTTATTTTGTTTTATGGCATATCAACCTCAATGGGTTATTTAATGCCGACAACAATTTTAGGATAGATTCGTATGAATAGAATATGTATTCTTTGGTTTAGATTGGTTTGGTTTATTTTGTTTTACTGCATATCAAACTGAAAATGTTATTTAATGCCGACAATATTTTTAGGATAGATTCCTATGAATAGAATATTTATTCTTTGGTTTAGATAGGTTTGGTTGTTTTGTTCAATTCGCACTACCGCCTTTGACTTGGTTTGGTTTGGTTTACCTGAATGGGTTATTGAATGCAGACAAGTTTTTTTTTTATTGCTGGTAATACCTTTTTTCAAAAAAGTATTGTTGGTTATATTTCTTCAAAAATATATTGCTGGTAATATTTTTTTCCAAAAATGTACTGCTGGTAATATTTTTTCCAGAAATCTACTGTTGGTAATAATATATTGATGGTAATATTTTTTCCAAAAAGTATTTCTGGTACTAAAACTCACTTTTATATTTTATTAGAGCCCACACCACAGTTCGGGGGCCAACCACTCACCCAAAACTGGGACCCCAACAGATGCCACTATCCCGGGTCAGGCAGAACTTGGGAACACCAGCAATTAAGAGGTGGTTGCACTCTCCTCAAAACCTCCTGAACAGAGGCCTTTCTGTCGCATGTAGTTACCCAGGACGCGACATGTCTTCCTTCATCTAAAGCTTCGAAGGTTCTTTTGCTGGGTGAAGGCCCTTTACCAGATTCATGATGCCTTTCTCTACCATGATGGCCTGAAGATTGGTGGTAGGCCTGGCCTTCGACATTTTTGGAGGACATGATCCTGTTCGATTCATGGCGCCCCTAAGGACATTTCCACATAAGTGAATGTCACGACCCCAACAGGATTCGAGCCCGGTTCTCCGATTTTCATTCCGAGTCGTCAACCTTTAAACCACATTGCACATCCAAGCTTAAAGCGCATACTTCTCTCAAAAAGTCACCAATATTGGTACTAACTAGGCTCGATGTTGCTTAACTTCGGTGAAATGACTTTTGACGGCAAATAACTAGGTGTAAAAAAGAAATCGATAAATTTACATAGGCTATATTTTAAAACAATATTTTTATGCAATAACCTATTTAAATATATGGACGTGTTGATTTTGGTAGGGAGGGGTCTTTTATTTATCTATTTTAGTGTTTAATTTGCACTCGAATCATTCGGCTGTTATTGAATAATTGACATTTAAGACGATTTTCTCATGACGACATATTGTGTGCATTTTATAGAACAAAGCATTTCTTTAAAAGTCGCACGGGCGATGAAGCGCGTTAAGAAAGAAAATGTATCCTTCCGTCTTTCTTTCTTTCTTTCTTTCTTTTCTTTCTTTCTTTCTTTCTTTCTATCTATCTATCTATCTATCTATCTATCTATCTATATATATATATATATATATATATATATATCAATATCTATATATATATATATATATATATATATATATATATATATATATATATATATATATATATATATATGATTTATTTTAGAACATTAAAACAAAAACTTGCTAAAAATTAGTACACGTTTTAAAAATCAGGTTTCATCACAACAAATTATATATATATATATATATATATATATATATATATATATATAAACAGGATAAATGAGAACAAATCAAGTATAACTCCGCTATACGTAATATATAATTTAAAAGAGGCAACTGTATATAGAGTCGAACTAAATATTATTTATTTTATGATATTAAAACAAAAATATACTAAAACATCACTATATGATTACAAATGTGGTTTGACATCGCCCGAAGAGACACATTTGTTGCGTTGAATCATTATTTTAATCGTGCAGCGATTTTTAACATGTTTTTGTTTTAATATCCTAAAATAACTTTAAAACACTCATTGTACTAAACAGGTAGGCTCAAATTACCACTGGCTGGGAATTACTCAGTTTTAAATTACCCAGTAATCTTGAACAGGTAAATCTTTAAAGCGTTGACAATATATATAAATACTTATATATATATATATATATATATATATATATATATATATATATATATATATATATATATATGGTAATAATCGTTTTGAAAAGCCTCGGTTGACTGAACTTGTAATATAACAAATTGATGCCCGAGGAAAAATTAGAAAAAAAAAAAGAAAGAACCAAAAAATAACACCTTATGAATCCTCTCGTCAAGTGCTTGATCACCAAGTCCAAAGAAAAGAAAAAATAAACTAAGTAGACCAAAAAATAAAACAATCCTAAGGAGCCATGCAAGACTAGCTAGGTTTCACCTAAAGGATATATCAGGGTAAGACTGAACAGTTTTACCCTGTAGATCCGTTTAGATGAAGATAGATGCAGATATATATCACAGTCTGTGTATATCTATCTATCTTCAGAAAGTTATATAGATAGATATACACAGAATGTGTATATATATATATATATATATATATATATATATATATATATATATATATATATATATATATATTATATAAAACGCAGATTGTTTGTGTGTGTGTGTGTGTGTGTGTGTGTGTCTGTGTCTGTACGTTTATATATTGGATCGGATATCCTACATTTTTCAACCAATTTCAACAAAACTTCACAGGACTACGTAAAATTACCTTGCGGTGCTTCTGACAGCGCCCAAAATTGGAAAAACACAATTGTTTTTGCACAAAATCAATTTGAAAACACGATTAATCGCGTGAATGAAAGGGAGACAACTCATATCGAGTTATACTTATTATAAAACCCAGGTTTTTGTGTGTGTGTTCGTTTATATATGGGATTGGATTTCCTACATTTTTCAACCAATTTCAACAAAACTTCACTTTTTTTTAGCAGGTATTGTTTCTTATTGTCTTGCACACTTTTTTCTTTATTTTTACATTCAGAATGCTTTAAAAATTCCATTTACAAGACAATTGTTTATAATAAAATGCTATTCAATCGGTAGACTCATAACGATTGAAGACAATGTTTTTATTTGAGTTTGGGTTTGACCAATTCGTAAAAAAACAAAAAAAACTAATTAAGACATGCGTGTCCGTCAACCTTAAACAATAATCTTTGTCAATTTCATTTTTCAGTCATTATAATGGTCGATAATTAATCGATCTCTTATTGTTGCATCCACGGGTTCTACTGCTTATATACATATATATATATATATATATATATATATCTTTATTTATTTTCGTTTATATTTAAGTAACTGCTCAGTTTTTAGTAAACAGTATTAACCAGCCTGAATGTCTGAGAAATTTTGCAGAAAATTTGTGTTCACGGAGAGGAATCGAACCAGTATCCTACACGGAACAAGTCACGTAGCTTCACCATTTAGCTACACAGGACGCGTCTGGTTAGCGATGTTAAATTACTGTTTTTTATACTGCAAATTTCACATGATTTCCTTCGAATGACGGTTACGTGTAGTATACAGGTTCGATTCCTGTATGAGGACACATATTTTCTCATATATAGGAATAATGTTTTATCAATAGATATATTGAAATAATTGTCGGACTTAGTCCATTTCCTAATATTTTATGTCATTTGTTTACGTTAAGATAACTTTTGAGCAGATATTACAAGGGTAATCATGAGAAATTTGTATTTTAAATTAGTAAATCGACCTTGCCAAACAGGGGCTTCCTGCGTAGTTAAATGCTATAGCACGTCAAGTTATATGACGGTTCCGTGTAGAATACAAATTCGATTCCTGTCGTAGGACGCATATTTTCTTTGAGATTTCTCGGACATTCAAGTCGGTAAATGTCGTTAATACTGTTTATATGCGTGTGTGTGTGTGTGTGTGCTGAAAATGAATTTGTGTATAAGTCTCATCGTTTTATTATTGAATTATCTCGTAAGTTCGAATCTAATATTTTATTTTCCCGCGTTTCTTCCCTAATAAAAAAGTCTCTTTCAATTTTTGGCTTTCCTGTCAAGTACAATCGTTGTAGTCATCTTCTTTCTTACTGAAACCTGTTGCTGTCTTTTCGCCTCAAAAACTTCCCATTCTCTTTCAATGCCTGAAACTCTTTGCGTTCTAGTTGTGTTAGCGTCTTACTTAAAGTGAAATAAACAAAACAAAAAAAAACAAAACAAAAAAAATAAGAAGGAAAGAATGCATCTACCGTAAGGAAAGATGGTTCTCTGGATGGCGCCAAAAGATTTTTCTCGTCTGAATCCATCCTTCAAATCTACCATTCCTCCTTGCATTGAGTACCGTTGCCATATATGGTCTGGTGCCCTCGCTGTTCATCTCGAGGTTCCCGAGAAAATCCAAACACGGATATGCATTATGATAGGTCCTGACCTGGCATCTCGACTCCAGACACTTTCTGATCGACGTAATGTGACTTCCCTCTGTCTTTTCTATAAACGGCTTCATGGCATTTGCTCTTACAAACTATTTTCACCCTTGCCCTGACTGAATGAATTTAAGCGTGCTACTAGTTTGGCATCTCGGTCCCATCCTTTAACTGTGGAAACTGTTAAATTATAACCACCTCTTCTACTCCAACAGCTTCTTCCCTCGCACTTCCCGACTGTGGAACTCCCTTCATCTTACTTGCTTCGCTGATAGCTATAATATTCAAAAATGTAATTGTAATGTCAATCGATATCTTCTGATGCCTTGAACTTCTTCTTTTTATCTTTCTCGGTTGTTCGTTTTATTTATTCCTAAATCCCTTGCTATACCCATTTTTTTCTTCCTTTTCACTCTTTGTAGTCCCTGGTGTATTAATGGCACTCCTGTCTTACTTGGGGTGAAATGCTTAAAATATTCACTCAAGCTAAATTAACGCTATCCGCTAATCTTCTGTGTTTAATTCAGTCTATCATCCGTTCTTACTAAAATGTTATTGAAACAAAGTAGGATTCGATCAAATTTAAAACGCAATCAACTTATGAATAAAAACTGAGCTGACATCAGTAAAATAATACAAATCGATGTGTTTTCTCATCTTCAGCAATTTGGTAAATATTTCTTATATCTTTCTCCAAACTTTACTCTCTTGCGATGGCCCAGGAAAAAAAAACTTTAATTATAAATATATATATTAAAGTAAATTATTTTTTTCAATCCACCGTTTGTCTTACAAACGTGGGTCATGTTCTTTCTTGCCACTTGACAATGTCGTACCGAAAGTCGTCATCCCCTACCAAAAATTAATGAGAACAATATAACAAGTGTCGCACATCCTCCACACTTTTGCTAGAAAGCAGACGATCATGTGTCCATACATTTGTAAGCAGCCTCTCTTCCAAAATGTAGGAGCTTGTGTCAACAATCTGAAATACAAAATTATATTATGTACGAATGGCAAGACCTTTGCACCATCCTGTAAAATAAAAATCCGTTTATCAGCGAAATATGTCAAGATAAGACTTTTTTTTTCAATTTCTCTTAAGTATTTACCGAAGTTACCAATGTATACTTGACGCCAATTTATCATAGCTGCGTTTGTAGTCTCTCTATCCAATCATGCACCAAGCAGTTATTGAACTGGGTGACATTTTTAATCTGCTTGCTACACAGCGTCTACTTGTCCGAAAAAAATGGTTAAGCCTTATTATTATTTTTATTATTATTTGCTTTGATATCTGGTGTATATTTCTTTCTTTCTAAGGTCAGAAATGGCGTTATGACATTTTCCACTGAGCTGGTGAGAAAAAAAAAATCACATATTTTACAATGATAAAGCCCTACGTAAGGTGTGGGCTGCACTTGTGAAAACAATTTTTGTATTTCTTTAAGGCATGGACTTCCAGGAATCCCTTCAATTAGTCTACTGAAATCTTTTCCAACCAAACCGGGGGATCCAACTACAACAGGAATTTCATCTATAGGCTTCTTCTTTTCCAGTTCCCTAATCTTTATGACAAAGTCTAAATCTATTGATGGTGTTTCTGTAATTCTCCCTTTCTTGAATGTTACTTTTGCACATTTATCTAATCAGAACTCCATACCTATGTCGTCACTGAAACATTTTAGAGATTTGAGGAGACCCTTCAACTCATTGTCGTCCTTGGCAAAGAGTTTTAGATCATCCCTGTAGTCATTCAGCCAGTTATGTGACATGCCAGATACACGCTTAGGCGATCATATATCTTTCGATACATAACTGACGTGACAGGTTTTTTCCTGTATTAGTCTGCCATTTCTTCCTGCGGTAGACCAGCTGCCATCCAAGGCTATAGAACCCGGTCTGTCCTGCTATTTACCCATAGCTGGAGGGAGAAGAAAGAGGATTCACACCTTTCCCATGGGTGTTAGCACGTAAGTGAATGTAATGGATTCGACTGGAATTCGAACTCGGCTCTCCGATTCCTCAATCCGAGCCGCTGTAAAAAATTGAATACTTTCTTGTTTCCTTTGTATCTTGATAATGATGATGATGATGATGATTCTTCTTTTTCTTCTTCTTCTTCTTCTTCTTGGCATGTACGTTACGCCTGGTAATAGCTTGGCTAACTCCTTCTCAGAAAATCTTTGTATATCAGAAGTGGACAGTTTAAATCTGTAACCTTCTTGTCTTTTTTAACTTGACAGTATATGTTTTCCAGGAAATAAAAGGAGAAAGAACGAGTACAGAGAGGAAGCGATAATACTGTCGTGCGTTTAACGTCTGCTCCAGTGAAATGATATAATAATACGAAATGAACATTCTAACTGTACATTAATAAAAGTAAAACCCTATTTGAAAAAATGCAGAGACATTAAAATTGTTTTTATTTTCACTTTCACTACCTTAAGGACTTAAAATTTACATTAGTAGTAAAAAGATGATTTGGCATTAGTAACAGAATGAATTCGAAAAAAATAAAAAAATATTGTGCAATTTTTGCATAATCCTGCTATTCTTCTTATTTTTATTATTATTAGCAGGGTCGGTGCGTACAATCACCAAACCCCATGACCAGGAGGGGTGGTTGAGAGGCGAGCGTGTGGGCCTCGAAAAGCACTTAGTGACCCTCGTTATCTTATCAATATTTGCTTTTCAAGGGTAGAACAATTTCACGGATTTAGAGAATAATTACCCACAATGTCGTCAAAGTCTGGGTAATTATTTCATCATTTAATGTTCAGCTGTGTTTAGTTTAAATTGTAACGTGTATGGATGTAGGTAGACAAAAAGCAAATATTTTATATATATATAATCCGACTTTTTTATTAATTCAACCATGCATACTCGTATAGTGGTCTATGTGCGTGCGTTTGACTGACCTTAAAAAGATTATTGTCTTTGAAGCCTGAGTATAATTTTTACGCGTCTCTGAAGTGAGATTCACGGTTGAGAGAACACACGTTTAGAAACTGACACCATGCCACCTGATTCAGTCATGTAATAAAAGCCTGAAAGGAAACTAATGCCGAAACCTATGACATTTCATTTGGATGAACAAAAGCCGGTTTCTTTGATAATCGCTGGGTTTTTTTTGGTGGGGGGTGCATCAGAAAAAGAGAGCTACCATCAGTTTTACTTATTTATTGTTGTTTCATTATCGATGCCATTTTAAAAACTGCTTGCAATGTCACTCCACACATTTTATGATTCAAGTCTTAGATGTTGACTTATATTTAACAGCACCATATCCTGTTTTACCCCTATGGTTGCTGTATATCTTACGGTCAGGGTGCTTTAAGTTTCTCATGAGCCGCTTCGAATCTATGATACTCCCCGACCAACTCTACAACATTTCAATTGTCATAAGGTAGTATTCATATAAAATGCAAATTTTATTGTTAACTAATTATGTACAGTAATTGATCACATGCAATATAAGTGAACGATTCAACTAGAAAAAAAGAAAAATAAATATATATTTATTGTTTTAACTAAAACTGATCGACACTTTCTGCCCTAGACATAGCTAATCTAAATGTCGAATCCTTAATTTATTAAAATTTGCTCATTCACAAAATCCAAAGACGGGTATGCAATATGATAGGTCATGATCTGGCATCTTGTTTACAGTCACTTTTTCACATATTTGATGTGGCTTCTCTCTCTTTTTTTTTCTACAAATATTTTCTTGGCAACTGCTTTGACTAGCTACTTTCACTGCTACACCAACTGCATGAATTTAAGTTTGCTACTCGGTCGTTATCTTGTTCCAAACCTTTCACTGTCGAAACAGTTAAATGTAACCGCCTCTTCTACTTTGACAGCTTTCTTCTTTCGCACCTCCCGACAGTGAAACTCCCTTCCTCTTACTTGCTTCCCTGATAGCTATAATTTTCAAATATTCAAATGTAATGTCAATCGACATCTTCTGATGCCTTGATCCTGATCCTCCGCCCTTTTCTATATCCTTTCTTCAAACACCCGCCTTTACTCTTACTCTCACTCTCTGTATCCGCTTGCTTGCTAGTGGCATTCCCATCTTGCTTGTGGTGAAATACTTAAAAAAATACAAAATAAAAACATAAATAATCTCATTCAATACCCAATACCACAAATTCACATGGAACCTAAAAAAAAAACATGAAATACAATTTCAATATGTACAAATAGTTCAGATGTCTCTCTCTCTATATATATATGTATGTATGTGTTTGTGTGTGTGTGTGTATATATATATGTGTGTGTGTGTACATCAAATGAGAGGGGAGAGGATGAGCCGAGAAAAAGAAACTAAAATATAATAAAACATTCAAATTAAATATAACTGATGTTAGTAGGACCCCCCCCACCACCAAAAAAAAAAAGAAGAAGAATGGCCGCTGTATTCCGCCTTTGGACGCAATCAAGCAGCAGGCTCACTAACGGAGAGGGGAGGATAAAAGAAAATTGAAAATAAAGTCAATGTATCTAAATACAAATTAGAGACATGTCATCATAGATTATTCCATCTTAAATAAATGAACCATGCATTGCGGCAATTTTTAAAATCAGGTTGAGATTTTTCTTGTTAAAAAAGTTGAATAATCTGAACATATTCAACATTATGGAAGAAAAAAATATTGAATTTTATACTGTGTGTGTGTTTTTTTTCTTTGTCGATATATACTGTTTTTTATGTCTTCGGAAGAGAAAAATTAGATTCATGAATAATGGATTTGTAGAAAAATGGCGAAATAAGGAGATTCGACGTATGAGGGTCAAGCAGATCAGTTCCCAGGAAACCGACAGCCCGACAACACATGAGATTTGATTATAGTGGTGAAGGTTTCGTGCAGGACCATCCACACTTTTTGAAGGGCCGAATATAGAGACCTGGTGCACCGAATGCCACAAGGTTCCCAAACGACTCTCCGCAGGTTTTGAATTCAGAGTTGTCCTTCTCCTAGACCAGTTGCCATCCAAAGTCTGTCCTGCTATTTTACCTATAGCTGGAGGGAGAGGAAGAGGTTTCCTACCTTTCCCAAGGGTATTAGCACGTAAGTGAATGTAATGGATTCGACTGGAATTCGAACTCGGCTCTGCGATTCCTCAATCCAAGCCGCTATCATTACTCTATAAAATAATCTTCAAACCAGAAGATTTTGGATAAAATATAATTTCCCAATGGTATTATTTACGTAATTATATGTAATGGATTTGACTGGAATTCGAACAAAGCTCTCCGATTCCTCAATCCGTGACGCAATCCATTACTATTTATAATTGTCTCTTCAAACCAGAAGAGTTATTCATACCTTTTCCCATATATTATTAGCAAAATTTGAAATATAATGATTTAATAGGAATTCGAACTAGGCTCTCCGATTCCTCAATCCGAGCAAGCAATCCATTACTTTACCGTGCCTCTTCAAACCCGAATTTTTAAATTCATATTAACGTAAGAATTTTATTAATGGATTCTGACTGGAATTAAAAATTCTCCGCATTCCTCAATCCATATTCTATCCATTACTCCTTAAATTAAATTACTCCATATATCTATGATGAAAATACGTTTCTGGGTTAAAGTGCTCTGTATCAAGGGATAGCGCTTATGTAAATACAAAAGTAGACATTGATATCAACAACTAGTGGCCTGAAGATGGCGTTTAAACATGAAACAGACTGTGGCTGGTGGGTTTTGATTTCTACTTCCACTTTATCAAGCTGGAATAAAAATATTAATTAAAAATTAAAATATGCAAAATTAAGTTCAATCCTGGAGGTTAGCATCAACCATGCTGATGAAGATTAAAAAAAAAAGCAGTCGTTAAAATTAACAAGCCACTCGATGCCTCATTTTAAAAAATATTGTAGAATATCCATGTATCCATCTTTATATATATATATATATATATATATATATATATATATATATAAAAGACACACACACACACACATTCATCATTGGCATAAAATAATGGCTTATTAATTATTTATTAATTCATAAAGAATGGTCAAAGATCAGCACTCACTACTGCCAGAAACTTTTTAAAAATTATAGAAAAAAACTCAAAAGGAACAGTCACCAAATATTTAATGTAAAGGTTCACTTACTTTTGCAAATCTTCATTTTTAATTAATAGTTTTATTGCTGCTTGGTAAGAATTTTTGAAATTTATTAGAAGAAATTTATTAAATTTTTTTTTCTTATTGAATATATAGTTTGTTAAGAATTGTTCATCATTTTAAAAAAATACACTTTTTAAAAATATTAATCTCAGGTTTCGCTTAATTCTCCACCACTGTATATAAATTATAATTTGATTATATATATATATATATATATATATATATATATATATATAAATATATATATTTTTTATAAATAAAAAATGTAATTTTCAGTTAACGGTATGAAAATAGCGTTCTCTAAATTCTTCCAGAAAAAAAAAGGACATTTGAATTTTGTTATTATTAGTTACTTTTTGTTAAAATAAATTTATTTTTTCGTTTTTATATTTTTTTGAAATTTTAAATAACGTTGGACAAAATTCTTTAACTATTAAATTTTTCCTTTTGTCTTTTTACATTTATAAATTATTGTTTTTTCTACAGGTTAAAAGAAAAATGTTTCATATATATATATATATATATATATATATATATATATATATATATATATATATATATTTAAACATGAAAAAAACTAAAAATTCTTGAAGCTATATACATAAAACAGTTGAAAACCTGTAGAAAACAAAATAAACATGAATGAAATTTCACAAATAACAAAAAAAATGCCTATAAATGGTAACAGAAGCCATTGGTTTATACCAAGGGCTTCCATACTTAATACTTTCGAATTCATTTACGCGTGGTCATGTGTGACGTCGTGAGCTGCGGTGCGATTTTCGCTTCCAGCGTCTTATATGCACGAGTTTGTCGTTGCTTGGAAAGCATCCATGTAAACAGAAACAGTCTATCATCACTGTTTTGTCCGTGTATTGCTTAATATATTGTACTGTAATTGTCATCTTTGATAATGGCTTATGTAAGCCGAAAGCTTAGATTTGATTAAACAATATGTATCAATATTGTGATTTTCTTTCTTCGTTTAATGATAATGTTATTAAGCTTATCAGACGTTATGAAAAGAATTTACATAAAATAAATAGACAACACTTGTCTATATTATTTAATGAAACATGTATGAATATATATATATATATATATATATATATATATGATAGGAAAAAAAACAAGTAGGAAACAGACCTAACATGTTTGACTTTATTAAAGCTTCGTCAGAGATGAAGATATTAATGATTAAAAATGATAAAATAAGAGAAAAACAGATTAATAGATATTTTTTTATTGCATAAAAAAACAATTATATAACAAAGGCCGAAAAAAGGGGAGGTTGATAATGGTCTTCATTAACTATTTTATACCTATTAATCCGATTCGATAGTTTCTCTTATTACAATTTGCCCATTCACCATAAAGACTCGTCTGTCTCCAATCAATCTTCCATATACCATAATACCACATCCTCTCAAGGGGAACCTACGAAATGCGCTCCATACGTGTCACGTGTAATGAAGTAACAGATAATATTTAAATATCTTATATAAACATTCTTTTGCTAATATTGTTTAAAAATTTAGTATGACAATAGTAGGATGTTTTGATTAGATATGTGTCACGTGTAATGAAGTAACAGTTAATACTCAAATAACTGTATGAAAACATTCTGGATGTTAAAGTATGTAAAGGTTAGTGAGACACTGCAGGATATTTTGAACAATTTTTCATTAAATTATATCACGTGTGTATTTTGAATATATATATTGTTTTTTATGTATTCGGAAGAGAAAAATTAGATTCATGAATAATGGATTTGTAGAAAAATGGCGATGTAATTTAGTTTTTTTTAAACGCGTGTTAATAGTTGGTAATGTTGCTATAAATATACTTATATATATAAATAATAGCTAATCAAAAACTTAAAAATCATATAAATCGATTATAAATTTATTTCAGCAAATATACATATATATACTTGACTAATCAGACCGGTTACATTTTATTAATTGATAAAATTTAGCCAAACAATATGAAAATAAGCCAGAATTTCTTTTTTAAAAAATAAACCAGATAGAAATAAAATTCATTACAGTGTAACCCGGATATAAGAAAGTTGTCAGGACCGAGAGAAAGTTTCTTATATCCGGGTTTAATTTATTTTGAGAAAATCTCTCTTATAACCTGGTTTCTCTTATATAAAAGGGTCTCTTATATCCGGAAAAATTTGTACTATTAATTACAAAATTCATTTTCTGTAATATATTATATACTTTTTATCATTTTTTATTCATTTAAAATATATTTATTATATATATATATATATATATATATATATATATATATATATATAAATTTACACATATATATACAAAATATATAAATATATATATACATAGGTGCATACACATACATATTTTTTTGAATAAAAATTCAAGAGGATAGAATCCAAATAGAACTCAATACCCAGGACAGAGTAAGAATATATACATGGGTATATATATATATATGTATATTGTATATATACAAATATATGTATCTATGTACGTGTTGTGTATGATACACCTAATTTACATAAGTGGAGTACCGACCATATAAATATGGGTTGGTACCGGAAGACGACGGAAGATTAAGAGATCGAATCCAGAGACTCTGCCCGACTGCGACTTAGTCAACCCATTCTGCAGGAACAGTCTTCCCAAGAATATACCAAAACTACCTGTAAAATATTGTTTTTTTTTCATTGTTTCAATACATTTTGTTTACGTACATTTTGTGTTGTATTATTATTATTCCATGCTTATTCAAAAGTTTCAATTCAACATAAATTAAATGTATATGTATATTATTGTGTATGTGTGTAATGGCATGTGTTTTTGAACATAAAAATATAGGTCCTTGCTAGATTAGATAATCGTTATATTTATTTTTTTTATATGTTTATCTTTTGATTTGTAACCTGTAGTCGATATTAATTTTGTCAAATTTTCTTAATTACACAGCGGCCCTTTCAGTAAATGACCTTCAGTTTTAGTTTTCCCCCCCCATCTCTCTCCCCACCCCTTTTTCTTTTCTTTTCTTTTCTTTTCATCTCCTATATATTATATGATCTTTAACATTAGATCGTCTATGGTGTGTGTATGTCACCATATATAAATGTATCTTTAATGTATTAGACATCCGACAACATTCATATTTCTTATACTTAAACCTCTTCCATTCACCTCTCTAAAAATTCTCTCTTTAATTTTAAAAATCCCACCTTCCCTCGTCTGTTACCCCTCTCTTTAGCTCTAATATTTTTATATTTTCACTCTCATATTTAAAATCTCTCTAAATTTATTTTTTTTTCGGATTTTTTTTTTTTCTGTTTTTTGAAAAAAAAAATTCTCTGTCAAATGAATTAAGGTTTTAAATTAAAATGGAATAAAATATGACCATGGAATATTTAAAGAAATAACTTTTATTATATCATTATATATATTATAATGACTAAATTCTGTTTTTTATTACCTGGGTTATTTTTTTCTGAAATTTTTTTTAAGATTAAAAAAATTAGGTACATAAGATGAATTACTTTTTTTTTTTTTTATAATACAATATGTATATATTTGCCTCATCGCATTTAAATCGACATTTTGAAATCTTGTTTTTTCATATTGGATTTAATTTTTGCAAAAGGAAAATTGAATAATCGGTATATATCTATAGAATATAATGGTTGTCAGACCCTGGACAAATTTTATTTAAAAATTTAAAAAAAAAAAAAAAAAATTTTAAACAAACCATTTTCAATGATGGAATTTTATGGTGAATAAAATCTATAAATTTAAATATATTCTTTTCTTTTACGTTTGTTTAAATTGATAATCATTGAAATAACACGATTCCATGCTTGGGAATTTTTTTTTTTTTTTTCATGAATTATAAATTTTTTTTTCCTTCAAAAAATA
The DNA here is from genome assembly GCA_903632075.3 of Acanthosepion pharaonis. Classification (NCBI taxonomy): domain Eukaryota; kingdom Metazoa; phylum Mollusca; class Cephalopoda; order Sepiida; family Sepiidae; genus Acanthosepion; species Acanthosepion pharaonis. Next base: position 45,408 of record CAHIKZ030001685.1, read on the forward strand.
AATATATCACGCCAATAATAGAGCTAATTATGATGACGGAAAATATAAAATCATAATTTAATAAAGTAAAAATTTATAATTATGATTATTTTTTTTCGTCACGATCGTTTTAGCTAAGACTTGAGATATATTGACGTTCATGGTGGATGATAAATATTTGGCGGCTTCGAAGATTTTATTGTTTTAAATATATATAGTTATTTAATTTAAGGAGGGCGTCTTTTTTAAAAAGGCGAACGAAAGAGAATGGCGGTCAATGAATACAATGAATGGAACACAAAATATCTTCAAAGAGTTCTCCGTTGGAAACAAGATATTACACGCCGATATGAAGCCCTATCATCGGAAAATATAATGGAAAGAAAAAGAAAAAAAAGTCATATACCTTGCTCTAATGACAAATTCCGACATATGGAATTGATTTAACGGTAAATGAAATCAAACCATGCACACATTTCATTAATAATATTCCAATTAAAAGAAAATATATTATTTTTATATATATGAAAAAAAATCATCTATATATGTATATATAATTATATATATATATATATATATATATATATATATATATAACACAAAAACATTGAAATTTAAATTTTATATAACATGTATGATGTGGAAAAATAACTTTCATATTTCAAGAAAAAGACCATCATAATTTAAAGAAGGATTAAAGTATTTTCAAATACATACAAATATATATATATATAAATATATATATATATATATATATATATAGAGAGAGAGAGATTTTTAGAGAGTCCATAATGTTAATAAAAAGACATTAAAATAAATTGATAATGAAATGGAATGCATAACGATTTAAAATAATATGAAAAAATTTGCTTAAGCAAAAAAGAAAATTACATGAGGCAAACCTTTGATTGCAATCAATGGGTCTGTTAATATCTAAGCTATTTTTTGATTGTTAATCTGTCTGTAAATTTTTATGTGATTCTTTTAAAAATCTATATAAATATCTATCTATATATCTATCTATCTATCTAAGGCAAAATTTTAATTTATCTCTATGTATCTGATTTTGTTCAAATATTTCTGATTTTTTTTTTAAAATTTTTAAAAATGCTATCTATCTATCAATCTATCTATATATATCTATATATATATATATAATAAAAAATCTTCATATTGATCTCTCGTTCTATGTAAAATGAATTCTGTCCAAATCAATCTGATTTTTTGTTTAAATCTACCTATCTGAATTCTGTTCAAAATATTTATTATCTATTATCTATCTATCTATCTATCTTAGGTTGATCATATCTATTTAATATCTATATATATAATATATATATATATAATAAACATATATGTTTATATATATATGTATATAAAAAAAAATTACTATCAAAAAAAAATATTACCATGTATAAATATCTTGTAATATTAAATAACATATTAATAGCTTGATATGGAAATAAAACAATTGCAAACCAAAGCAGATATCATGAAACGTATTTACAAGGATTATTATCCTCACCATTGTTGTTGTTAAATTTTTATTCCGGTCGTTTTGCTTTATATTTATTTTTGCGATAAATATATGGATTTAAAATGAAAATTTCAAATAGAATCTTGATTTAAATTACGGAGCTTAAATTGTTTTCGTTTTTTTTTTTATCATGTCTGGGCATATCATCCCTGATATTTAGATATAATTTTTTTTTCCTCCATTATTTTTTTTTTTATAAAAACGCTATAAATATTAAAGGGATTGAACTTTTATATTCATTGAATTTAAAAAAGGAACCATTTTGTAATCCATAGGAGATTTAATCAATTTGAAAACACAAAATTTAATCTTTAATTTATAATTTATATATGTGAACATGTATGTTTGAATAAGGAAGCAAAAATTTATGAACATTTTCATTTCCGACATAGCTGTCATATTATTTGACCGGATAGAAACTAACAGTTGCATTTGCTTTTTTTTTCTGGAAGAACGCACATCACTGGTGAACCGGAAGTGATCCAGTATTGCACCATAAATTACCAAGTGAATTAAATTTTGTATCATTCGGGAGAATAAAAATAATAAAATTAACGGATATATAAATATATATATTTAGATCAATATCGATAAGTATCGACTGGAATCATAACAGAGAGGTGAATGATGTTGAAAAAAAAAAATCCCCTAATGAACCTCTGCTAGAAACATCACTGATAATGTATACCAAATAATCCAACATATGTAATTTACGATATGTCAGCTTAATCATTTTTAGTATTAAAACTTATTTTTATACTTTCATAGTGTTTTGACACTAGTTTGAAGGTTAACTATTTGCCCATAGCTAGGAATCTAACAGGTACTACCAACCCTGGCTCAGGGTGGACCTGGGAACACCAGCAATTAGAGGGGGTCCACGCTCCTCAAAACCTCCTGATCAGAAGTCTTGCTGTTGGATATATTTTATCGTCTTACCGGACGCAGATGTAATTTAAAATCATACCCAGGACGTCATGTATTTGTAAATAACAAACTAAATCATTGATACGATAAATAAAAAAATGATTGATCGATCGAAGAAACTACATTTATATTATAAATTGTAAAAAATTTTTCAAAAAATACATAACCAGTATTTAAAATTTGGAAACAAAAGTCGAATTGGTTTGGGAAAATCCTCTAAAATGCTAATAGAAGAATAAAGATTATAAAATGAAAAAAAAAGGAAAAAAAAATGAATGGATGAATCTAAAAAGAAAAATGGAGCCGTTGTTGTAATTAAGAAAACGAAAGAAGATTGAAAAATGAAAAAATTAAGAAAAAGTGAAAAAAAAATAAAAAGAGAAATACAATGAAAAATTAGACAAAAATGCTACAAAACGGTGCCCGATAAAGATTAAATATAGCTCAAGACTTCCATATTAAGATAAATCAGTATTTAATTACAACTGCAAATAAATACTTAACAAGAACAAAGAAGTAAAATTCAACGAAAGATAATTAACCATTTTAGTGAATACCATGTTAGTAGAGCGGCTCGGTTTAACGTCAAAACAAATCCTAAATTAAAACCCAAATCATTGACGCACAATAATTCACACTAATTCGACTGGATAGTTCCACACATTAGTCACTCAATAATAAACCCAATCAGTAGCCTGACACCGCTATTTAAAAACCTGACAGAAAAGAAATAGTTACATAGTCTTTTTTAACGTGGCCGTTAATAATTAAGTACAACTCAAGACTTCAATGTTAAAGTAAAACAGTATTTAATTCCAACTGAAAAAAGAAATAAAAGTCAACTAAAGATAATTAAACATTTCACTGAATATTTTGTTAGTAGCGCGGCTCGGTTTATCGTCTGGTAAATCCTAAATCAAAACCCAAATCATCGACGCACAATAATTCACACTAATTCGACTGGATAGTTCCACTCAATAATCACCGCAGTCAGTAGCCTGATAGCGTTATGAAGACAGAAGAAAGAAAACGTCCAAAAACCCTGAAAGAAAAAAATTTTCAAAAAAATTTTTACTGGTGAACAATGAAGAAAGAAACTGCTTTATAAGGAAAAGAAAACAAGAAAGAAAAAAAAGAAAGGACAAGAAATATAAATTGAAAGAAATAAATGCAAAAAATAAGAAGACAAAAGTGAGGTGAGGAAATGAAGAGGAAGGGACAGAAGAAAGGGAAAGAAAAAGAAGAAAATGAAATAAATGAAGATTAGAAAAGGCTAAATGGAATAAAGAAAGAGAAAATATATGAAAAGTAAAAAATAAATAAATTAGCAAAAAGAAAGTAAAAGAAAAGGGGATAATACAAGAGAAAAAAGGAATGGGAAGAAGAAGAAAAGAAGAAGAAGAAAGAGAAAAGAAAGAGAAAAAGAAGAGAAGAAGAAGAAGAAGAAAGAGAAAAGAAAGAGAAGACGAAGAAGAAAAAGAAAGATAAGAAGAATAAGAAAGAGAAAAGAAGAAGAAAAAGAAGAAGAAAAGAAGAAGAAAGAGAAAAGAAAGAGAAGAAGAAAGAGAAGAAGACGAAGAAGAAAAGGAAAGAGAAAAAGAAGAAAGAGAAAAGACGAAGAGAAGAAGAAAAAGAAAGAGAAAAGAAGACGAAGAAGAAAGAAGAGAAAAAGAAAGAGAAGCAAAAGAAGAATAAGAAGAAAAAGAAAGAGAAAAGAAGACGAAGAAGACAGAGAAGAAGAAAGAGAAGAAAAAGAAAGAGAAAAAAAGAAGAAGAAGACAGAGAAGAAGAAAGTGAAGAAAAAGAAAGTAAGAATAGAACAACATTTGAAAAGCAAAATTGAATCTCTCCATATATGAAATCACTGGAAGCGTTTCCTCAGTTATAAAACCCTTCCCAACATTTAGACTCCTGAAGGTAATTATTAACGGCCAAGCCCTGGCGATCAACGCAGGCTTCACCCGAGGGCCAGTTCTCGGATCAACCTTCTTTCTGATTTACATAAATGATCTGCCTATGAATATACTCAGATTTGTAAACATCTACGCCTCGATGATAGGACGATATACTTGCGCATCGCTAAAATTATTGATGAGCAGAGATTGGCAGCTGACCTCTCTTCCAAAATCCAAACTAGTTACATTCCATTACCGCCGATCGGACACCGAACTACGGCTAGTTACGATGAACGGATGTCCCCTCGAGGAGGCAACGTGCCTTGAGAGGATATTGGACCTCAAATTCACCCCCCGACCTCTAGTGGTACTCTTATATACGATCCATCGCTAAGGAGGAAAATAAAACGATCGGCTGCATGTAAAAAAGAAAAAGAAGATAAAGACAGGAAAATAAAACAAGAAGAAAGGAGCATTTCGGCTGAGTGATACTTGTTGTTGTTTTAAGGGAGAGAGAGAGAGTCAATGAGAGAGAGAGAGAGAGAGAGTCAAAGTGAGTCAAACAAGGAGAGTCAAAAAGAAAGAGTCAAAAAGGAGAGTCAGAGAGGGAGAGTCAAACAAGGAGAAATAAACAGAGATTGTCAAAAAGAGAGAGTCAATACAGAGATACAGAAAGAGAGAGTCAAACAAGAAGAGTCAAAAAGAGAGTGTCAAAAAGGAGAGTCAGAGAGGGAGAGTCAAACAAGGAGAGATAAACAGAGATTGTCAAAAAGAGAGAGTCAATAGAGAGATACAGAAAGAGAGAGTCAAACAAGAAGAGTCAAAAAGTGAGAGTCAAACAAAGAGAGACAGCGGGCGTCAAAAATAGAAAGTCATAGAAAGAGTGTGTCAGCAAGAGAGTGCCAACAAGAGTGGGTCAAAAAGAGAGATATAAAGTGGATAAGTCAAACAGATTCAAAGAGAGAGAGAGAGAGAGAGAGATAGAGGGGGTCAAGCAAGGAGAGTCAAAAGAGAAAGACAAAAAAGTAGAGACAGAGAAAGAATAAAAAGGGAGAGTCAAAAATGTTATAAACATTAAAATAAAGAAGTAAGGTAAAAAAAGGAAGGGCATATTAGAAGCAATTAAAAAAAAGAAAAGGAACGAAAAAGGAGAAAATCGGAAATTTGGAAGAGGAAATAGAAGAAGAGGAAATAGAAGAAGAAGAAAAGAAAAACGAAAATAAAATAAAGAATAGTAAGAAGAATTAAAAAAAAACGAACAAAAATGTAAAGGAAAATGATAAAAAACGAACACCAAATTAAACTACAAAATAGATGAAGAAAAGAAGAATGGCTCATAAAATAGATAAAAAAAAGAAAAGGAAGACATCAAGAGGAGAAATGAAAAAAACGTAAAGAATGAAAAAACTAAAAAAAAAAAATAAAAGAGAAAATACGGAGAAAAATCGTGAAGAAAAGGCGGAAAGCAGAGAAGAAAACACGTTGAAAACGAAAAGGAGAAGATAACAAAAGACTAAGAATAGGAGATAAAAAAAAAGAAAAAAAAAAGGATTATGAAAAAAGAAGAAGAATGAAGAAGTAGAAAAAAGAAGCAAAAGAGGAAGAATTAGAAGTGGAAAGAAGGAAACGATAAAGAAAAGAAAGGGAACAAGAACAGAAAAAGGAAACACGTAGTGAAGAAGAAAATAAAATAAAAGGAAAAGAACGAGAAACAAAGAAAAACAAGCGAAACGAAAGAAACAGAAAGAAAAACATAAGATACAGAAAAAGAATAAAAAAGAAAAATCAAAATGAAAGAAGACATGGAAGGAAAATAAGAGAGAAGAGAATAAAGGTAATTAACAAAAAAAAAAGGAAAGAATGAAAATGAAAAAAGAAAAGAAAAGACACTAGAAAAGAAAGGAAATAAGCTATAGAAGGAAAAAGCAATACATATATAACCAAGAAAGAAAAAAGAATGAAAAACGCTTTCATTCTTTATTCTTTCTTGTCCATATGTTTTTAATTTTTAGTCTACTCTAATAATAACGTCAACTGCATAAAACAAAGCAATTTACAAATACATTGCATTTCTTTACATTGTTAAAAGAAAAACGAACCGTGTATAATGTCAAAAGTACGCAGGTGTGGGCTTTAAGAAAATTTGTATTCAACTGAGAATACAAGGCTCGCTTATAGTGTCATTTTATACTCCCAGTAAACAAGAATAGTTCTCTCAAAGAGGAGAGTAACGAAACAAGGGGAGACCACTCATGATTATTCAAAGCACAAAGTATTTACATAGTAAGATCATTTGCAATGCATTTTCATAGTAAAATCATGGGCAATACTTTCTTATCGTAAAATCATTTGTAATACATTTTTATCGTAAAATCATTGACAATGCATTTTCATAGTAAAATCATTTGTAATGCATTTTCATAGTAAAATCTTGTGCAAGGCATTTTGATAGTAAAATCATTGGCAATGCATTTTTATAGTAAAATCATTTGCAATGCATTTTCATAGAAAACAACTTGTGCAATGCATTTTCATAGTAAAATCATTGGCAACGCTTTTTTTATCGTAAAATAATTTGCAATGCTTTTTCACAGTAAAATCTTTTGCAATGCTTTATTATCGTAAAATCATTGGCAATGCATTTTCATGGTAAAATCATTGGCAATGCATTTTCATGGTAAAATCATTGGCAATGCATTTTCATGGTAAAATCATTGGCAATGCATTTTCATGGTAAAATCATTGGCAATGCATTTTCATAGTAAAATCATTGGCAATGCATTTTCATGGTAAAATCATTGGCAATGCATTTTCATAGTAAAATCATTGGCAATGCATTTTCATGGTAAAATCATTGGCAATGCATTTTCATGGTAAAATCATTGGCAATGCATTTTCATAGTAAAATCATTTGCAATGCTTTTTCATAGTAAAATCATTTGCAATGCTTTTTCATAGTAAAATCATTTGCAATGCTTTTTCATAGTAAAATCATTTGCAATGTGTAATGATAAAAATTACGCAGGTGTAGGCTTTAAGAAAGCTTTATTCAACTGCGAATACAACGGACACGTATAGTGTCCCAGTAGACAAAAATAGCTCTCCCAAAGAGGAGAGTAATAAAACAAGATACCACTCATGACTATTCATAACACCATGCTTCTGTTCAAGTGGCATTTAATTTATGACTCCTCACTTGTTAGAATTGAAATAAATATTAAAAAAACTGATAAATTATGAATTAAAAGTACAATGCATTTTTTTATAATTTTCTTTTTAAAAAAACAAAGGGCATATAAGCAAAAACAAGTTATCTTTCTTTTAATACCGTAAAAAAAGTTTTTTAAGTTTTCCCGATTTAGGAAAAAGCGCTAACGTCTTTGTTTATTGATGTATCCCCAATTTTATTTAAAAATAAATAAATAAACACAATTGTATTTTTTATTTCATAATTTATCAGTCAGGTATTATAAAACCGCGTTAACGGAAACACGGAAAAAAAACTGGCATCAAATGGGTATTAAATTCTGAAATGGATAAAAAATATATATATATATATATATATATATATATATATATATATATATATATATATAATAATCCGTTGGTAAATTGATCCAAGTGAATCATATTAATACAATATAAAATATTAAAACAGATTCACACATAGAACACAATATTTTAATTAAGCAGAGCAATATAATTTATACAAGAGGAATTAAGATTACATTAGGTTGATGATCATTTTCACCATGTAAAATGAAATTAAATTTACAAGGATTTTTCAAACCAGTCAGTGGATGATAAATTATTGAGATAAAATATAATAATAATTTATCATCCATTAACTGGTTGGAAAAGTCCTTGTAAATTTTATTTCATTTTGCAAGGTGAAAATGATCATTAACCTAATGTGAAGAGAAGAAGAAGAAAAAGAACAACAACAACAACAACAAAAAGATTATGTTGAAGAAGAAACCTATTTGGAAAAGAAACCGAGAAAGAAGAAGAAGAAGAAGAAGAAGAAGAAGAAGAAGAAGAAGAAAAGAAGAGTTCAGACAAGAAGAAGAAGAAGTAGAGGTAGAAGGAGAAGTAGAAGAATTCAGAGAAGAAGATTTCAGAGAAGAATTTAGAGAAGAAAAATTCAGAGAAGAAGAAGTATTCAGAGAACAAGAACAAGAATTAAAAGAAGAAGAAGAAGAAGAAGAAGAAGAAGAAAAGAAGAAAAGAAGAAGAAGAAGAAGAAGAAGAAGAAGAAGAAGAACAACAACAACAACAACAACAAAAAAACAAAATCAGCAAGATGATTATGAAGAAGAAACGGATTCGGAAAGAAACCAAAAAAGAAAAAAAAAATTACACATTTTATAAAAAATATCAAGAGAAACCCGCGAAATAAATAAGCTAAATTGATGGGAATGAAGGGCTGAGAAAAAAAAATCTTTCTTTCGTCGCAATTAATAAACTAGACGCGTGGAAGTGTGCATAAAAGTAAGCCGATGTATTAAATTGAGGAAACGGCAACGGATATCACTCAGGCATTCAGTCAATCAGAGCTAACGTAATAATTTAATGACTCCGAAATAGCTACCAGGCTGCGCTGATGGCCGGCTCATAAGTAATAATTGGACCGCTTCAGTGCTAGAGAAGGCATCATGTCCGGTATGGATGCATTCATGTAGATTTACATATGAATAAGAGAATGTGGCTCTTGTAGAAGAAATTGCCGGTTCCATTTAAGAACCGGTAAATTTGCTTACAGGTTTAAATCTTTCAAAAATAAAACCAAAAATATTCTGTTTATTTTCTCTTGGGTTGGTGTTAGGTTTAAATGTCTTCTTTTTTTATTCTTTCATTTAAATTATACTTCTTCCTAGTTCTTTACATTTTCTCTTTCAGCTTCACGTGGAACGGTAAGCACTGATTGGCAGAAAAAAAGGGATTGTTGTCAGCAATAGAGAAAGTCCAAGATGTCAACTAGGAATTGGAAGTATCAAAATTAAAAGGACTATAAAAGAACTAAGAAGTGTTTCAATAGAGGATAGGAAACGTAACAGTAAAATCACAAGGTTCCGTAGCAATACAATTTCTCACATATCCTAAGGATATTAATAGATAGATACTTTTATTTTTCCTTTTAAGTCAATTTAATGACTAGCGTTTCTTAGGAATCTTGTCTCCAACCTACCTTTGGGTAAATTTGGTTGGTTTGGTTTGATTTGTTTTACGGCATATCAACCTTTGTGCGTTATTTAATGCCAACAATACTTTTATTGCTGGTAATATTTTATTTTTCAAAAATGTATAGTATTATATGTTAATAATTGTAGGGAAGCAAAGTTCTCAAAATCTATTGGTTATGTCGGTTTTCTGGTTTCAGAAGTAAGAAATAATGCTAAGAATGGTTATAATGGTCGAGTTCAAGTCAACTGCGTGCTGAGTTGGAACGAACAAATAACTGCTGTACTTACGGTAAGGGTGTGCTGAGTTTGGGGGAAAACACCTAGCCAATTGAGCTCCCAAACCTACGGGCTAACAGGGAGATATAGGAACGAGACGCGAGGAAACAAAACAACAATGACTCAGTAACCAAAGCAGAGCGGATAGCACGCAACTCGAAGAAAAAAATGTCCAAAAGAAACGACTTCTCAAGATACGGACTCTCGCCACTTGCCCACTGATGACTGCTTGTTTTCCCATCGCTTTTATTGACAGGAGACAAATGGCAGAAACCTGGAGAGGCCTGTATCTGAACATGCCAAACTGTTCTGTTGCTAACAAATAAAACTGCAATTCGTTTTATTAGACATGTCCGCACGCGATTTGGGGTCACTTTTGTGCATGTACTGACGCGCAGTCACCACACTTTCTTCATGGGTGGAGATGCGAAAACACGTGCGAAAGTTAGAACGGCCAAAATAAAACTTATTCCTTGGTGGAGGTTCGGCAAAACACGCCCGCACACCATACGTTAGAAAGTTCTGCTCCAGAACTAAGCTCGGACAAGTCACGAGAAACATTGTTATAATGATCGAAATCAAATCAGCCATGCGCAGAGTTGGAATGACCAAAGTGAAGGATATATTTGCTTTATCCGTCAGTCAACTGGGAAAAGGACGTCCTACCTGATCTTGAAGCAAAGAAGGATGCTTGTCTTTTTATAGAAGCTAAACAGCGCCACCCTCGGGAATTTAGCGAAGCCAAGTGGTGTATTAAAGTTTCCCGTTCCTTTATTCCTAGTATCATGAGAAAATGCATGAATTTTTTTCTTTTTTTATTCATTATTACTATTTCCTTCATTGATTTTATTTCTTTTTCCCACAGATCTCTTCCAAAAAGTAAATCTGTCCTTGGTATGGCGATAAACTACATCTACGTCTTGAGTAAGACGATACACGACGTGCAAGATCAAGAGCAAGATCAGAATGTTTTCAGGAGCGTAGAACCAACTCTTTATTGCCGGTGTTCCCAAGTCTACCCTAATCCGGGGTGGTAGCACCTGCTAGGGTCGCAGCTATTGGGAAGTAGTTGGCTCCCAGGCTGGGGACGGAGCACTATGCAAGTGTAAAAATAGGTTTTAATACCAGAAATACATTGAAAAAATTATTACCAGCAATAAATTGTTGAAAGAAAAGAAAAAACTTATTACTAGCAATACATTATTACCAGTAATACATTTTTGAAAAGAAATATTACCAGCAATACATTTAAAAAAAAATATATTACCAGCGATAAATTTTAGAGAAAAAATATTACCAGAAATAGATTTTTAATGGAAAAAATATTACCAGCAATGCATTTTTAAAAAACAAAATATTACCATCGATACATTTTGGAGAAAAAAATATTACCAGAAATAGATATTTGAAGGTAAAAATATTACCAGTAGTATTTTTTTTTAAATATTACAAGCGATACATTTTGGAGAAAAAATATTACCAGAAATAGATTTTTAAAGGAAAAATATTACCAGAAATACATTAATATATATATATATATATATATATATATATATATATATATATATATATATATATATAACCATCGATACATTTTGGAGAAAAATATTACTAGAAATAGATTTTTGAAGGAAATAATATTACATTTTTGAAAAATCGGCATTAAATAACCCATTGAGGTTGATATACCGTAAAACAAATGAAACCAAACGTAAAGCAAAAACTAAACAGTGAACATATAGGAAAACCACCTTAGGATCAAAGAAAATTTTACTGAACTGCTATATAACATCAATCCTCAGATATGGCAGTAAATGCTGGGTTTTCCCTCATAAATCTAGAGACAACCCGAGTTAACAGAGATATGGATCTACCGATGAATACCGAGGAGACAATGGGCAGTAAGTGAAGTAAAGAGGAGATTTTAAAGGAAAATGGAAACAAAACTCATGTTTTTATCTAGAATAAGAAAATAAAAAAATTCTGTCGCTAAATGAGTAAAGACGGTTTAGTGACTTTAACGTTCATAGGACGTACAAGGGTCGTTCAGTTCTAAGCCTCACCCAGAAATAAGAGCCATAGCTGAACATTTTTATCGTGGCAAAACACTACCACTTCTTATAATACTTGAAAAACTAATTAAGATTTTTGTCTTTTCTGAGCAGGTGAGGTCCATACGAATCTCAGAGGTTTACGACAAATCTAAAAAATATACAAAGCAGAGACCCAAACAGTCATAAGTTATCTGCAAAAGAAAGGTATGACAGCTAAGGAAATCTACGAGGACATGGTATAC
>CAHIKZ030001685.1:62500-115000 GCA_903632075.3 Acanthosepion pharaonis
ATGATTCTCATCGTGATATCAACCAACCTAACAGTTTCTAAACGTTTACATTTCTAAAGGTGTATCTTTTTCAATCTAACGTTTAAGTTTCGAAGCGTTTAATTTATATATATATATATTTATATATATTTATATATATACGAGTGTCATTCAATAAATAAGGTGAATTTTTCGGTATAAGGACTTCTAATACAGATAGAAGCTTACTTTTTTTTTTTTTTTTGTTTTACTTCTTTTTCACATGGATTTAATTTCTTTTGCAGATTAAAAAAAAAAAACTTTGAGAGTTTTGGCGATTAACAAAGATGGCCGACCAAGAAGCATGCTCCAGGATTGAACAGCGGTCAGTTATCAAGTTTTTGGTTGCTGAAGGGTGCAAACCAGTTGAAATTCATAGGAGAATGTCAACTGTGTATGGTGCCACATGTTTCAGCCAAAAAAAATGTCTACAAGTGGGCTAAATTGTTTAAAGAAGGACGGAGCAGTGTTGAGGATGAAGACAGGCCTGGGAGGCCTACAGAAGTGAGGTCTCCTGAGGTGATCGAATCAGTCAATGACCTCATTCAGTCTGACAGAAGAACTACTGTGAACTGCTGAGGCAGGTCAAGAAAGACATAAAGAACAAACGCAGGGGTCATCAGTCAGAAGGAGTCATCTTGCATCATGACAACGCAAGGCCTCACACAGCAGCCCAAACGGTGCAGACCATCAACGAGCTGGGCTGGGAACTGCTCCCTCATCCCCCCTTACAGCCCAGACCTTGCCCCTTCAGACTTTCACCTGTTTGGTCCCTTGAAAGCGTTCACGAGAGGCACGAAGTTTAAAAGTGACGATGAAGTCAAAAAAGTGTTGTGAGCGACTGGCTGAGACATCAGTCCAATTTTTTTACGCTGAGGGAATACGGAAGCTTGTGCACAGATGGGAAAAGTGTGTGACAGTGCTGGGAGACTACGTTGAAAAATAAAAAAAAGTAAGCTTCTATCTGTATTAGAAGTCCTTATACCGAAAAATTCACCTTATTTATTGAATGACGCTTGTATAACGTTATGCTGAAGAGAATTATCGGCGTGAAATCAACCAATCTGTTACCAATTGTGTACATTTCTAAGCGTTTAACTTATTAAGCATTTCAACTTCTACGCGTTTACCTTGAAGCGGATAATCATCACATCACCCAACCTAACAGCTGCTAAATATTTACATTTTTAAATGTTTACGTTTCAAAGCGTTTAAGTTTCCAAACGTTTAAGAGTCTAAGCATTTAAATTTGTAAGCATTTATGATGAATCGGAATTCCTGAAAACAATCAAACTAACAATTTCGAAATATTTGCATTTTTAATCGTTTAAGTTTCTAAGCGTTTAAGCTTCTAAACGTTTTACTTTCTAAGCGTTTAATTTTCTAAGCGCTTATCTTGAAGCAGATAATCGTCGTGAAATCAACCAACCTAACAGTTTTTAAATGTTTACATTTCTAAGCGTTTAAGTTTCTAAGCGTTTATTTTTTAAGCGTTTAAGTTTCTAAGCATTTACGTTGAAGCGAAATTCGTGAAAACAACCAAACTAACAGTTTTTAAATGTTTGCATTTCTAAGAAAGAAAAGTTTCTAAGCCTTTAAGTTTCTAAACATTTAAGTTTCTAAGCGTTTAAATTTCCAAGCGTTTAAGTTTCTAAGCGTTTAATTGACAGGTGGTCTCTTACCTTGAACGCGGATAATCGTCGTGAGTGATTCAATTATAAATTTCTAAATGTTTGGGATTTCTAAACGTTTAATTTTCCTGTTGGATAATTGGCCGGAAGTCGTTTAAGCCATGAAGCGTTTCCTTGCGGTTGAAGTGGCAGAGTCTTATTCCGGACCGGAAGTTGAAATCATTATTTGTTTTAACAGTTTCTTTTTTTTAATTTACCTAAACGTTTATTTTAATGCGTTTAAGTTATTAATGTTTTAGTTTATACGCATTTACGTTTCTAAGCGTTTACGATGAAGTGGATAATGGTCATAAACTCAACCAATCTTACTAACAGTTTCTTTCTGGGTATTTACGATTGCAGTGGATTATTGTCCTTTCTTACGACGAAACACGCTTTAAAAAGAATTTAACGTATAAATGTCCTCACGTTGTATAAAAAATAGATTTCGTTTATTCAAATAACAAATTTAAAAATCCAAAAAAAAAAAAATCTTCAAAATCTTCAGTTTAATTAAAAAGGATCGATATGTTGCTCGGGAGAAAACGGAAAAGCTGTCGAATATTTCTTTTCTTTTTTTTTTTTTTTGTTTTTTGTTGTTGTTTTCTTTTTCAAATACGAGAATAGATTTTTCTAAATAAGCTGGCAAGGAAAGGCAAACTAACGATTTTTCCGGAGAGATCGATTCGGTGTTCAAACGGCGCCAAATCTTCGATCGCTATTTGATTTTACCTTTAAGTCAAGCGAAGAGATATAGGAAAAAAGATAACGTTATTCTCCCTATACACCAATAAAAAAAAAAAAAAAAAAAAAAATAAAACATATATAAAATTTTTAAAACTTGGTATTTGAGATTTAAAAATGCAGTAAAAATAGGATCACAAAAGTTTATTTTTGGGCTGTTTAGTTTAACTATTACCTAACCTTTTAGTCATAGTTTTTTTGATTTATTGCTCCGTCTGCTATTAACACTGATATTCATTGCATCTTTTTATTGATAATATTTATTAAGGCCATCATTAATGAATTCTAATTTGGAGCTACATTCCATTTGAGAAGGATCACCCTTTTAATGTAAATGTTGATAAGTTTGGTAAGAAGAAATATCCTTGTTTTACGATGCTTGAATTTTATATATATACTAGCAGTAGAGCCCGGCGTTGCCCGGGGGATGTAACAGTAAGAGATAGATCAAGTATCGACCATCATAAAGACTGAAAAATAAAATTGACAAAGATTATTGTTTAAGGTTGAAGGACACGCATGTCTAAATTAGTTTTCTTTTTGTTTTGTTTTTTGTTTTTTTTTACGAATTGGTCAAACCCAAACTCAAACAAAAACATTGTTTTCAATCGTCTACTGATTGAATAGAATTTTTCAATTTTATTATAAACAATTGTCTTGTAAATGTAATTTTTAAAGCATTCTGAATGTAAAAATAAAGAAAAAAGTGTGCAAGACAATAAGAAACATTACCTGCCAAAAAATGTTTTGTTGAAATCGGTTGAAAAATGTAGGAAATCCGATCCCATATATAAACGAACACACACCTCATTCGTGGTGTAATGGTTAGCAACACATATCACACAACTGAAAAGTGAGTTCGACATTTAGATTTTTTAATATTTTCTGCCTTGTGTACATCTAAGCCAACCTGAAAAAAAATAACTATAAACGAACTTATAATAAGTATAACTCGATAGTTGTTGTGTTCTTTCATTCTCGAAAGAAAGCGATGCCTATTAATCGTATATTCAAATTGATTTCGTGCAAAAACATTTGTGTTTTTCTAATTTTGGCGCTGTCAGAACCACTGCAATGTAATTTTACGTAGTTCTGTGAAGTTTTGTTGAAATTGGTTGAAAAATGTAGGAAATCCGATCCAATATATAAACGAACAGACACACACACACACAACCTGGGTTTTATAATAAGTATGATACTGAATTCATTTTCTGTCTTTATACAGACGGTTTGCTCCCAGCAAACATTTTGGATCATTTTATAAGTTTCCTGGAAGCCAGTCGGAGGAGAACAGTCGTCACAAGAAGTCGTTAAAAAAAACATACCATTTGTTATATCGATCAATGATTAGCGGGCTCGAATTTAGGAATAAAAGATCAGAGTTCGAATTTCAGTTGAGTTCATCGCATTCATTTACAGACTAATAAAGTTGGGAACGAAATGAAACCAAGAAGAAAAGAAGTTAAGGGAAAAATGGTCCAATAGGAAAAGAGTGGCAAACAGTCCAGGGGAAGCAAACTCTTAATGAAAAAAAAAACACCTACTTTCATGTAGGCAAAAAGAAAGAAAAAGAAAGTAAAAAAAAAAAAATAAAGAAATTTAAACGGAAAAATGCTAAAGCCGTTGAGATCCCCAAAAAGAAAAAAAGAAAAATAAGTTGAATGTGAAAAATAAAAAAAGAAATTTTGAGAAAAGACGGTAACTGAATAAAAGTGAATTATATATATATATATATATATATATATATATATATATATATATATATATGAATGAATTTTTAATAATAAAAAAAGCCTGTAGAGTCGATAAAAACGGTTTCGATGACTAATGAATTATTATAATAATAAATATTTATATATATATATATATATATATATATATATATATATATATATATAGAAAATAAACTCGCCGATGAAAAATATTTTCGAATTTTTTGAGGGCATAATCAAATCAATCTCGAGGGAAAAAATTTTTTAAAAAAGAAAGAGCTACAAACATGGAATTTCTGACGAAAAAAATCGCACAGATGCAGGTCTGAAATCTAATCCAAACTATTTATTAAAAAACCCGATACGAGTAACAATTCGATAACAAAAGAGCTCAATACATATTATAAACATACATTAGATTTATGTGTTGCACGTGACAAACCTATTTAGTTTCACCAGCTCTTAAACGGATCGTGGGATCCCGTTTGGAATCTAGGTCCTTTCAAATGAGAGGTGATTATATATATATATATATATATTATATATATATAATATATATATATATGAATAATATATATATAATGATTTGAGTTTTCACTGATTTTTTAAATTATTCCTTTAGCAGGACGGACAACATCAAAAATCAGTTACGAATATATTGCTGTTAGGGAATCAGACTTTTTTCTTGCATAGAACTATAATTTTTTGATGAACAAAATTAATGCCAGTGTTTACTCTGGTTAGGGGATCTTGCAAATAATGAAAATGACTATTAGGCGTAAAATTGAATTTATGAAGTTTGGCTTTCAAAAGTAAAAGCTCTATCGAATGGGCGAACGATTAAGAATTCCGAAAAAAAAAAATTGATTTCTTTGCATTCATTTTCACACAAATACCTTATTCTCTGTCTCCATGATTTTAATATGTCCCATGAGTAATAACTTCTCCGCACAATCCTTCCACAATATGTGGCGTGGAAATTTCTGTTTTCTCTTTCTGATTCTAAGTATGTGTAATTTGTTTTCATTTACCGTAAAACTTCCGCTTTTCTCACATGTTCAGAACATGGCATTCTCAACAAAACTCTGTAGAACCATATTTCTGTTGCGTCAAATTCATTTTTAATCTGTGCAGAATTATCCAAAATTTACTCTGATATAGGAGAACCGATATAAAAAAGCATTTTTTTTTCTTTGTTTCTAAAAATATTTCCTAATAAAATACTTTGCTTAGTTTAGTTAAAAGGCTGAGAAGATGGTCCAGCATTCAACTGCCATATAGGAGATTAGATATTACATAGCAGTTCATATATTTTTCTTTGTTTAAAAAACATCTAAAAAAATATTTAATACTTTTGCTTAGTTTATGAAAGGCATGAGAAGATTGTCCTGCCATATAGGAGATATCACGTAGCAGTTCAGCAGTTTTTTGAAATGTTTCTAACGATACGAAAACAAAGAAAGCTTAGTTTTTTTTTTTACCCCAAGATTTCATCTAAAACTGGGGGGTTACTGATTGTTGGAGAATATTAGAAAGTACTATTCAGGTGAGAGAACGAAAAAGAACTGGAATTAGAAAGGCAGAATTGATATGGTTTTAAATTTTTTGAAGATCAAAGTTGACTTAGAAGCAAGAAGCAAGAAGAAAATACCGCAAGCGAGAAATGTGATAAAAGAAACTATTAGTGTAGAAATTACGGTTACATCTCGCCATTACAACTGTAAATGGATGAGACCTTGCCGCCAATCTAGTACTGCGCTTAAATTCAGAAAGTCTGGGTACACTAGAAGCAAATTCATCAGAACAATTACCATGAAAATATTTATCCAGCTCTGGGCACCAAATAAAGGCATAAGGAACTTACATTTCGGTGGCAGGAAAGAGACTGAAACTGAGATGCCAGGTCAGGATCAATAAAATTGCAGATTTTTCTTTGGACTTTATGTTGAAATTCTAAATATATAGCAAGAGCACAGGACTAGATGTGGTAGCAATATTCAAAGTAAGAACGAATGGTAAACTAATAAATATATCAGATAGATTCTTCTTTGGATTTTATCAAGCATCTTTAAATATATAGCAAGATCACCAGACCAGATGTAGCAGCAATATTAAAAGTAAGAAAGAATGGTAGACTTATAAATATGTAAGATAGATTCAGCTTTGGATTTTATCAAGAATCTCTAAATATATAGCAAGATTACGAAACCCGATGTGGCAGTAATATTCAAAGTAAGAAAGAATGATACACTTAAAAATATGTAATTTAGATTCTGGTGAGAAAAATTGTCTAGCATGACACAATGATCCAAGTTTTCTTTCTACAGACATTGCAACTGATTCAGTATAATCTTATCACTTTATATCAGCGGAAAATGATCCACTCTCTTGGAGGTTAGCATCAGCCATGCTGATGGAAGGCAGAAAGGGGTCTCTGAGACAATTGAAAGAGAGAAGTTTAATCTTGGAAACATTAAAATTAACAAGTCATTCCTTGCCCCAGTTAATAGCAGACTGTTGGTCATTTTTTTTGGATCAGATGCCAATTTGACCTTATCGATGACTTACTCTTGAAAATTTATTTCGCTATTCTTATACGCTTTCAGATGTTTGTGTCAAATTTTCCCATATTTGTTAAATTTCACTGTCTGCTTGGTTTTGACTTCCCCGAATGAAAGTGAAGGAGAAGACTGAGAATAGAGATGATTGAGGAAAAGGACATCAGCAGTGGACTGAGCCAGTTGAAACTGTACTGCTTGTCGCCCAAGAGCTTGTGCTTATTCAGTTGATCTACAACTTTCTTATTGATTATAGCTTCAAATGTTTGCTGATGACATTGAGGACGCTGATGGGCCTAATGAGGAACGATAAACGGCATTCAAAAAGACACAATAGAGAAAAATTAATCAGAACAATTACCATGAAAATATTTATAAAAATATGTACAGCGAAGTTACGGCAGTGGGAAAGTGACTGTATCTGAGACGTCAGTTCAATATTGCGGATTCTTTGAACTCTATCAAGAATCTCTAAATATATAGCAGGACCATATGCGGCAGCAATATTCTAAGCATGGATTAATGGTATACTTACAGACATGCAAGCTTGGTTCTGGAGAGAAAGGGAACCATCTTTCTTAGCAGCTGATCCCTCAATGAATTCAATTTAGTCTTTCCATTTCATGTCAACCGAGAATGTTAACCAGATAAGAAGCTACGTGTTATTTTTCTGGAGGTTAGCATCAGCCATGCTGATGGAAGTCAGAAAGGGGTCTCTCAGATAAGGAAGATACGTTACCTCAGTGGGAATGTGACTGAAGGCGTGATGCCAGGTCTGGACCAATAATATTGCAGATTTTTTTTCTTATCAAGAATTCAGACTCTATGAATTACTAAATTATATTTATTAAATCTCCTCCTCCTCCTCCTCCTAATAATAATAATAATAATAATAATATATATATATATGTGTGTGTGTGTGTGTGTATTTCATTTGTGAGATAATGAGATACATATATATATATATATATATATATATGTATATATATATATTTCATTTGTGAGATATTGAGACCCTGACGCCAATCGAGTTGTACGCTTAAATTCATAAAGTTTAGGCAACAAGGACTAAAGATTATCAGAAGAGCTACGATGAAAATATTTATTGAAGAGTCACAGGGAAGTTACTTTACGGCAGTAGAAAAGTGACTGAAACTGAGATGCCAGGTCAAGATCATTAATATTGCAGATTCTTTGCATTTTATCAAGAATCTCTAAATATATAGCCGGAGCGCCAAACTATATGTGGCAGCAATATTTTAAGCAAGGACGAATCGTAGACTTATAGACAAGTAAGCTAGTTTCTGGAAAGAATAATTGTTTAGCTCGACAAAATGAACCATCTTTCTTAGCAGCTGATCCCTCAATGGATTCAATTTAGTCTTTCCATTTCATGTCAACCGAGAATGTTAACCAGAGAAGTAGCAGCGTTTTGTTTTCCTGGGGATTAGCATCAGCCATGCTGAGAGAAGTCAGATAGGTGTCCCTCAGGTAGAGATACTTTACGCCAGTGGGAATGTAACTGAAACCGTGATACTAGGTCAGGACCAATAACATTTCAAATTCTTCGTTCGGCTTTATCATAAATCTTCAAATACATAGCAGAAGCACCAGACCCGAAAGGTGACACCGAAACCTGAAAGCAGTATTCAATACATGGGCGCATGATAGACTTTGAAGGTTTAAGCTAGATAAACGGCATCCAAGAAGACAGTCTCTTGAGGTTGCTTTTACATGCTTAGATTCGTGTATTCAGGGCATCATGGGAAAAAGGCTCTTCAGATTATTTTCCACGAAAATATATGTAGAAAAGACAGACGATCGACATGCTACGTCGGGGAGAAAGTGACTAGAATCGAAGTCAATTACGTTGCAGATTTTTCTTTGGATTTTGTCAAGAATCTCGAGATGTACAGCAGGAAAACCAAACAATATTCAAGACACGGACAAATGGTAGATTTCTAAATGTGCAAGATGGATTCCGAGAAAAAAAGATTTTTGGCACAATACAGTGACCCAACTTTCCTTGCAGTAGATGCAGCTATTGATTCGATGGACTCGCTGGATAACAAACATACATTCCTGGACTTCCACAGATAATATAATATTGGTTTGTTCTTGCTTGCCATTAAAATATTAAATATTGCCATTAAAATATTACCATTAAAATACTAATATTAATATTAATTATGTAATATTAATACGAATATTAAAAACGATGCGTTCTGTATTCTTACAGTTAATATTGGTTTGTTCTTGCTTGCCATTAAAATATTAAATATTTCCATTAAAACATTTCAATTAAAATCTTGACACAAAATACTGCCATTAATATATTAATATTAATTAATATCAATATTAACAACTATGCTTTATGTATTCTTAGCGTTAATAATGGTTTCTTCTTGCTTGCGATTAAAATATTAAATATTTCCATGAAAATATTGCCATAAAAATATTACTATTAAAATATTAACATATTTAAATTAAATTATTAATATTAATATTATTTACTTAATATCAATATAAACAACCATGCGTTATGTAATCTCAGATATTGCTTTGATCTTCCTTGCGATTAAAAGATTAAATATTCCCATTAAAATATTGCTATTAAAATATTGAAATATTAATACTTATATAATCGCAGATGTTTTCAGCACTCGTTCTGAATTTGTCATGAACTCAGCGATTATTTCGCGTTAGTAATTTATTAAGATGTGCGGACCTATTACGCACGAATATACATACAAACATAAAAATCACATTTACAATGCAAAGCATTCATTGGTTAATAAATCACCCCTACATTTCTACAGGCAATTTACAAATCGCAATAATGCGACAATTTTGCAATCGCTCTATTTCTAAGTAGTCAATTTTGTGCACTTTTGGGAGAAGCGGATCACAGAAGCTTTCTTAAATCTCCCCAAAGCTCACTCGCTGATTGGTCGATACCAACCAATCAGATCGTTTGCACGCGAAGAATATTTTTCCCGCGCAACGATTTGGAGCCTATAGTCGCTTATTTAAGCCAAGATTTTTCTCATCTCATTTAGTGAGAACTCAACTGCCAAACGAATCCACGACAGTTAAAACCATGCGCCAAGCTTTTCACTTACACAAACTCATATGCTGAACATTCCTTGTACACACTTACACATAAACTCTTCTTACACAACAATATCTTTCAAGAACAATCATTACAAGAAAATCTCATGAACATTTTTCTAGTGAAATTAAAGCAAATATCTATCTGAACTCTAAAATTACATTTTAAAGGGAGGCAACTCTTAGTTAATTCAATCTTTCTTTCTTAAATGCATGTTTTCTTTCACATCGTTGTTTGATATTGCACATCTTGTTAAAATACATATGTTTATGTGTAACAATGTCTTTTGGTTATCCTTCTTGCGTGAGCGTTGTTTCCTAATCAAAAGTTAAATTAATGTGGTGAAGTCCGCCACAAAGCCAAAGTGGGATTTAATCATAACCACGGTTTTATTCAGAGTAATTCGATCTTTCACTTAAGATTAAACATCGAGTAATTAGGATAGGAAAATGCATCTAATGTCATCAGCGGCAAGATGGATAGATTTCAACAAAGATAAAAGATTAAATTTCTGATTTGAATAAGCAAGTATTTCAAATTTCTGTTCTTCATTCCTCTCGTCTGTATTTTCTGAGCTCCATTGACTGTATATCCGCATCAAAGGGAGAGGGAATTTCAAAAAAGCCATATTAATTTATTCTTTTTGTTTCCATTTCTGCAAGAAGATGATGGAAAAAATTTTATAGGTTTCCTGATGACTTAGAAACACAAATTAAAATGTCGGGATAGAGCCAGGCCAACACAACAGAAATAGATGTGAAACGACATCTTTATTTTCTATCTGTCTGTCTGTCTGTCACCTTTGTTTGTGTCTGGAGGCTTCTAACTCTCGTTTGTGGCATCTTTCTTTAATAAGTGTATTTAATTATTTCTATTTACGTACAGAGTTAAGTCAACTCATAAACAGACAAAAATGCGCACACACGCGTATATATATATATATATATATATATATATATATATATATATATGTGTGTGTGTGTGTGTGTGTGTGTGTGTGTGTGTGTGTGTGTGTGTGTGTATGTATTGTTTAAGATTAGTTATATTTACCTGGGGTGAATCGTTTATATATAGACAGTCCAGAAATCGAAGTCAAAACTGCCAGATAACTGTGTTTTTCACAATGTTCCTTCTCTCTCTTTATCTCTCTCTCTCTCTCTCTATATATATATATATATATATATATATATATATATATATATAAAGAAAGAATAGTAAGATATATAATCCGGTGTTCTTATAGATATTTTTATTTTTACAAAATAGTGCTCGATGTAAATTTACAGACCATTAATATTATAAATTAATTGATTTAAAATATGTTTTTTCCGCTACACAGTTCTAACCATGTTTGAACAGGCACACAGGCACACACACACACACACACACACACACACACACACACACACACACACACACACACACACGCATTAAATATATATATATATATATATATATATATATATATATATATTGTTGTAGTGTCCTGCCTCTAAAGAGTCTATGTTGGACTATTCCGCCTACTATAAGATTAGTAGGAGAGAAGGCTCTGGGGGAACAATCGAATAGATTGTTCGTTACTGTCAAACTCTCTTCCTTGAGTAGAGAGGAACCCGTACGAGGCATTGCAGAAGGGAAAAGTTTCGTCCTGGGAGGTAGACACAACCTGAAACCATTTATGCGGGTTCTAAGGGAATATCAATAGTAATCTACTGTCTTACTGGCTATACTTCTACGGTTCTAGCTCAATTTTCGGTTGTGAAACACTCTTCTGCCTTCTTGCTTTCCAGCCAACTTTGATCTTCATAAAATTTAAATTCAATGTTACTGGTTATTTAGTCTATTCCTGATTACTCTGCTATTGTTTTCACTCCTTAATACTGTTTCTGTTTTTTATTCTTTCCCAACCAGTAATCCCTTGTGTCTTGGTGGCTTTATTGCCTTGCATTGCGTGA
Organism: Acanthosepion pharaonis; assembly: GCA_903632075.3. Classification (NCBI taxonomy): domain Eukaryota; kingdom Metazoa; phylum Mollusca; class Cephalopoda; order Sepiida; family Sepiidae; genus Acanthosepion; species Acanthosepion pharaonis. The sequence continues at coordinate 74,270 of CAHIKZ030001685.1, forward strand.
ACTTTGTTAAGAGAAGAAACACCAGCCGCATGTTTTGAAACATGGCCTGATTCAATGATCAGGGGAGACTACTCTTATATGACTGGTAACGAAAATATCTAAAAGATATTCATTCGTTACATTTTCTGTGTTAAAATCGATTATAATCACCCCATGAGTCCACCAATAAATAAAAACATTTGAAAAAATAATAAATAAATAAACATGTCATCTGTTTTAGAGAATTTACTGTAACTTCTGTCAGATTCAAAGCAGTGACTGTCAATATGCGAAACTGCATCAAAACGATTATGACACGTACCCAACGATTTACTAGTGTGGTAAACATGCAAATTGATATCCTTTCTGACCCGGAACATTACATCAAACTCAAGTCCGCCATAAATATATCGCCCGCTCGTTGCTGGCAGCGAGAACAAAAGCGACATGCTTGGAGATCTGTAGCAAAGAATTTTATCTCGAGCCAAAAGAAACCTTATTTTGCCTCTTAGAAGATAAAGCTTTCAACTTCAATGCTTTTCAAGAGATCTGCTTTCACTTTAGCTTATTAAGTTTTATCCCCCCACCCAAGGCACTGTTATCTCTTCGGCATCTTATCATTAGATCAATGTTCAAATGTACACAATACGATTTGCACACTGCGCAAGAAATGGTAAAGAAAGTGAAGAAAGAAAATCCGACGCGGGAAAAAAAATCACGAAAGTCATAAAGGAGGAGAAATGGAACAAGGAAAACACTTAATTTAATTGTTACATAAAAAGAGATGTCTCAAAACTTATATACAGGGTACGGCAGAAATACCTCCTACGCATACCTTCCAGAACTACCACGGACATAATGGTAAGACATTAAATACAGGGTGCGGCATATATCTTCCACAATCACCCCCCCCAAACAATGTTAGGAATTTAGATACAGGGTACGGTAGAAATACCTCCGACAAATATCTTCCAGAAGTACCACGGACGTAATGGTAAGACATTAGATGCAGGGTGCGGCAGAAATACCTCCGAATCATATCCTCCCGAAGTACTACCCACATAATGGTAAGACATTACATACAGGGCAAGGCAGAATTACCCCTTCACATATCTTCCAGAATCACCTCACCCAAACAATAGTAAGAATTTAGATACAGGGTACGGCAGAAATACCTCCTACAAATATCTTACAGAAGTGCCACCCACATAATGGTAAGACATTAGATACAGAGTGCGGCAGAAATACCTCCCATATAATGTTAAGATATTTTTTAAGCATTTCAAGAAAGGCAGTAGTGCCAATAGTATGCAGGGGGTTATAGAGAGTGACAATGAAAGAAAAGACTGGGTATAAGGAGGATTGAGAAAAAAAATTAAAGCTGAACGGGGATCAATGAAGATGGCAATTGACGTTGCATTAAAATTTTTGAAAATTTTAGTTATCAAGGAAGCAAGTAAATTGAAAGAAGTTCTACAGGCGGGAAGTGCGTGAAAAGAAAAGTGGCGGTTACATTTAACTATTTCAACAGTAAACGGATGGGACCTAGATGCCAATCTAGTAGCACGTTCAAATTCATGTAGTCGGGGCACCAGGAAAAAAAGCTCGCCAGAGCAGTTGATATGAAAATGTTTGTAGAAAAGACAGAGGGAAGCCACATTACGACAGTGAGAATGTCACAGAAGTCGAGTGGCTAGGTTCACTGGTAGCTTACGCAACATCAGGTTGAAGCACCAGTTCTCTTACGGTCAACCAAGTTAAGCAACATCAAGCTTGTTCAGCACCTAGATGGCTGACCGCTTAGGAATACCGGGTGTTATAAGCTTGGATGTGCGGGTGGTGTAATAGGTAAAATCTTGAAATTCTTAATCGGAGAGCAGGGTTCTAATTCCCGTTATGTTACTCACTTGTACGCAAATATGCTTGGGAAATGTATGAATCCACCTATTCCCCTAGCTATGGGTTAATTAGTAATAATTGTACAACTAAACCATTATTATCTCCAAAAGTTCTTACAATTTAAAAATATTTTTAACCCCTTTAACGCAAATTATTTTTGGAAAAACCTTTCATTTTCAAACGAATATGTTTATTTGTTTTTAATATAGTAACTAAGAAACTGACGTATCTTGAAGTACCCAAGTGGTGGCTAACACCTTTCTACCAGACGTATGAGTTTACAATTGAATTCATTTCAAGCTCAGAATGGCTTAAAAAGAATTAAGATCATCGTATAAACATATATGTCGGTGTTTTTTTTTAACTTTATGTTTTTGACGTGTTTATTCGGTAAAGACGTCTATACCCGTCTACGCCAGGGAAAATGTTAAATAGTGTTAATGCAATTGCAATAAATAAATGTAAAACATGTACAAAAAGCCGTAAAAAGTGCTTACCTTCTTTTGGGCCACCCTATATAAATTCATCCAATTTTACAATTAGATTTAAGTATAAACCCTTCCAATATTTACCTATAGACATACGTATAAATCTGAACAATGTTTACGTATAGACTCAAGTATAAACTCAATGTTTTTTCTATAGATGTACGTATAAATCTGAACAATGTTTACCTATAGACTCAAGTATAAACCCAACCAATGTTTTTCTATAGATCATGTATAAATCCTAGCAATATTTACCTATTGCCTCAAGTACAAATGTGGCGAATATCGTATAAACATGTTGTAGTTGTTTTTTGAACGTTATCTTTTGCATGTGGTTTTTCATCTGTGTTTGAAAAAGACATTTTCCGTAAAAACGTATAAACACGTCTAGACCGGGAAAGTGGTTAAATAACCTGTAAAAGGTTGATAGGCTCTAAAAACGAATCAATCATTAAGTTCACTACGCGCGTGACAGTTTAAAATGTGGGAGGTACTTCTGCCACATCCTATACTCGTATTTATTAATTCAGCCTATTTATTTTGATGAAAATAAAATATTGGTCATATTTTCCAAGCATTGCTAGATTCTTTTTCCATGTAGGAATTTTTCAAAATATAGATAAAAACTTTTAACCTGTCTTGAAATCTCCTGGAATCTATAAAAATATAAGAACAAACAAAAAAAGCAAAAAAAACAAAAACAATGATCATTTAATTCTACGTCCTGCCATTACTATAGATAAATAATGGACCATTCCTTTTTTCCTAGAAGGAAAAGCGAAAGAATACATATATATATCAGTGACTCTTTCTGATTTTAGCAAGAAAAAGAAAAAATACCATTACTATTATTAATAATATTGTCATTGTTGTATGAGGTATCATCTTGCCAGAGAGTAATATTAAATGGCTAATTATCAAGGCCTCTCTGGGGTCTATGAATAAAAAGGCCGCAGTAGGAGATTTTTCTATGACCATTTGGGTTGTCTCATATTGATGGAGAGAGTTTAGGGGGTGATATGGGCAGTTTCGCAAAAAGTAATCTTCTGTAGATTTGAGATGCTGACGTGTCCAGAAATTTTACTCTCATGATTTTCCATAACATTCTTCTTCTTCTTCTTATTATTATTATTATTATTATTATTATTATTATTATTATTCGTTGGTATGACGATAAACTACATCCGACAGCAATTAGGTTCCGTGGAACCACCTAGGTTTGCTAGTGTTTGGAACTGGGGTGATGTTGTTATTGCCCCAGCTGTAGGCAAATAGTTCCTACTAAAAAAAACACTATGAAAGTGTAAAAATAATTTTCAAACCAAAGTTTACATTTCTGAAAAGATTATGACCGCAAAAATTTGGAAGATAACATATAAAATTAAAAAAGAAAAATCTTACATTAAATAACGCGTTGGTTTGATGAAAAATGAACAATTAATTCATAAAATATTTCTTAAATTAAAAAAATTATTATAAAATGCTATAAACTTACTACACTTAATATAATAAGAAAAATATAAAAAAAATTTTATTTCGATAACTATAAAATTGTTGAAAGATTTTAATAAATTTAATTCATAAAATATAATAAATTAAAAAGTTTATTAAATACACGACTTATGCCTGAATTTCGATGGCCATTCACTTTTAATGGTGAGATAATAAATATAAATATAATGTGCGGTAAGATCTGGTGAATTTCGAATCTTTTGATTTGTACCCTCTTACTCCTTTAGATATATAATTAGAAATCATGCTTTGTTAAGATTGTTAACCTTTATAATCTTTTGAGCTTAAATCCTGACACTATCATCGGAATTTGTCCATTATCGGACACCTATTCAATTATTCTTCTTCTATTCATCTTGTAACTGCAGGATGTGGGTGATTATGGCTCTCCACAGCGTCCTTTCTTTTTTGTTAAAGAAACCTACATTTTGCTATTCCTCTTTGTCTCATTTCTCGTTCTATCTATCTATCTATCTATCTATCTATCTATCTATCTATCTATCTATCTATCTATCTCTAAATACACACACACACACACACACACACATACATATATATATATATATATATATATATATATATATATATATATATATAAAGAAATATAGTCTTAAGGTGTGCTATATTTATGGGATAAAGTGCTCAATATCAGAGATAGAGTGTGTAAAAATATAAAAGTGAACATAGAAGTCAACACTTAGAGGCGACAGTCTGTTTCATGCTATATGCAATCGTCAGGCCACATATGCTGTTATTTTTCTCGGCTATTTATATATATACGGGTTAGTGGTGCATTGTGGGTATTCTATTATGTCGGTTATTTTTACCGGAAGTCGCTTTGTTTATTTATTTGGGTCAAATTATATTGCTCGTTTTTTTTTTTTTTTTTTTATTTTTTTTATTTATTTATTTATTTTTTTTTTTTAAAAGTTATTTATTTTATTTATTTATTAACGTAGTTTATTTTTATATCACGTATTTAACAGTTTTGTTTTGGTTTGAGAATTTAATTAAAGCTATTTGTTCAATTTTGGGGTTGGTTGTTGTAGTTCATTCTAACTATTTTTTTTTGGGGAAACAGTTTTTTAATTTGGGATTGGTTTGTCTATTTATTTACTTGGATGAATTTAGGTCAATTTATTTTATATTTTCTTTTTTGGTTTTCGGTTTTTTAAGCAACATAGTATATATTTATTTTATTTATTTATTTTTTTTTTTTTTCAAAATTATTTATTTTTTTTTATTTTATTTTTTTTTTTTTTATTTTTAGGTTACGTAGTAAAATTTATTTTCATGCCTGCATTTTGAGATGAGCTCGGAGACTTTTATTTAATAATTTATTTATAAATAGGGAAAGTAATGATAGCTATTTTTTCCTCCATAGAAAAAAAAAAAAATTTTGATTGGCGAAATGTAGGACAATAAGGAAAAAATGAATAAAATACAACAGTTTGAAAAATTTTTGTTTTAAAAGATGAATGGAGAAAAATAGCTATCATTTTTCCCCGACCAAAATAAATTATTAAATAAAAGATCCGAGCTCATCTCAAAATGCAGGCATGAAAATAAATTTTTACTACGTAACCTAAAAAATGAAAAACGGAAAAAATAAAATAAAAACAAAATAAAATAATAAAAAAAAAAAAAAAAATAAATAAATAAAATAAAAAATAAATACTATGTTGCAAAAAAACCGAAAACCAAAAAGAGAAAATAAAAAATAAATTGAACTAAATTCATCCAAGTAAATAAATAGGCAAACCAATCCCAAAAAAAAAACTGTTGTGCCAAAAAAAAAAATAGTTAGAATGAACTACAACAACCAACCCCAAAATTGAACAAATAGCTTTAATTAAATTCTCAAACCAAAACAAAACTGTTAAATAAATGATATAAACAAATTTTTTACTACGTTAATAAATAAATAAAAAAAAAACAAAAAAAAAAAAAAATAAATAAATAAAAAAATAAAATAAAAAAAAAAAAAATAAATAAAACGAGCAATATAATTTTAACCCAAATAAATGAACAAACGACTTCCGGTAAAAAATAACCGCCATAATAGAATACCCACAATGCACCACTAACCCGTATATATATAAATAAATGAGAAAATAACAGCACACGTGGCCTGACGATTGCATATAGCATGAAACAGACTGTCGCCTCTAAGTGTTGACTTCTATGTTCACTTTTATATATATATATATATATATATATATATATATATATATATATATATATATATACAAGATAAAATTATAAATATATATATATATATATATATATATATATGCAATATATATATGCAGGATTTGTCAACATGATTGAGTTATTTAAAAAAAGTAAAATGCTAGGAAAAAAAAATTCTAAACTTTAAAGAATCAAGAAAGAAGAAGAAGAGAGAAAGATGAAAGAGTAAAAGAAAAACGAAAAAAACGAAAAAAAAGAAAGACTAATATAACGGAAGACCCAGCAAATCAAAATCTAATCAATAGTTATATAGTTTCATGGTAATTTAGAAATTTTATAGTGATTAGATTTATTTAAAATAACCTTGACCTATATTTTAAAATATTAACATCTAGTTTCTATAAGGAAAGAAAAAGTAAAAATTATAGAAGATTTATTTATTAATTATTTTCTTAAAAAAACTTAAAGGAAGTGTAATTAAAATGTAACATCTAAAATATGTAATATTCAAAAATAATAATAAATAATAATAGTAATAATATATATATATATATATATATATATATATATATATATATATATATATATATATATATATATATATCTATACATATTAAAAAATTTGTCATTCAAAAAAAATTAGACAAGTTTTGTTCACTTATTTTTAATAGTATTCTTTCAAAATTAAATAAGGAAACGTTTCTTAGTATGCTGATTACAGAAACAGAGAAAACTACCACGATGATACATATTCATTTTATTAGATATATTTCGACATTAAACAATGTCGTCATCAGGGTCTTTTTTTTAAATAAGAAAAAAAAATTTATAGAAAAATTCACCATTTATCTGAGACAAAATTGTGTTCATCTGAAAATTCATTTTACGTATATTTATGTAACGTAACATTTATAAAAATATATATATATATATATATATATTCACCTATTATTTAAGAGAGAAAGAGAGAGACAGAGAGAGAGAGATGAATAATCGAGAAATCTTATTACAGAAATATGCAGTCTCCAGAAAGATTTCTCAAATATTCATACAAGTAGATGAAATTAAATATAATGTTTAATAAATAAACGGACCGTCTATTTAGATACGAGTATCCACTAAAAATAACGTTTAAGTAATAAAAATCTGTGGGATAAATAAATAAATAACATATCCATATTTAATTTATTTTCAGATATATATATATATATATATATATATATATGTGTGTGTAATTTTTTATATATATATATATATATATGTATATATATATGTGTTTATAACTGGTATATGAGTAATAAAAATATGTGTGTATGTATACAAAGTATATATATACACACAAAACATACACACTAAGATAAATAGATTTAGATAGACAAACAGACAGATGGATAATAGATAGATAGATAGATAGATAATAAAGAAAAAATAGATAGATAGACAATATTTTTGAAATTTTAATAGATAGATAGATAAATAGATAGATAGATAGATAATAGAATAATATATAGAAATGAACAAACTGAGATAGGTAGATTAGAGCAAACTAGAATAGATAAATAGCCCAGTTATTTTTTAATTCTTGGAAGCAGAGGTGACCTTCAAAAACCCAAACTTTAAGTTCAACTGCCATGACACTAGGACCGTTATTCTCATTCCCATCTGTAATTTCAGACACCGTATCGTCTGATGGAGTCAATTTGAATATCGCTTACAGTGATTCACTGATTGGAATTTTACAAGATGCCGCCTAAACAGAGTAACCTTGTCAAATGTCTGCTTATTTGTTTTTTCAATTGAACAGGTATTGAGCGTTAAATTTCTAATCAATTTAAATTATCAGTAATTATAAAATATACAAATAAATAAAATTTACCTTTTATGAGCCAACATTCATTATATTTTAACACGATTATTTAGGCGAACTCATTCTAAATCTAGAGGAAATACCAGACTTATATATATATTAGAGAGAGAGAGAGAGAGATTGAGACAGACAGAAAGAAGAAAGACAGATAGATAGATAGATAGATAGATTGATCTGAACAAAAATTAGATAGATTTGAACATTTTCAGATACATAGAAGAGAGAGGAGAGAGAGAGAGAGATAGAGAATTTTGAAGAGCCTTAGAAGGATTCTAAGATAGATAGATAAATAGATAGATAGATAGATAGATTTAAAATAGATATGAACAGGCTGAGATAGATAGATCGATAATAAATAGATAGATCCAATAAAAACAGGCTGTGAATAGATAGATAGATAGATAGATAGATAGATAGATAGATAGAGATTTAGAAGATAGAAAGAAAATATAATGCCTTTTTGAAAATTGCTCCAGAATAGAATTAAATATTTCGTCATGGTTTAAGTTCAGTGTTTTCCTAAAAGTGTGTTTCAAGGTTTTTTCATTTGTAAACTAACAGAGTCCTTGAACTATGAACTTTTGCTGGGGACGATCCAGAGAATTTACGATTTAAAGCCATGAACAGAACAGTGAATTGTTTTCAATTTAAATTCATTTGATTAAATTTTGTTTCAAAATATATAGACATTTATATATCAAATTTTATATATATATATATATATATATATATATATATATATATATATATATATATATATATATATATATATATATATATAATATTTTTTATCAATTAATGAATTTAATTTGCCAAAACATTGATGTTTGAGAATATTACATTATTTATTTAAAAATATGAATCATATTTTAAATAAATAATTAAATAAATAATTATATTTATATAAATTTTTTATCGAGCACTTTTTTTCAAAAATAATAACAAAAATACTAAAAATTTTTGGATTATTTACCTAACGAGTTCTTAATTTTCTATATATTTTACACACACACACAATACACACACACACACACACACACACATATATATATATATATATATATATATATATATATATATATATCAATTAAAAATTAATAATATATATATATATAAATTAATTAACGAATTTAATAATTATATATATATATATATATATATATATATATATATATATATATATAGATAGGGGCAGTTAGATCAAATATAGTTAACATATTTTTTAAATATAACAGACAACAAATGGCTTTTTATGTTTGATCATGACCGTTCTAAGCTTCGAATCGTCGCTATAACCAGGGGAGAAATAAAGACAAAAAACTGTCCAACATTTGAATATATTTTATTATTATGTTCCTCGATCTAAGCTCGGGAATATCCATGATCCATCAAAAGAGCTGGTTATATGGACATTAAAACAGAGATGTTCACCATTAAAGATGGCATCCTGTTATGTTTACATAGAAGTTTGCTATGCGACGATAACGGTCAGAAGAATAGCAGACACAGTTTGTAAATTCGTAATGCGGTTCTATGACGTCATACATGATTTTTTGAGAGAAAGAATTGTTATCAACAGAACCTTCTGTTGAAATGCATTATAAAATGTTGTGACTGGTATGAAATGTAATGTGGGTAAATTTGTTTCAATCTAGAAGATATTTCTAATATCTTAAGTTTTTATTGGGTCTTTTGTTAATATTGTTGTGTTTTCAACTAACATCTAATATTAGGTATTGATTTCCTTGTTCAAATATAAATTAAATTTAAATAAAAGGGAAAAAAATTCAATTGGAGTTTGTGCCCCTAGGGGAGTTTTTTTTTATCAAAATGATCATACCGATTTGACCTCAATCTTCTGGCTTTCTCCTTCCATAATTTGCATAGGAGTCATTCCTAGTAAAACTTTAAATTTAATTTAACTCAAAGGGAAACAAAGTTCGGTAAATTTAATTTATATAAAAGGGAAAAAGATTAAGTGGGAGGTGCCCCCCGCCCCCGGGACCCCATTTAATCAAAATGAAATGTCCTTATCATAGTACCCTGAATAATGTCCTTTCAGAATATATAAGTTTATTGGGGTCTATCTTCAGAACACTAGGAGGAGTTCGATAACAAATAGACAGACTACAAACAAATTTATATATATATATATATATATATATATATATATATATATATGTATACACACTAGCAGCATGGCCCGGCGTTGCCCATGCTTGATTCAAAAATCGTACGACTCATACAGCAATCGCTATCAATTGACTTAAAATATTTTTGCCATTCCTTGCCTTTAAAGGAGTGCCTTTTGCCGTGCTGATGTTGTTACATGCCTTACTTCTTGCCTATCTTACACTGCGAATTTTTTTAGGCTCTATACTAAACATTAAATCTGTTACGAAAAAAGAACTAAACAAAATGAACACAAAACGATCAGCTTTAAAAAAGGACTCGTAACAGGAAAAGCCGAATGAAAAAAGAATGTTAACAAATACTTTTTCACTCCCAACCCAGTTCTGCGGAATCAGAATCAAGTTTAAGCAAGCGAATGAGCCAATTGGAGTAAAGTGCCATGCAGTTTTAAATTTTTCCCACTTGTGACGAATGCAGCTATCGATTTTTTTTGCATGCTAGCATTCTAGTTAACATTTGTGTCAGTCAGCTGTTGGCTCTCACGCCAATAGAATTTTCCTGCCTATTCGTGGCAGCCAGCTATAGGCTCTCACTCTGGCCAGTACAAAATGGCCGCAAACTAGATGAAAACTGTCGTAGAAGCATGAAAAAATTGATTATTTCCACTATGGGAGTTGGGAAATGCAAAGTGAGTCTTGGCCTTCCCGCTAACTTGGAGCCTGTGCATGTATATTTTGGTGCAAATCCGTCGAAAATTGCGGCCGTGCATTCGTCACACACACACACACACGCACACACACACACACTGCCTTATATATATATATAGAGAGAGAGAGACAAGATTTTATTTTTAGTTGGATATTCACTGAAATGGACCCTAACAGATGCTACAATTCTGGTAACAACATCAGCTAAGATGTGGTTCCACGAGCAAAAAAATCTTAATCTTCCGATTAGTAGCGTTGCTGCCGGATGTAGTTTAAAGACGGTGCTTTCCGATTCGCCATGTTTTTGGTGGTACACGGACTGATTGTTTCGTTCATAAAAACCCTTTGTACATTATTTAAAGCCAGAAAATATTTTTAGTGGCGCGTGTATTTCGGCCAGTGGAAGTATAAAAATACATTTTAATAGTGAAACACCAACAATAAATTTTTATATCAAAAAAATACCAACAATTCATTTTAAAAGCAAAATCACCAGCAATTGTCTTAATCGCTATCACCCAAAGCAAGTCAAACAGCCACTAAAACAAGGGGTTACAGTGTATAGAGGAATTAGGAACAGAAACATTATTAATGTGTAGGAAGTGAAAAGAGCAATCAGGAAGACAGTAGATAGCGTTTGGCATTGCATTTAAATTTTGGCAGATTAAATTTGGCTGCAAAGCATAAAGCTGGAAGGGAGTTCCACAAGTGAGAAGTGTGAGAAAAGTAACTGTTAGTCTAGAAGTTACGGCTACATCTATCTAGCTCAACTATAAATTAATGATCTCTCGCTGCCAGTATAATACATTTTTATAGTAAAAACACCAGAAATAGAGTTTTATATAACACATTACAAACAATATATTTTTAAAGCAAAATGCCAAGAAATGCATTTTTAAAAAATCGGTATTACCCTAAGAAAGGCAGTAGAGCCATTAGCTCGCAAGGGGTCGCAGGGTGTGGAGGAATTTGAAACAGAATTATTAGTAATGAGTAGAAAGAGAAAAGAGCAATCAGGAGGACAGCAGATAGCAATTGACATTAATTTTTTGCAGCTTAATGTTAACTGGATAGCATGGAGCCGAGAGGGAGTTCCACAAGCAAGAAGTGCGGGATAGGAAACTTTTAGTATAGAAGTTACAGCTACATCAATAGCTCAATTGTAAATTTTATGAGATCTCGCCGTTAATCTAGTATTGCGCTGAAAATCGTACAGTCAAGTTACCATAGCGAATAGAACACCCGAACAATTACCATGAAAGTATTTATAAATCTTATAGCAGAATTTAAAAGAAAATACATCTTATAGCAAAAGGACTAACAATACGTTTAATCTAAAGTTGAAGACCTACAGTTCTGTTCAATATATATTCACTTCATACTTCATAAAATTGGTCAAAATATTTAGATTTTGGAATTAAATAACCTCAAGTGGTTGATAAGACGACAAAGAAAATCAAATAACCAACGAAAATTGAAAGAACGCTTTTATAATATTAATCTATATTATATCCCATAATAGCTAATCAAACTATTCTAAAATATAACTTCAACAAATAAAACACATATATCCCTGCCTCTATATCCACACAAAAAGCCGAGTATCATCTACCATGTATTCAACTGTGAAAGCAGAATAACATATATTTTTATTATTTCAAAGCCCCAAGAAAAATTAATTTTAATGAATTTAAATGACACATAATGTTTGATATAGATTTAAACAAACAAATCAATTAATCATTGTAGTTTTAAAACAAAGAATTCTGGACGATTGTGATTCAGGAATAAGATTTTTGGGGGCAGCAGTATATGATTGAAAAAAATATCAGGTGACAAATACCATTGCAACTATTACTGGAATGAGCCGAAAGCCTCAGATTTCTCTTAGATTTCGAAGAAAGATTGTCCATGACCTCAAGAACCCTAACGTTGGTGCTGACAGATATTGATTCAGATTTGTCAAACAATGGTGTAAATGTGTCACGCACGACAAGCGGGTTGCGCAAAAAAAAAAAATGTTTCTCAATATTTACATTCCAGGAAAAAAGAAAAAAAAAGAAACACCTTTTCTCAAAAGTCGTCATTGCGGTTACAGGGAAATTTGCCCGTGCCAACTCGTAGAAAGAAGAGAGTAATTTTTCGAACACAGTTTTATGGAGACTGAATTTAAGCTCTTTGAACGGAATCAGACGCGGACTAAGCGGAGGGACAATGGAGAGGCCAGGTACTTTAGGAACGACATCAAGGGTGATATCAACCTGGTTGCAACAATCGTATGTTTTGTAAGGATGGCAGTGGAAATGAAACGAGTTATTTGTAAACAAACTTTAAGAATATTTCTTTATTTTATTTGTCTAGCAGTATATCAACAACTTATGGGTCATTTAATGCCGAATTTAAATTTTTTGGGAACATTAGTAATGTTTTTTAAAATATGCATTGCCGGTAATTTATTTTTTAATTTATTTTTATTTTACAAAAACGTATTACTGGTAATTGTTTTACTATGAAAATGTATTGCTGGTAGTTTTACTATACAAATGTCCGTACTTTCATAATGTTTAACCTCCAGTTTATGGGTTAAATATTTGTCAATACCTAGAACACTAACAGGAGCCAACACACCGGGTCAGGTTGAACCTGCGGAAAATATTAATTGAGCGGCGGCTTTGACCCCAGTTTGTGGGTTAACTATTTGCCCATAATTTGGACCATAACAGGTTCTATCACACCAGGTTAGAGTGGATCTGGGAACAACAGCAATTAAGAGGTAGTTCCTCAAACGTTCCGATCAGATGGCCTTGATGTCTGATGTAGTGTATCGTCATACCCAGGAGAGAAATTTAGAACTATAATAGTGTTTGTGCGTAAAAGAGTTACAATGGATCGAAAACTTAACCACATGGGTGTGAAAGAAATGACAATATCATTAGAATTAGAAAAAAAAGATCTCATATCTTTAAATAAATTCAGGCATACGAATTGTTGGAAATGTCTGAAATACGACATATTTGATTGCGTCACTTTACGATCGCAAATCTGGAAAGTAAAAAAAAGAAAAGAAAAAAAAAGCAGTATGTGGCTGTGACATTTTATTGGACCGTGAATTGACGAATCAACGACTAGCGAGAAGGCGAAATTTTCCTGGTAAACAAATAATTTGCTACCGCCAAAATAATAATAATAATAATTATTATTATTATTATTGATTTAGATACTATCCATTTCAATTGTTGCTGAAAGTCCTCAAGTGATGTGCTTTCTGTTATCTGCTACAATTATTTGTTCGTGTAAATGGATGGCCGAACAGAGACTATGGGGTATAGTAAAGAGGAAAGCAGTTCTAAGAGTTACAAAGAATAGGAAATTGTAGAGAGCCATGATCAACGACGTCCTGAAAGGGCATGATTCATAAAAGAAGAGGAAGCTTTGGGAATCTTTTCTTATTTTTAATCATTTTCACCCCAAGCAAGGCAATAAAGTCACTAAGATGCAAGGCGTTACTGAGAATATGAAAAGCAAAACATTATTAATGAGAGAGAACAATAAAAGAATAGGAATTAAGAAGACTGAAGATAAGGAAAGATTTTGTATTTAAATTTTGGAAGATCAAACTTGACTTGGAAGCAAGAAGCTGGAAGCGATCTACAAGTGGGAAGTGCGAGAGAAGAAACTGTTAGCATAGAACCTACGGTTATATGTAGCTATTTCCACTAAAAAAAAAAATGATGAGACCTAGCCGCCACTCTAGTACTGCGCTTAATGTTATAATATATAGATATCATAGAGAAGGTCATCAGAACAATTACCATGAAAGTGTTTATAGAAAAGGCACAGAAAAGTAATATTGCGGCGGTGGGAAGGTTTAGCACCAATAATATTGCTTCTTTTTTTTGTTTCTGATTTTATCACGACTCTCTAAATATAGATCAGGAGAACCGGGCCATACGTGGCAGGAATATTCAATGCCTGGGCGAGTGGTAGATTTATAAATATGCAAGATACTGTAGAGAAAATTATCTCACGCATGATGAACTAACTTTCTTAGCAGAAAACCTAGCAATGGATTCAATATAAACTTTTCATATCAGCTGAGAATGTTGAATGGAGAAGACATATTGTATCACTCTTAAACAATGAGATTCATCTACCATGTATTCAATTGTGAAAGCAGAATAACATATATCATATTTTTAGTACTTCAAAGCACCCAAGAAAATTAAATTTCGGCATGACTCATAAGGTGTTGATATGCCGTTAAACAAATGAATAAATCAATCAATCGAAAAGAACTACGGTCGGTCTGTTTAATTTTTTATTATATTTTTTTCCAAATTTCGAATAAGATGCCCAGTATTGTGCGCGAAATTTTTGATAAGCTGTTTAGAATAATATCAATAGTTAAGATAGCCTAAGGTGAACTTCACGTTTCGTCTATAGCGTGACGTCTATCGCAGCATCGAACTATAATATATTGTGTGTATACATATTTATTTAAAGCTTATATTATCATTTATATATCTATTTACTAGTTATATTTATATTAAAGGCAGAGAGGTAAAAATAAACACGCTATCAAAAACATTATATGCATTTATTTTAGAGATAAACACTTCGTATATCTACTGGGAATGACACGAATAGATGAATATTTTTCTCATCATCTTCCAGCAAAAATGATCAAGATGTGACTGAGATAGCTGACTACCAACACCTCGCATTTTATTGAGAATCAACATTTTAGTATCCGACCCTAATCGATCATTTGCCTGATGGCCACGTGAGGAAAGGGGCACGGTTGACCTTTGCGCTGCACCTGGGTAGACGACATATTGAAGTAGAGGTCACGCTAAGACTAAGATTTGTAAATTTGATTAACAACCAGTCCAACTAGACGAATCCGAATTCAAATCTCCTTGGGTAATCCCCTCCTGTCAAAATCATAACGTCAGTTAATTGTTAATCGGAGAGCCGAGTTCCAATTCCAGTTGGGTTCGTTGTATTTATTTACATGCAAAAAACCTTTGACAAAGCTATGAATCCACCTCTTCTCCCCCATATATTCTGGCTTTAAATAACCTGCAAAAGGTTGATAAGCCATCATGAAACAAATCAGCCAATTGCTAGCAAAGTGTACCTTCGGGTAGGAGATCCCCTGTCCTTACTTTCTAGTCTCTATAGAATACAAAAGTGTTTCTGACATCTTGTGGGTGAAGAATTATTATCCACCATCAAAGGCCTCTATCTCAGACGGGATGTGGTAAGCCTCTAACAGATCTATCGTTACTTTGATGGAACGTGCTTGGACGAGTTGCATTCCTTGTTTCCACAAATACTAACCTTCACGATTAAGACACGCCGTGACGTTTAAATTGTAACAAACTGCCCTCATTACCCCTGTATTGGTGAGAAGTTTCACTTAAGAACCTTTTTCCAGCGAAGGACTGCTCTGTGGAACCTACTCCCAAGAGGATGTTTCATCGATAACTAAAATCTTAACTTGTTCAAGTCAAAGGTTAAGCGTTATTTTCTACTTCCTATCTACATAAGTTTTTTTTTGTTTCACCCCAAGCAAGGCGGGAAGCCACTAGCACGCAAGGGGTTACAGAGAGTTGGAGCGAGAGCAAATAGCAGTGATAGAGGAAAGGATGAAGAGAAGGATAGTGGATAGATCAAGGCATCTAGAGACGTCGATTGACATTACATTTGAATAGTTGGAGATTATATCAGGAAAACAAGAAAAGGGGAGGGATTTCCACAGGCGAGAAGTTCGAGAAATGAAGCTATTGCAGTAGAAGAGACGGCTATATTTAACTCTTTCGACAGTGAAAGGATGAGAGCGAGATGCCAGCCTAGTAGAACGCTTAAATTCATGAAGTCTGGAAACCAGCGAAAGCAACTCATCGGAGCAGTTACCATGAAAGTATTTGTAAAAAATACAGAGGGAGGCGACAGCACGTCGATGAGAGAGCGATTGCAGACGAGATGCCAGATCAGGGCCAATTACATTGCATATCCGTCTCTGGATTTTATCAAGAACCTTGAGACAGTCAGAAGGGGCTCCAGACCATATATGGCAGCAATATTCCATGCTAGGGCGAATGGTTGATTTGTAGATTTGAAGGATCGACTCTGGCGAGAAAAATTTCCTGACACGACACAGGGAGTCCTTTCCTATTTCAACGAAGCCATTGACTCAATGTATCTGTTCCATCTCAGGTCAACAGTCAATGTGAGACCGAGAAATCGCAAAGAGGTGCTCCCGTGCAGTTGAGCGTCAGACATTCTAATGGCAGGGAGGGATGGTTCTCTGTGGTGAGTAATAGAGAGCAGTTCTGTTTTTGAGGCATTAAAGTTAACCAGTTAATTCCTGCCCCAGTTCACAACCGATTGGAGCGTTTATTTTGTAACCAACTACTTTGAGCGTACAAGGGGACCCTCACTGTTAAAAAAAAAAAAAGCACATGTCGAAGATATAGTGCGGTCCTCTACGTCACAAGGGAATATACAGGGTGATTGAAAAGTAACTCCCTATTTTATTTATAATGGATTCAATTTCTTAGAAGTATGTTCCACCGAACAGCTTCCTGCGATCCACTGCTCTGTGGAACCGATTCCCAAGAGGATGTTTCCCTGATAACTAAAATCTTAACCTGTTCAAGTCTAGGCTTAAACGTTATCATCTACCGCCTATCCATATAAACTGCTTTTTATTTTGTAACCCTCTACTTTGAGTGGCTTCCGGGCCTTGTACAAAGTGAACCTCACTGTTAAAAAAAAGAAAAAAAAAGAAGAGCACATGTCTGAGTTAAAGTGAGGTTCTATACGCCAAAACGGAATATACAGAGGGATTGAAAAGTAACACCCTATTTTATTTATAATGGACTCTCTTGTCTTATAAAAAATATAGTTGGATGAGTCCATTATACATAAAATGGGGAGTGACTTTTCTGTCACTCTGCATATGGATAACAGACAAAATCCACGACTCCTTATCGATACAGGGTGCGGTCGATAATATGTCAGTAAATATAAATTTTCTGATCATGAGATTAATAAATACAGTAATTTTCGAGTGATCAGTTTATTACATAGTAACAATAGAAAATCGATTCCCCATTTTATCTCCAAAAAACCGTACGAAATATTCTGGTTTTGATTTTAACTTACACATAAATACTCTTTGAAAAAGAATGAATCCACTTCTTCTACTCCAGCTATGGGTTAATTAGTAACTCTTGTATCAATAAATCATTATTATATTCAAAATAATCTTATATTCTCATGATATTTTCTGGCATTAAATAACCTGAAAAATATCTGTGTACATTTCTAAGAAGAGGTATTTACATTATTTACATTGTTCGGACTGTTGTCTTCATCTTTAGTGTCATGTTCCCGACGTTTCGACCGTTGTACGCTACTGCCTTCTCCAGGATCTGCCTATATTTCTGAGATATGTTATTGTAATTATTTACATTGTTCGGACTGTTGTCTACATCTTTAGTGTCATGTTCCCGACGTTTCGGCCGTTGTACGCCACTGCCTTCTTCAGGATGTGTCTATATTTTTGAGATATGTTATTGTAATTATTTACATTGTTCGGAATGTTGTCTTCATCTATAGTGTCATGTTCCTGACCTTTCAACCGTTGTACGCTACTGCCTTCTTCAGGATCTGTCTATATTTCTAAGATGAGGTATTTACATTATTTACATTGTTCGGAGTGTTGTCTTCATCTTTAGTGTCATGTTCCCGACGTTTCGGCCGTTGTACGCCACTGCCTTCTTCAGGATCTGTCTATATTTTTGAGATATGTTATTGTAATTATTTACATTGTTTGGAATGTTGTCTTCATCTTTAGTGTCATGTTCCTGACGTTTCGACCGTTTTACGCTACTGCCTTCTTCAGGATCTGTCTATATTTCTGAGATGAGGTATTGTAATAATTTACATTATTTATATTGTTCGAACTGTTGTCTTCATTTTATTCATGACGTTTCGGTCGTTGTATTCACCGGCCTTCTTCAGGTGACTGGAAGCACACCTAGCCCAGTGGATAAAAGCGGTGGTGGGATCCAGGGACTTGAACCAAAGATTTATGAGCTATGGCAGTAGTGAACAAAACCTTGGAGTGTTGAGTTAAAGGAATTATAACTGAGACATGAGAAAGAGGTCTCGCACGTGGAACTAGAACAATACACAGCGATCGATCCCCTAATTTATGTCTAAAATGGTGGAATATTTTCCAACTAAAATGGGGAAACTTCGGGAACATGACGATAAAGACGAGGGCAACAGTCCGAATAATGTAAATAATAAGTGAATTCTTTAAAAATCTATTTGCTACGGACGGCATAGCAACAACACATTACGTGGTGAGAGTATAATCCTGCGCGTGAAAGGGAGTCTAGTGGGATAACTGACAAAATACCCGACTCCCTAACGATACACTGTTCGATCATTAAAACGGTACGAAAATATTCAATGAAAATGTTACGTTTAATATGACAGAATTACTTAAGTCACAATCCGCGTCATTAGTGCAAGGAAGATAACACAGGTGTAGCTTAAATTACACCCCAAACTTAAAAATAAATTAGGCTTATCATATATACAGATTAATTTTCTCGTAGCGTAGAAATAAAACTAGAGATTTTTTAGTCCTTACTTTTATTACATTTCCATATGTGAGTAAATATACTTTTCTGATTATTAGATTAATATATACAGTAATTCTCGAGGGATCGGTTTATTACATAATATCAATAGAAAATCGATCCCCCAATTTATGTCCAAAAATGATGACATATTTTTCTAAGCTCTTGCTATTATCATTAGATTTTCACATGTAACTAAATATACCTATCTGATTATGAGATTAATATATATATATATATATATATATATATATATATATATATATATATATACAGTAATTCCTGAGGGATAGGTTTATTACATAATAACAATATAAAATCGATCACCCAATTTATGTCCAAAAATGGTGACATATTTTTTAAGCCCTTCCTATTATCATTAGATTTTCACATTTAAGTAACTAAATATACCTTTCTGATTCTTTCTAGTTCTTTCTTTTTTCCCATTATTTTCCCTCGGATGCCAATTTGTTTTGACAGATTTTCAAGTTGCGCTATCCGGAATTTTAAAGCACAATTCATATAATTAAAGTATTAGTATAAGCACATCTGTAGCTGGATTTTGAAAATTATGTTTTGGACGTGTTTATTCGTCGGTGTAGTAAAAAAGCCACGTTCAGTAAACATGGCTTTAATCCATATAATATCCTACAATTTCTTAAGAAAATCAAACCGTATTCCAAAATAGAACTTCAATAAAACTACAACATAAAACAGACATATCAGCTTTAAAACAGTATCAACCAATTAATCAACAAACTAACCAACCATGTTCATATCTATCTATGCTTGTTATCATTTATCTGAAAATGTTCCCATCTATCTATCTATCTATCTATCTATCTATCTATCTATCTATCTATGTCTGTTAATCTACCTTTGCCTTTTTCATATCTATGTATATTTGTTAATCTATCTTTGCCTTTTTCATATCTATCTATCTATCTATCTATCTATCTATCTATCTATCTATCTATCTATCTATCTATCTATCTATCTTTGTCTTTTTCATATCTATCTATCTATCTATCTATCTATATTTGCCTTTTTCATATCTATCTATCTATCTTTGCATTTTTCTTATCTATCTATCTATCTATCTATCTATCTATCTATCTATCTATCTATCTTTGCCTTTTTCATATCTATCTATCTATCTTTGCATTTTCCTATCTATCTATCTATCTATCTATCTATCTATCTATCTTTGCATTCCCCTATCTCTCTCTCTCTCTCTCTCTCTCTCTCTCTCTCTATCTATCTATCTATCTATCTATCTATCTATCTATCTATCTTAGTGTGTGTTTTAATTAGTCATTTATCTATGTCTGTCTTTTTCATATTTATCTAATTTTTCCTTTTATCATTTAGCTGAAACTGTTCCCATCAATGTATCTAGCTATCTATCCCAGTCCGTTCATATATGTCTATCTCCCTCAATTCATATCTAATGATCACAATGTGTTGGTATCTATCTATTAATCTATCTATCTTAGCAGGTCTAGATCTATCTATCTATCTATCTATCTATCTATCTATCTATCTATCTATCTATCTATCTATCTTTGCATTTTTCATATCTATCTATCGATCGATCGATCTATCTATCTATCTATCTATCTATCTCTGTTAATCTACCTTTGCCTTTTTCCTATCTATGTATATTTGTTAATCTATCTCTGCCTTTTTCAAAACTATCTATTTATCTATCTATCTATCTATGCATTTTTCCTATCTATCTATCTATCTATCTATCTATCTGAAATGATATTACATAATAGTTCAGTACTCTTTGTTTCTAACGAAATGTTTTACATTTGCTTAAAATCTGTTTTTTCTCGTTCAACAGCAGATCTTAACCTCGGACAGGTGCAGTTTAAATGAACATAAGACATTACTCATGCAATAATTTATTTTGCGTAAAAGTAAATAAAAAAATGTTACCTAATATATTATCAAGTTTTGAATTTATGTATAGATACATAAGTGTGCGAATTGCAATGTCTTTAAAATTTGGCATACAAATATCACCTGACAAAAATATGTATTCATTCACTGAAAGTAAGCGTAGGTTAATTCAATAACCAAGATGGCGTCAGTATTAGATAAGGAAGAGATGCAGTTACTTCCTTTAATCTTTACTTGAGCCTTGCTGGAGATTATCAAAATTATGATCTGTAAAGGAAGACATGTGGATCAAGTTGCGCCCATGATGCAAATTATATCACCTGAAGTCCGATATTGCGTGAAAATTATGCATGAATTATATCTATATCTATCTATCTATCTATCTATCTATCTATCTATCTATATATATATATATATATATATATATATATATATATATATATTCCTATCTAATTCTGTTTAGCTCTCTTTCTGTATCACTTAATTTAAGTCAGTTAACCTGAGCCTGTAGTGCTATAATCGCCTATGTCTTAGAAAAAACATAGCATTAAAAAATAGATGGTACCATAGAATCCATTTATTTTCTCAGAAAACAGTTATGTATAGATCTGAGCCTGTACATATCTATGTATGTATGTATCTATCTATCTATCTATCCGTATCTATCTATTTAATTCTCTTAATCTATCTATTTTTCCTCTCTCTTTACACACACACACACACACACACACACACACACACACACACACACATATATATATATATATATATATATATATATATATATATTAAACGGCCGTCCAGTGCTTTCTGCATTCTGTTGAGGTTTCTATCAGACTCAATGAATTAGTTAAAATATATATATATATATATATATATATATATATGACCGGCATGAAACGACAAAATTTATATTTATTACCACTCATAATAATTTGTTGTTTTGGTCTGCAGATCTTTGTCGGGTTTTCTTACATCTGTTTACCGTAAACCGACATTTACCGGTTTGTATAACCTTTGGGACTCATTTTGTCCCGTAAAATGTTAAATTAATTTAATCAAGACCCTTACTCACAGGGCTTTAATGATCTGCTCTAAAACCAAGTTGAATGTTGAACTCAGCTTTATTACCACCAACTCTCTGTATCAATTCCTATCCGTTGGACATCATTTAATCAATACTTATGAACAAAATTTCGGAATTCAATAAGATTAAACCGACTACAGCACAAAGATGTCCTGTGTATCTACGCCTTCCTTGGCTGGGTAATACTAGTGATAGATAAACTAAAAAGGGCTTTCTTGGCGGTTCGACATTGCTGCTAACTCTCGTATAGTCTTTTCTGCTAAGGCTGTCCTTTCATCCAGGCGGAAAGACGTTCTCCCTCAACATCATAATAGTTCTTTGATTTATTCATTTAAATGTAGCTGTGGCTCATACTACATAGGGAGAACAACACAAAGGCTGGATGTGATAATAAAGCAACATGGCCTAACAAAAATCCGCCATCTTAAATATAATTCTTCAGACTTCTGGCAAACATATAAGGGTCTTCCATCGCAGGTCACCTAATAAATAGCCATAATTGTGCCGCTAATATCAGTATGGACTCATTTACTATTTTTAGCAAGTAACACTCGATTTACCACCTAAAAAGTGTTGGAGGCCATTTATATTTTCTCCTTGAGACTATCGTTGCGCAAACAGGATTTCCTACTGAGCCTCCAACTAATTTCCATGCAAGTATTTTTCCTCCCAATTCATACTGTTCATCTCCTTTTATTGATAATGCTATATTTATTAACTTCGATTTAGCTCTGTTGAGCGATGTTCGAAACAAAAAAAAGAAGTGATAGATATGCTAAGAGGGTTTCCTTGGTGGTTCGATATTTTGCTGCTAACATTCGTGTAGTCTTTTCTGCTAAGCCTGACCTTCTATCGATGCGGAAAGACGTTCTCCCTTTACATCATAATAATTCTTTGATTTAAATATCGTTATCATTCTCACTACATAGAGAAAACAACTCAAGGCCTGGATGTTAGAATAAAGCAGCACGTCCAAAAAAAAGATTTGCAATCTTAAATATAATTCTTCAAACATTCTAAACAATACATAACGGTCTTCCATCGCAGATTACTTAATAAATAGCCATAATGGTGCCGCTAATTTCAGTGTGGACTCATTTACTATTCTTAGCAAGTAACACTCGAATTGCCAACGTAAAAAGGTTTGGAAGCCATTTATATTTTGTCTTTGAAACCTTCTTTGTAAAAAGAGAAGGATTTTGTACTGGACCTCCAATTAATTCTCATTTAAGATTTTTAATCTAAAACATATGGACCAGATTTTTTTATTGATAATTATATATTTATTGACCTCGATTTAGCTCTGTTGAGCGAGGTTCGAAACCGGTTAGCTAGCTCGTTTTCAGTTTTACCTTTTACTTATTATCATGAGTGGTAATAATAAATACAAATTTTGTCTTTTCATGGAAAGTCATGACGATACCTCTTCTACTCCACTTAGCTATGGATTAAACAGTAGAGTCAATTTGTCTCGCGAGCCTTAAATCTCTTAATTCAAAACTGTAGAAAAGGTAACAAGAAACCACCATCGGTCCCAAGGAGTCTTGAAAAATCACAGATTATAAAGAAAAGGAAACTGTGGAGTGCTATAATCGCCTATGTCTTAGAAAAAACATAGCATTAAAAAATAGATGGTACCATAGAATCCATTTATTTTCTCAGAGAACAGTTATGTATAGATCTGATTCTAGCCTTGGTACAATAAAATCCATTTATTTTCTCAGAGAACAGTTGTGTATAGATCTGATTCTAGCCTTGGTTGGTAGCCTATCTAGGAGAAAGAAATGTTTTCGACGTGACTATGCATATATTATATTATAGTCTGAAGTTTTATCCGATTTGAAGTAAAAAGCCAGATATATTTATCCTGCCTCCCAACCAAAACTGGATGTGACAAAAGATTGTTTTAACGTGGGGAGCGCCATACGCGTACTCATGCATATGGGCCAAGGACAAAAATTGGGTTTGGTCCAGTCCCCGAGACAAACCTCTTTAGTGTAATGAGTAAGGTAAAGCCACAGGTTTATGATATAATGGAATATGCATACACCTGAGTTTCCCCTCACTGGAATATGATTGGCTGGTGTCCGTCATAAATACAGACGGACGTGTAGGTACGACAGAGTTTAAGTCTATGACGACGCCCATTGGACTACTCTATTGGCTATTCTATTGGTCTACACCTATTACCTTCGACTATGACGCGTACCAGTCGATTACTGCTACTGTGTACTACTTGGTTACAGTAGCCAAACCCAACTTAGCTACTTCGATCAAATATATCCCTTTCCGGGACATATCAGTTTAGAATAACCCGGGATGAGTAACTTCTCCCATTTAAAATGTGCGAAAACATAGCTTCACTTACAGCACAGAAGCGATAACCATGCCACTAGAAACTGCATTGACAATGGTCAGCTCTTGAGTGGTCAAGAGTCAAGGATTTTTTTTTATCACATAAATGATGACAGTAGACTCTTTAAGCAAGTATGACAATCGCCGACAAATTTGGCCAATATTTGTGGTTCACGTAAGAACGACTATAGCCCTTGACGTCAGCAATTAACTTAGAAAGATTATTATAGATGCACCAACGGAAGTTATTCCGTACATAGCCCGGCCTCTTTTGTAAATGTGTGGCTTTTCATCGGACTGATGGATGTTTCTACGTGTCTTCTGACACACCCCGCTTGTTCTTGCAAGTATACAACCGATCATATATCCTGAAATATCCACAAACATATATCTCCTTGTGGCTAACGGTATCTACCTTGGAGAGACATACGCTGTCCCGTGTCACTTGATGCATTGACAGATCAATGTGTTCCCCATTCCTAGCAGCAACATTGACGTTTGACCAACTCGTTGCATTTTCTTAGAACACCGTAAGTTCCTAAATCAATTGCACACCTCCACTTATTTCGGTCGAAAGCGGCAGTTTCCCCACACAGTATTACTTATATGACGTACATCTTGTATATACGTATATCTTGTATATGAAACAAACACATATACGTATGTGTGTGTGTTGCCGGCTTTTCGTGTTTACGCGAAATCATCAGTTCAATCAATTATTTTGATGCATATTGTGTTACGGGCAGGTACCAGCATATTCTTCTTTGAAAATGTGCATGTTCTTAACTCTAAATGGGTTAGTATATTTAATTGATATTATCGCCCCCTGGTGGTGCATGTGTTTATTAGATATACAAGCGTGCAATCCAACCAAAATATCTCACGACCCTCACAAACACAACGGCGGTAAACGGAATGCAGGTAAATGGATTTGGGTGCGAAAATAAACAAGCCGCAAACAAAAAATAATGTAATTATTGTCAGAGAAGCACAATAAATTGAAAGAGTTTTCGAGATGACATAAAAAAAAATGATTGTAGAATTTTAAAGAGAACGTAAAATTAAAAAAAAAGAAAAAAATAGAAAACATATTTGCCCGTAGGTAAGAAGAAATAAATGAAAGTAGTGTAAATGGGAGATGAAAAAGGTGAACATTTTTTAGAAAGGGGTAATCGCAGTATTGGATGAAACTAGGAATGAAAAAGAAAAAAATTAAGTTTGAAAGAAATAGAACAAATAAAGGAAAGACGAAAGGAAGTAATGAACAAAGGAAAATACGAACGGGAAAAAGAAATGAGTGATGAACGGTATAAAAAAAATGATATATGAAAAGAAAGAAAGGAAGAAAGAAAGAAAGGAAGGAAAAAGGAAGAAAAAATGAAGTAAGAAAGAAAGGAAGGAAGGAAGAAAGAAAGGAAGGAAGGAAGAAAGAAAGGAAGAAAAGAAGAAAGGAAGGAAGCAAGGAAGGAAGAAAGGATAACAAGAACAGAAAAAGAAATTATGAGAGTGATAAAGAGTGAAAGATGAATTAGGATGCAAAAAAATTTACGAATGAAAGAAAGAAAGAAAGTTGAATAAGAAGGGAAAAGAAACGAACATTGAAAGAACGAAAGGAAGGAAGAAAGAAAGAAAGAAAGAAAGAAAGGAAGGAAGGAAGGAAGGAAGGAAGGAAGGAAGGAAGGAAAATACGGACGGTAAAAAGAAATGAGTGAAGAAACGTATAAATAAAGACAGTTGAATATGAACAACAATGGAATAAAAGGACGAAAGAAAGAAAAACGGAAAGAAAGAATGAAAAAAGGAAAGAAAGAAAATAAACAAATATGTAAAGAAAGAAAGAAAAAAAGAAAAAAGAAAGAAAAAAAAAAAAATTGTAAAGGACGAAAGAAAGAAAGAAAAAAAGAAGAAAAAGAAAGAAAAAAAATTGAAAGGACGAAAAAAAAATTCAAAATAAAGAAAGGAAAAAAAAAAAAAAGAAAGAAAGAAAGACAGAAAGAAAGAAAGGAAGGTTCTTTGTTTAAAGGACGAATTAAAGAAAAGAAAGAAAATCTCTTCTTTTTATTTGGAAGGAACGAAAGAAAAAAAAGAAAGAAAGAAAGAAAGAAAGAAAGAAAGGACGAAAGAAAGAAAGAAAAAGAAAGAAAGAATGGAAGGATTTAAAAAGAAAGAAAAAAAAAGAAAGAAAGAAAGGACGAAAGAAGAAAGAAAGAAAGAAAGAAAACGAAAGAAAGAAAGAAAGCGTAAAGATGCCTGTGGAGGACAGAAAGAAAGAAAGAAAGAAAGAAAGAAAGAAAGGACGAAAGAAAGAAAGAAAAGAAAGAAAGAAAGAAAGAAAGAAAGAACGGAAGGAAGAAAGAAAGAAAGAAAGAAAGAAAGAAAGAAAGAAAGAAAGAAAAAGAAATCGAAAGAAAGAGAAAGAAAGAAAGAAAGAAAGAAAGAAAGAAAGAAAGAAAGAAAGAAGAAAGAAAGAAAGAAAGAAAGAAAGAAAGAAAGAAATGAAAGGACGAAAGAAAGAAAGAAAGAAAAGAAAAAGAAAAGACAGAAAAAAGAAAGAAAGAAAGAAAGAAAGATTGAAAGAAAGAAAGAAAGAAAGAACCTGATTAGAAAGAAAGAAAGAAAAGAAAGAAAGAAAGAAAGGAGAAAAAAAGAAAGAAAGAAAGAAAGAAAAAGAAAGAAAGAAAGAAAGGAAGAAAGAAAGAAAGAAAAGAATGAAAGAACGAAAGAAAGAAAGAAAGAAAGAAAGAAAGAAAGAAAGAAAGAAAGAAAGAAAGAAAGAAAGACGGAAAGAAAGAAAGACAGAAAGAAAGAAAGAAAGAAAGAGAGAATGAAAGGACGAAAGAAAGAAAGAAAGAAAGACAGAAAGGACGAAAGAAAGAAAGAAAGAAAGAAAGACGGAAAGAAAGAAAGACAGAAAGGATGAAAGAAAGAAAGAAAGAAAGAAAGGACGAAAGAAAGAAAGAAAGAAAGAAAGAAAGAAAGACGGAAAGAAAGAAAGGAAGAAAGAAAGGAAGAAAGAAAGGACGAAAGAAAGAACGAAAGGAGGAAAGAAAGAAAGAAAGAAAGAAAGAAAGAAAGGACGAAAGAAAGAAAGAAAGAATGAAAGAGATGAATGAGGACGCAAAAAAGAATGATAAAAACGAGAAAAAATGACGATGAATAAGGAAGGAAAAAAGAAAGAATGATTAAAACGAAAAAAATTGAAAGAAAAAATAGAAATTATGAAAAATAAAATGCTGAAAAAACAAACGAATGGTGAATGTTAGAAAGAAAAATGGACGGAAAAAAAGAAAGAAAGAAAGAAAGAAAGATGATTAACTAAAAAAAAACATAAAAGGAATGAAGTAATTAAAAAAGTAATTAAAAAAATAATTAAGGACAGAGAAAGAAAGAAACGATGAAGTCTAGAAAGAAATTAAGATGAATAAAGACAGAAATAGAAAAGAGTGTTGAAAGTGAACAAGAAAGGGAGATCGATAAGTTTGTTTTTTTAAATCAAGTACAAAAGAAAAGAGTAAAAATGCAGAGCCAAATATTCCATTTATATTTTGGTAGCAAATAATAAACGTAAATATAAAAACTAAGACAAATATATTAAAATGAGGAAATAGTTCTGACGATGACGATTAACTACATCTGGCAGCAAAGCCTCCGATCGGAAGATTGGAAGTTTTGAGGAGCGTGTTACCAACGCTTAATTGCTGTTGTTTCCAGCTTCACCCTGACATTTAGTGGTAGCACTTGTTAGGGTCCCAGCTATGGGCAAATAACGAAGGCCCAAATAAAACCAAGACACTATGAAAATGTAAAGGTATATATTTATATTAATAATTACCAACAATTGATTTCATCTATAGTTGAAGATATGAAGTTATACTCAAGTTATTGAGAATTCGGCATTAAATAACCTATAGGGGTGTTGATATGCCGCTAAAAAATCAAGCAAACAACCCATATGATGACATTAATCCATAAAATATCCTGTAATCCTGTGATTACTCGACATCCACCATTTTTTTAAAGTCCTTCTAATATGAAAGTCTATCTGGAGGTCGAAACTTGCGACTATATCTGGTTTAAACTAACGGGCTGGCGCCATTGGCATTCGGCTTTTCAGTTTCCGTTATTTGTCTTTCGTGTTGATCCCTTGACAATTCAGCTGGACACTGTCTCTCCGAGTAAGTAACGGAAATCTGAAACAGGTCATGATTTGCTTATGTATTGGAAAGAAATGTGGGTTGGTCAATTTTGCTGACGATGGCTGTTCAATCTTTCACCTTAGGTATTTCGTCGTTGAATTTAACGGTCTGTGTTACTCAAAAGAAGGGACCCTACCCCACTACTGACAGAGAGAATACCTGCTGTTGAGATACGTTGAGAGAGAGAGAGAGAGAGAGAGAAAGAGAGAGACAGACAGATAGACAGACAGAGAAAAGAGAGAGAGAGACAGACAGAGAAGAAAGAGAGACACACACAAAAGAGAGAGAGAGAGAGAGATTACGGCTTTAATTACAGAGACTTGTACATATACTTTCTACTAACCCGCGTTCTTGGACTACTAATCTTCATTTCAAGTTTGTATTCTTACGTTTAATACACTTATTTTCTATCTCAATTACTGGCGTTGTTTATTTATTTGCGCAGGATTCCATTCACGGAATCCACAACACCAAGAACAGACCTTCATGGAGCAGGTTTTACGACTGCTGATGAAATTTTTAGCTTTTTTACCGGACGTATAATATTTTCTTTTTAGAAACGCTGGAGGGTCTTCCTGGACTTTTATCTTCATAGGGAGTGGCAAGCGTCGAGCAGTTGCTATAGAATTTGGTTGCGCAGACTCTTAAATATATTTTTATACTAGAAGCTATACCCAACTGGTCGATCAGAAAAAGCGTTCAATTAGAATGGAGCAAAAACAGCATCCTGTTTAGATATAACATAGTCTATCTTCAATTATTTTAAAGTAGTTCCGTTAAGAAAAATATTCTGAATTAATGTAGTCACTGATATAACAGAAGTAGTTCTGTATTTATTCAATCGAAGTTAGCCGAGGATATGAAGGGGTAAAACAGGCAACATGAAAAACCACTTCAGACCACAATTATTTTGGAGTTTTTGAAAATCAATTTGTCAGTGTGCTCCCAGGGATGTAAAAGATGATAAATTTATAAAGCAATTGTTACATTTGATTCAAATTCGTTAAAAGATCAACGAAAAATAAGAAAGAAAATAGTATTTCACTGTTTACGTGGGTTTTCACTATATGGCGGACTCAATCATCAAGTTAAATGACTGTTAAACAATCAACTAATTGTTGGCTACAATTGAGTGAAGTTTGCATTAGATTGCTTGAAAATCGTGGGAGTTTTTAGTTTAAAATTTGTGCTGAAATCGATTTTTGTTTTTCACGGTTTTTGCTAAATGCTATGGTGTAGAAATAAAAATGAGGTATAGTTGAGCTCGTTATGATGTAAGTAGCCTACATAGCGAATTTGAACAAAATCAGAGGAAAAAATTATATTTATCGATTTTTCATCGGCCTTATCGAGTATTGATATTTAAAAAAATATATATTGTACAATATATGTGCATAGTTCGGTCAAAATCGGTTGAATTGATCTCGAGTGAAAAGGTATCACACAGACAGACAGACATACAGACAAACAGACACAGAGACATCCTCTGTTTTTTATATATAGATGTATTTTGGATTCTGACAATACCTGTGAAAATTTCTGAAAATACTTTTATGTATTTGTGGTCTTCATTTTTTATGGAATTCACGCGCCTCATTAGGTTCAGAGATTTTATTGCTGGCGCCTCCAGTAATGGTTTCTGTAAATTTTCAATAACAAACAAATCCTGTTCAGACTTTGCTTTTGGAGATTCTAAGAAAGCCACCACATGACTGATAACTATTTATCTGGTGGCCACCTTGTCCATATAGTTGTTTGTTACATTTTTGAATAATTGGGGAGTTTATTCGAAAATATCAACTGGAGATTACAGTGACATCAGTTCCAGTATCCAATTCCAAATAAATTACTTTACTACATAGCTTTGTATAAATTGTAACCTTAGCTTGTTTATCTAACACAGCCACAGCCCCTCAACCTCCGACGTCTTATTCTCTGGGTTGAGGTGTCTACTCGGTCCTAACCGAACTTAAGCGAGTGGCCGTAGGTCCCCTGAGCATTCGTAGATTATTCGGCCGGTCCACTGATTTAATCCTGCTTTCTGCCCACGTTGTGTTTGGTTTGATCCAAGAAGCAGAATTGATGTTCGTCCATTCACGGTCGACTAAAGATATAGACACGGCTGGAGAGTTTGCGCTAAGACATGTAGAATGCAGCAAAAAAAAAAAAAAATAATAATATCTGCAGAAAGCCGGACAAACAACTATTCAATGATTGAAGGTTTAATGTCTTTTTATATAGCAGAAAAGAATAGTATAGAAAAGAAATGGGTTACAGAAAAGAAAAGTAATTGACGTAAAAAACGCATACACTGGATTTTCTGGAGAGAGAGAGAGAGAGAGAGAGAGAGATTAAGAGAGAGAGAGAGAATTCTCAGAACGATTTATGATTTGGAATAAGATTTTTTTGGTTTATAGTTGTTGTAAAATTCGAACGTCTCATATTAACGATATATGATTCTTGCGATGCCATTTCTGGGGGGCATTAAGTTCTGCCTCTTTTCTTTCTCTTGCGCAGATTGGTTTAAAGTTTATACATGATTGGCGTTCCTTTCCGTTCTAGCAGTTCCAATAACAGTCGTTGTAATATTCGTTGATAGCGTCTAAAAATTTTCCGTTTTGTTTTCAGATTTCCGTTAAAACATTTCTCTTAGTTTCAACCATGGTCTGATTTCAACCAAAATCGTGGGAAATTCAAAAGGAAAAATTGTTCTCTCAATTCTCTCTTCGGACGGTCAAGTTTTAATCAATCAAATAGCATGCCGTCAATTGTTCTCTGATGACTTCCGTATTTCTGCAGTCTCCAAAAATCTTTCCTCTTTCCTCCTCTTTTGTAAAAATCGCATTCAGGATTTAAACTTTCTCTCTCTTCCATCTGCCTCCTTCCTGTTAAAAAAAAATCTCTCTCGGTTGCCTAAATTTCTGTTCTTCTGTTTCTCTCTCGCGTCTATTATCTCATGAATATTCTTTGTAAACAAATAACGAACTCTTTGAATTATTGTCTTATAGCTTTGAAATGTCTCTGCCTTAAATCTTCCGTGAAAGAAAAAAGAAAAAAAATTAGACTAATAAATCTCTGCCGAATTAACTGTCTGAATTTGACAACTCTTATTTTCAATTCATCATTTAAGAAAAATATCTCTGATTGTCCAAAGAATTTCATATTAGACAGTTGCACCGTCTTTTTCCAAACTGAAATAGGAACATAATTCTTCGTCTCGTCTTCCGCCTTCCGTCTGTGTCTGTCGTCTGCCCGTTTAATATTCTTTTTTTCGTCTCTCTCTTCCGTCTGCCCGTCTCCGTGGTCTATATCTTTCATCCAAGATTCATTCCGTCTTGCCTCGTTTGTCATGGTCTTATCGAAATATAATAATAATATGAAGATGAAAATGAAAATGAATAGTGTAAATAATGCAAGTCTTTAATAAGAATCCTCATCTCAGATATTAGACGTATCTCTTCCGTATCTAATTTCAAAATCTATTCTCTTTCGTCTCTAAATTTCTTCCGCAATGAAGATGAGGATAACAGTCCTAATATTTGTAAACTAATCTCTCTTTTATTCGTTCATATCTCAGATCCGTCTCTCTAAGTTCGTCTCAAAAAACCGTCTCTCTGATTTGCGTCTCCCATCTCTACTTTCGTTTTAATCTCTCGGTAAATAGACAAGAGCAGAACACAAAATTCGTCTTCCGTCTGCCCATCTCAATCTTATATAATCTCTATATAATTATCTATTTCGTAGAATCGTTCTCTTTTTTTAAATCTCTTTTCCATTCATCTATAATTTATATATGATTCCGTCCGTGATAATGTATTTTTCCGTCTGCCTGTCTCTCTTCGTCTCATTCCGTATGACCTCTTTAACATAGAAATAACATTTTTATGTCTTCTCTTGAGAATACCATCTGCCCGTCTTCTTCAGTCTCTCCATTGTATTCTTCCGTCTGCCCGTTTTCCGTCTGCCTGTATTATCAACCCCAATTTGCCCGTCTCTGAATTTATCCATTCATCGTTTGTTAATTTATCTATTCCGTCTGTCCGTACATATCCGGGGTCTTATTCAGTCTGCCTTTTTCAGTATATAACCGTTTATATCGAAAAAAATCATGTGAATTATATATAAGGTCGGGAATTGGATCAAACATTGTTTTCCAAAATAAAAAATTCAAAATCCTGCTTAAAATTATTCCAAGTTTTAATCAATAAAAATTATTTCGATTATTTCCATTGTCTCCTGATGTCCCCAGATTTAATGGGTAAAACTGTGTGTTAGATCAAATTTCCACATCAGTAAACAAAATGCTCTGATTTTATTTCGCTAAATCAAATTTAGTCTATGCTCTGAAAAAAAAAAAAAAAAATACGTGTGTTGTTTGAGTGTGTGTGTTTCCCAGACTATCTCTGCCATAGTTAGGCTTCTTCTGTGACCGTGGTAATTCTCTGGTTATTAGTAATAGACCCAAGGACATTGTTCTTTCTCCTCCTTCATTTCTCGAATTTTAGGCCTGCCATTCTTACACTGTATGTCGTTTTCTTGAACACTTTCGGCAAATTGCATTTTGGCTGGATAGTCGTTTTGAGCAAGAGATAGAATATTGCTACAGCTTATAAATTTATTTCAACTTCCTTTATGACACGTAAATTTGTGAAGCGTTCCATAATTTTCACACTTGACACAGACATACATGATCAAGGCAGAATTTGCACCTTAGTGAAACCAATTTTTCACAGTCAAACATATCTTGATAGAATGTAAGAAGAAGAAAAAATACCTAGCAACTATTACCAAACTCAAAATCTTAACATGCTCTTCAAAAATATACCTTTCGCAAATAATAAGATATCTGAAAATCAAATACTTTCAAATTCTATAGAAAATAGAGCAAGCATGTTGAGCTATACAACTTATGTTTTAAAATACTCCTGAACTATATAGTGATTTTCCAAGCGTAGCTTAGATGTGGCAGTTAATAGTGATCTTCTAAGCGTAGGTTAGATGTGGCACAAAGCCGAAAGTATGGGGCACTCAGTGAGAATCGAACTCACTACTCAGTCGTAATTGTTCTAACGAGACAAGCTTACTAATCATTACACCACCTCAACGTGCCCAAGTGATTTTCCAAACGCAACTTACACGTGGCACAAGGCCGAAAATAGGCGGCACCCACTGAGAATCGAACTCTCTATTCAGTCGTAATTGTTTTAACGAGACAAGCTTGCTGACCATTAGACCGCGTCGAGGTGTCCAAGTGATTTTCCAAGCGTAGCTTAGATGTGGCACAAGGCCGAAAGTATGGGGCAGCCAGTGAGGATCGAACTCATTCTCCAGTCATAACTGTTTTACTGGGACAAGTCTGCTAACCATTACACCACGCTGAGGTGTTCCTCCTGAACTATATAACTTGTGATATTTAAAATTAAATTATTTTAAAACCTACTTGAGATGTTCTGAAATATTCCTGAATAAACATCCATTTTCAGCCTTAATTAACCCACAGAGGTTGATATGCTGGTAAAAAAAGTTAATAATCCATCCATTCTTTATGGTGTACTGTATCTGGAGGATTCTCTTTTTTTATATCTTTGGTGTTACTTTGCTAAAGTTTCCTTCTGCTGCATTTGTGCCTAAAGAAACATTTTGAGTTTGTTGCTTGCAATTTCATGGTTTACGCCTATGTCTATACATTTCTCTAGGGTACGCCTTTTATCCTTTAAAAACTTTTCCCTGGCTGTATCATCGTTAACCCCTGCAACTATTTGATCTCGAATTAGCCTGTCTTGCATTTCCCCTAAATTGCAAACTTTTGCTAACTGTCGGATCGCAGCGACATATGCCTCTTTAGTCCCTGAGGCTTCTTGCTTTCAAATATGGAATTTGTAGGCTTCGTACACTTCATGGATTTCTCTGACAAACAATTCTTCGAATTTCGTTATTAATACTTCCAAATTTTCTGTCTCCTCTCCATTATTGAATTCCAACCGCCCACCCACGAAAATGTCGTATGCGTCTTCATCTATTATTGACAAAAAGACAGACGTTTGGTATGTACTATCAGGTTCTTTTGTTGCATTAACTGGCTTTTGAATAATTTTCGAATAATTCCAGTTAGT
The DNA here is from genome assembly GCA_903632075.3 of Acanthosepion pharaonis. Classification (NCBI taxonomy): domain Eukaryota; kingdom Metazoa; phylum Mollusca; class Cephalopoda; order Sepiida; family Sepiidae; genus Acanthosepion; species Acanthosepion pharaonis. The sequence goes on from CAHIKZ030001685.1 coordinate 109,370, forward strand.
TGCCAAATTCCCTGATAAAACCATTTTTTTCCAGGAGCCTGGACATTTACCGTAAATTGTCTTTGGGTAACATGTCCTTGTTTAGAATTTTGTGCAATGGACATGTCGTCAATTGAGCTAAGCATCATTTTAAACAAAGAACAGATTTGTTTATCTTATTACTTTTTAAACTGTACTTAATTTAAATGCAAAGAAAAAATGTAAAAAAAACAAATGACTTTACTTACAATTTCTTGTAATTTTAATTTATTTATTTTTTTTTTTTGCGATTCAATGCTATTTTTTGTGACAGTGTTTATTTTTTTTTCTTCTTTCGGACACTATGTAGCGTAAGTTGTTTCTAACACCAGGTGGCGTAATTTAAGTGCATTAAATTACAGGACTGGGGAAATAAGAGAAGATGAAGTCATGAATTCATTGTTTTGACGTCCAAACTCGTTAACGCGTTAAATTTAAAAGCTTCCTGCTTCCTGCATAATCCGTTTTTATCGCTAAGGCTGGTACCATTTCCTGACAAGGGAGGTAAATGTGGATTACGCTACATTTGTTACTTCAAGTTGTTTAAGATTCGCTGAGATCTAAAAAATGACGGACGGACGGACAGACAGGTACACGCACATTGCACTTTATTATTATAGATGTTAACCAACTATAAAGATTTGAACACACTGGTCTTGTTCAGACTGTTGAAATTTTAAGATCTACTTAGTATAGTTGTAGTATACACAAAGGTTGGTTCTGTGAGTGTGCAAGGAAAATAACTGTTTTAGCCGGCGTCTGCAATAGGGATTGGATATCCGTCCTAACAGACAGACACACTGGGATACGAGCGGCTATACCCTAATTAATGTTTATTAAACCCTTCTCGTATTTTGAGAGAGAGAGAGAGTAAAAAAAAAAACACATTTAAAAATCCAAGTAAAAAAATCAATCGTTAATCTGTTAAGAAATTTTTTTTTTTTTGACTATTTACATTATCCGGGCTATTGTCCTCATCTTTGTCGCTATATTTATTACAACGTTTCGGCCGTTGTACGCTCCGGCCATCTTCAGGTTGTTGGAAGGTCGAACTGAACCCTTTATTTCGCTAACTCCAGTGTGAGTTTAATACCCGGTTAAGGCAGTGGAGAACTTGGAGTGGGGAATTAACAGGAGATAACTGATAACTGACATCCATTAAACATGGCACGTAGAACTAGAACAGTCTAGCCCAGTGAGCGAGATAAAGGGTTCAGTTCGACATTCCAACCACCGGAGCATACAACGGCCGAAACGTTGTAATAAATATAGCGACAAAGATGAGGACAATAGTCCGAATAATTTAAATAGTGTACATAATACCTCATCCCAGAAATATAGATAGATACAAAAAATTTTTCTTTCGTCTTTTCTTTTTTCGATTTCGTTCGATTCTTAATTTTCTTTCGCTTTTAGAGATTTTCTTTCTTTCTTTTTTTTTCTGTTTTTCTTTTTTTTTCATTATTCTTTCGTTAATTCCCTTTATTACTATCATTTCTTGTTCTCTGTCTTTCTTTTCCGAGGTCCTTTCTTTCTTTTTTTCTTTCTTTCTTTCTTTCTTCTTAAACTATTTTTTTTAAATTTCAAGAAAGGCAATAATGCAACAAAGACACAAAGGGCTACTGGGAGTGAAAGAAAATAAAAATGAATTTTAAAAGAACCAGTATGACAATCCTAATCAGGAAAAAGGGGATAAATCTCTGGTCCTGTTTAAAAGACCGCGGAGGTGTGTGAACAGGACGATAGGCGAACCTATCTACTCCTGCGAAGGGAAGGAAAATTAAATAACTAATTACGGAAAAAACAATTCAGACGGACACCTCAGAAGTATACAGATAATGTAGACTTTTTAAAGGAACCGGAAACCCAATCCTAAACTGGAAACACGTGGTAAATCTCTACTCTTGTTCAAAATAAAGGGTAGGAATATGAACAGGGCGGTAACCGAATCTATCTACTTCTGAGGGAGGGGAAGATTAAATAACTAATTAGGGAAGAACAATTCAGATTTCGCACGGATACCTTAGAACTATAGAGTTGAAGTAGACTTTAGAAGGAACCAGAAACCCAATCCTAAACAGAAAACACTAAGTAAACCTCTACACCTGTTCAAAAGACCAGGGAGCGGGGGGGCTGCGATAGTTGAACATATCTACTCCTATTGAGGAAAAATATGATAAATAGTATAAAATAAAATTTAGTGATTAAGAGGAGACGTTAGAAGTATACAACTTTTTGTGACGTACGGTTGCCGTTAATAATTAAGTATAACTTAAAACTTATTTAATTACAATCGCAAATAAATATTTAACAAGAACAAAGAAGTAAAAGTCAACGAAAGATAATTAACCATTTCAGTGAATACCTTGTTAGCAGCGCGGCTCGGCTCGGCTCGGCTCGGCTCGGCTTAACATCTGGTAAATCCTAAATCAAATCCCCACAATAGTTCACACTAATTCGACTGGATAGTGCCTCTCAATAATCACTACAGTCAGTAGCCTGACACCGCTATATATACACCAGGTGGAAAACATATATTCATTAGTTCAGTGTCACGCTCGAACCTCGGTGTCAGTGGTTACTCATTTTCTTTCAATATGACACAACTGAAGTAGACATTAAGAGAAAGCGTAAAACTCAATCCTAAATAGAAAACAAGGAATAGCAGTGTACTCTTGTTCAAAATAGCAGCGAGGAGTATGTACCGGGCGTTAAGCGTTTCTTTGCTTTTATTAATCTTCTTCTGATCTTCTTTTTATGTCTTATCTTTCTTTTTATTTTTTTTTCTCTTCCTTTTCGTTCTCACTCTCTTTCATTTTAAACAGTTTTTATCTTCCTCATCTAATCTGTCCGTCATTGTTCTTTCTTTATTTGTTTCCTTTTTTTTTACTTTTTGGTTATTCTTTAATTGTCTGCTTTTTTTCGTTTTCGTCCCTTTCTTTATCATTTTCCTCCATTTAATTCTTTCTTTTTTTTTTCTCTTTTTTTTTTTTTTTTTCTCCTTTTTTTATTTTATTCTTTTTTTTTTCAAGGATTTTTTCCACTTTTTTCGTCCTTTTCTTTTTATTCATTTTCTTTTTCCATTTTAATTCCTTTTTTTTTTTCCTTTTCTTTTTTTTTCCTTTTTTTCTTTCTTTCTTTCATTCTTTCTTTCTTTCTCTCCTTTTTTTCGTTTTCGTCCCTTTCTTTATTCATTTTCCTCCATTTAATTCTTTCTTTTTCTCCTTTTTCTTTCTTTCTTTCATTCTTTCTTTCTTTCTCTCCTTTTTTTCGTTTTCGTCCCTTTCTTTATTCATTTTCCTCCATTTAATTCTTTCTTTTTCTCTTTTTTCTTTCTTTCTTTCATTCTTTCTTTCTTTCTCTCCTTTTTTTCGTTTTCGTTTTTTCTTTCAAATTCTTTTTTTTATTTTTTTTTTTTCTTTCTTTCATTCTTTTTTTCTTTCTTTCATTTTTTTTCGTTTTCGTCCCTTTCTTTTTTCATTTTTTTTTTTTTTTTTTTTTTTTTTTATCTTTCTTTTTTTTTTTAATTCTCTTTTTTCGTTTTTTTTTTCATTTTATATTTTTTTGATTTTTTTTTTCTTTTTTGAATTTCTTAGCATTTTTTTTTTTTTGAAATTTTATTTATCCTTTTTTCATTTTATCCTTTCTTTTTTCATTTTTTCCATTTAATTCATTCTTTTCTTCAGTTTTTGATTTTTTTTTTTTCATTTTTTCTTTCTTTCTTTCCTACGACTTTTGTTTTTTCATTTTCATCTCTATTTTACTCTTTTTCGTTCTTTCTTTTATTTTTTTTTTCATTTTCTTTTATTTTTTTTTTTTTTTTTTTTTTTTTTCTTCCTTTTTTTTTCATTTCTTCCTTTATTTATTTCTTTTTCTTTTTTTCTTTCTTATTTCTTTTCTTTCTTTCTTTCATTTTAAAGATTTTTTTTTTTCCTTTCGTTTTCATTTCCATTTAATTCTTTCTTTTTCTCCTTTTTCTTTCTTTCTTTCATTCTTTCTTTCTTTCTCTCCTTTTTTTTTTTTCGTTTTTAATTTAATTTTTTCTTTCTTTTTCTTTCATTCTTTTTTTCTTTCTCTCCCTTTTTTTTTTTTTTCTTTTTTATTCCTTTTTCCTCCATTTTTCTTTCTTTTTCTTTTTTTCTTTTCTTTTTTCATTTACTTTTTATCTCCTTTTTTCATTTTTCGTTATTTTTCTTTATTCATTTTCTCCATTTTTTTTTTTTTTTCTTCTTTTTTTTTTCTTTTTCTTTCTTTCTCCTTTTTTCGTTTTTCCTTTATTCTTAATTTTTCTTCCATTTCTTCTTTCCTTTTTCTTTTTTTCTTTCTTTCTTTTTATTTCTTTTTTTTTTTATGTTTTTTCTAAAAAAATTCATTTTCTCCATTTTTTTCTTTCATTTTTTTTTTTTTTTTTCTTTCTTTATTTCTTTTTTCTTTTTTATTTTTTCGTATTGTTTTATTTATTCCATTTAATTTGATTTCTTCTTTTTTTTTTGATTCTTTTTTTTTTTCATTCTTTTTTTTTTTTTTTTTCTTTTTTTTTTCATTTTCCTCAATTTTTTTCATTTTTCTTTTTTTTTTTTTTTTTTATTCTTTTTTTTTTCTTTTTTTTAATCATTTTCATCTTTTTTTTATTTTTTTCCTCCATTTTCTTTTTTTTTTTTTTTTTTTTTCTTTCTTTTTTTTTCTTTTTTTTCTCCTTTTTTTTTTTTTTTCTCATGCCATTTTATTCATTTTTCCATTTAATTCTTTCTTTTTCTCCTTTTTTCTTTCTTTTCATTTCTCCTTTCTTTTCTCTCCTTTTATTTTTCGTTCTTTCTTTATTCATTTTCTGATTTTTTCTTTTTTTGTTTTTTTTCTTTCTTTTTTTTCTTTTTTTTTCTTCCTTTTTTTCTTTTCTTTCTCTTTTATATATATTTTTTTTTTTTTTTTTTTTTTTTTTTTTTCTTTTTTCATTTCTTAATATTTTTTTTATTTTATCCTTTATTTTTATATTTTTTTTCTTTTTTCTTTTTTCCTTTCATAAATTTTAATTTTCTTTTTTTCTTTCTTCTTTATTTTTTCTTTCCTTACTTTTTTTTTTTTAATTTTTTTTTTTCTTTTTTTTAAACATTTCATTCTTTTTTCTTATCTTTTTTTTCACTTTTATTCTTTCTTTCTTTTCTTTCTTTCTTTTGAACATTTCTTTTATTTTTTTCTTTTCCTTATTTCTTGATTCTTTTCTTTCTTTCTTTTTCGTTTTTTTTTTCTTTTTCTTTTTTTTTTATTTAAATTTCTTTTTTTATGAAAGATTTTTTTTCTTTTTTATTTTTATTATTAGATAAAAAATTTTTTTTTTCAGGACATTTTTTAAATTTTCTTTTTTTCTACTTTTGCTTCTTTCTTTAACTTTTTTTTTTTTCTTTCTTTCTTTCTTTCTTTTTTCTTTCTTTTCTTTTTTTATTCTTTTTCTTTCTTTATTTTCTGATTTTTTTCTTTTTTTTATTTTTAATTAAATTTATTCTTCTTTCTTTTTCCACTTTCATTCTTCATTGACATTTCTTTCTGAATTTTTTATTTTAAAACTTTGCTTTCTTTCTTTCTTTCAAATTTTAAACCAAATTTTCTTTTTTCTTT
>CAHIKZ030001685.1:120000-122500 GCA_903632075.3 Acanthosepion pharaonis
AGAAAGAATGAATGAAAGAAAGTTAAAAAAATTTTATGAAAAATTTTTATAATAAATAAAGAAATAAAATGAATGAAAGAAAGAGAGAGAAAGAAAAAAGAAAAGAAAGAAAAGAAAGAAAATAAAAAATAAATAAATAAAAGAAAAAAAAAGAGAGAGAAAGAAAGAAAGAAAGAAAATATTGAGAAAAAAAAAAAAATAAAGAAATGAAAGAAAAGAAAGAGAGAAAGAAAGAAAAAAAGAAGAGCACGTAAATAAAAAGAAAATAAATAAATGCAAAATGAAAGAAAGAGAGAGAGAAAGAAAAAAAGAAAGGACATATGTTTGTGAGAAAGTAAAAAAAATAAAGAAATAAAGAAAAAAAGAAAGAAAGAAAAAAAGGAAGAAAGGAAAGAAAGAAAATTAAATAAAATAAATAAAAATGAAAGAAAGAGAGAGAGAAAGAGAAAAGAAAGAAAGAAATCATATGTTGAAAAGCAAAATAAATAAATAATGAAAGAAAAGAAAGAAAGAAAGAAAAAGAAAAGAAAGAAAGAAAGAAATAAAGAAAGAAAAATAAACAAAAGAAAAAAAAGAGAAAAAAAAGAAAACATTTGTTGAGCAAGTAAATAAATAAATAAATAATGAAAGAAAGAAAAGGAATGAAAGAAAGCAAAACAAAAAAAAGAATGAGGACATTTCAGAAAAACGAATGAATGAAAGAATGAATGAAAAAACAGAAAAGAAGAATGGGAAGAAAAAGAATAATTAAAAGAGAGAATGAATGAATGAAAGAAAAAAATGAAAAAAGAATGAAAGAATGGAATTTCTTTAAAAAAAAAGAGAGAAATGAATGAATGAAAGAAAGAATGAATGAAAAAAAAAAAAAAAGAAACTGCGTTTATGAATCCAAAGAAAGAGAAAAATGGATGAAAAAAGAAAAGAAAGAACTAAAGATTGAAAATGTTTAAAAAATAATTTAGAAAAAAAAAAATGAAAAAAAGAAAGAAAAAAAAATAAAAAAATAAAATAAAAGAAAAGAAGAAAAAAAGAAAGAAAAACAAAAAAACGAAAAGAATAGAGAAAAAAAAGAAAATAAAAAAAAAAGAAAAAGACATGATAATTTAAAAAATTAAAAAAAGAAAAAAGAAAGGATGAAGAGAAGAAAAAAGAATCACTATAAAGAAAGAAAAAAGAAAGAAAGAAAGAAAGAAAAAAGAAAGAAAAAAAGAAGAAAAAAAAGAAAAAAGCCTTAAAGAAAAAAAAAGTAAAATGAAAGAAAAAAACAAAAGAAAGAAAATAATGGCATAAGTGAAAACTTAAAAGATTGAAGATTGATAAAAAAATTAAAGCAAAAAAAGAAAGAAAAAAACAATAAGAGTCGGTCGGTCAAAGAAAAAGAAAAGAAAATAAATAAAAAAGAAAGAATATTAGAAAGAAAAAAAAAGAAAAAAGAAAGAAAAAAAGAAGAAAGAAAGAATAAAAGGAGAAAGAAAAAGAGAAAAAAGAAAAAAGAAAAAAAAAGAAGGGGAAAGAAATAAATTTTGAATAAAAATAGAAAATAATAGAAAGAAAGAAAGAAAGAAAAATGAATGAACGAATGAAAGCGAGCAAGAAAGTTGAAAAACGAAAGATGGATAAAGAAGAGAAGGAAAAAGAGTAAAAAGAAGAAAATGGTAAAGGAAAGAGAAAAGACGAATAAAAAAGAAAAGTAAAACAGTAAAGTAAGGACGTGAAAAAATGAAAGAGAAACAAAATATAAAGAGATGTAAAAGAAAGAATAAATTAATGAAAGTAAAGAGAAAAAAAGTTGAAAAAGGAAAAAGAAAAAGGGGAAAAGAAGAGAAGGAAAAAGAAAAAAAAAAAAAAAAAAAAAAAAGAGGAATAAAAAGAAAGAAAAAAAAAAAGAAAAGAAAAGAAAAAAAGAAAGAAAGAGAAAAAAAAAAGAGGAAGGAAAAAAGAAAAAAAAAAAGACAATGGAGGTAAAAAAAAGAAATAAATTAGAAAGAAAGAAAAAAAAAAAAAAGAAAGAAAAAAAGAAAGAAAAGAAAGAAGAAAGAAAAAAAAATGAAAAGAAAAAAACAAAGAAAAAGAAAGACAAGAAAAAAAAAAGAAAGAAAGAAAGAAAGAAAAAATAAAAAGAAAAAAAAAAAAGAAAAAAAAAAAAAAAAAAAAAGAAAGAAAAAAAAGGAAGAAAGAATGGAAAAACAAAAGACAAAGGATTATAAAGCAGAGAAGAAAAATGAAAGAAAGAAAAGAAAGAAAAAAAAAAAGAAAGAAAGAAAAAAAAGGAAAAAAGGACGTGGTAAAAAAAAAAAGAGACATGGAGGTATAAAATAAAAATATAGAAGAAAAATGAAAGAAAGAAAAAAAAAAGAAAAAAAAGAAAGAAAGAAAAAGAAGGAATGAATTTTTGTGCAAAAGAAAAAAGAAAAAGGAAAGATAAAAGCAGAGAAGTAAAATGAAAGAAAGAAAGAAAGAAAGAAAGAAAGAAAGAAAGAAAGAAAGAAAGGAAGGACGT
>CAHIKZ030001685.1:125000-225000 GCA_903632075.3 Acanthosepion pharaonis
ATATATTGATTATCAATATATATATCAATTGTGTATATTCTTATTTATATATATATATATTAAATAGGAAGAAATATTTTCACAAATTATTTTCATTCAAGAAAACAGAATTGAATAGAGAATATATATATATATATATATAGTCTATATATATTTTATATATATATCGTGTTTTATGATTAATGGCCAATGTGTTTGTGTGAAAGATCTTTTTACTTGGAAAAGTACGTTATAATTTTGTAAATATATTGTGCTTATGATATTTACTTGTATGTGAAGTTTTAAGTAAGCATGTTCGTGTGAGTGTGTAAGATAAAACCAAAAATTTGATATCGAAGAATAGCTAAACTTATTAAACCTTGGTGCAAAAACCGGCGCCCTTTTCCTCCCTCACCTTCTTTTATGTTTATTTCGTCAGCAGACATCTAGTTTTTTGTAACGATTTGAACAGTTCCTGATCCAATTAAACACAAGTCCCCAATGAACAAATACAATTTATGTATTTTCCAGAGACGCGCGGGTCTTGATAAGCATTTTATATGTCTATACTCATCTTACTGTTTTACAAATATAACATTCATTGAAAAACAAAATGGTCCTGGGTATGACGATATGCTACATCTGGCAGCAAGGCCCGTGATCGAGAGAATGAAGCTTTTGTGGAGTTTTGAATTACCTATAAATATCTGTTAATCACAGGTCTACTCTGACCCGGGTGGTAGAACCAGTTAAGGCCCCAGCTATGGGCAAATAGTAAACCACCACGAAAAAAAAACAAAAAAACAAAACAATATGAAAGTATAAAATAGATTATAATAAACGTGCCCGTAATATATTTTTTATATAAAATCATTACAAAAAAATTCATATTTATAGTAAAATTACCAACAATACAATTGCGTTCCAAATATATTGAGTTGAAGCGATAAAAGTGTGTTCAAATTATTTATATTTTGGCATTAAATAACGCATAGAGATTTATATGCCGCTAAAAAAAAATCAACCAAACAACCAAATAACTCTTTCACAACATCTTATATATCAAGTACGGTATGTGTGTTTTTGTGCGTGTACAAGCAACTCCTTCCACTACCACTGGTGTGATTTCAATGATTCATAGCTCATTCAAAAGCCCTAGAAAAGTTAGGCCCAGCGAACGATTTTCGTTAAGCTCAGATTTAAAATATATATTAACAATATATATTAATATATTATACTAGCCATCGTTGCTTTCATGGTTCAAGTAAGTCTTATTTTTCTTTTCTATCGAAAAGTTACTAGCTATAATACGTTTTTTTTAAAAAGCCGCCGTATCGTCGGCAAATTTGTCTTTGATTGAAAAACTCTTGGTTTGGCCATCATCACAATAGGCAAGGAGGAGTAGATGTGATAGGCATCAATAAACTACAGAAGAACTTAAAATTGATCGCTGAATTTAAGTATATAATACAATGCATATGTGTGTGTGTGTGTGTGTGTTTGTGTGTGTAAAATTAGCTGTAATAACATTTTAAAACTAAAACACACTTTTGAATGAGAGATCAGAAACTATGTCACATTGTATATTGTATAAATACAAAAAAAGTTCCTTTTGAGTTCATATGAAGTGGGATGAAAAGAAAGTATGTATATTTCATTTAATCCCTCACCGATACATTTCCAATACACTTGCTTTTCTCCTCTCCCTCCTCTCCTTCTAACACACATAATGTCGTGGGCTTTTCTTTCTTTTTCTTTTTTTTAAATATGGCGTCATTTTTTTTTTCAAATAAAATTGTTATCATTCGCGGCTCTACCTGTTCTTCCAACTGTTTTATTTTTTTTTTTCCAGCGAGAAGGGTAGCAAGACACCCAACATGATCGAAAACAAGACCCGTGAAATGTCAGATGAACATTGTTGTACGATCAACGCTGGAATTCGTAGTTGTATAGGCAGAGAGTGTAGGGATGACATGACGGAACCGGGTGGAGGTATTTCCTAGACTTCCAGGGGAGAAGTTTCTCGCTACGGCTATGTATCCATAACCAAGGCGATCCTTCAAGTTGGGCGACTTCAACAGTAGTTTGATACGGAGAGGGATAGTCTCCTCCAAGTCTACTTCCCCAAAATCCACCACGCAGAAATGAATATCTATCTGACTTTCAATCCAGATATGTGGAGTAATCGGTCAGGTGACATCCGCTCATTGAATGATGATGATGCTGATGCTGATGCTGAAGATGCTTTTTAATCATTTTAAATCAACATAAAATTACAGTTGTTTGTTGCGTGATTTTGTCAGATGATAGGATTTGATTTGATCTCTTAGGAAAAAAAATATCCAATTCGAATGTTATATTTAGCTAAAATCAATAGTTCAAAGTTCAGTTAGAACATGCTGATAGGAGAGAAGATGGTTTTTGAGATGTATTCAGTGACTTTAAATTGATTTCTTCAGAATTAATATTTGAGCCGAACAAATCTGATATTTAGCTGCAATCCGTAGAACAAAATTGAACTTGGTTGGAATTTTATCCGATAGGAGATAGGATATTGAAGCAGTGTTGATTGAATCTCATTTGAGATTAGGAATTGTCGATTTATTATTATTGATATATGTATATACGTGTCATTCAGCTAGTTTCAGCAAATTTGAATCGTGGTCGGCAATAGGAGACTTTTACCGAATCTGGATATTACGCGAGATTTAAATTGGCTCAATCCGATATATTGGAGTAGATTTATCTGAATGCAGTCCGGATTGAATCAATTGATCCTCGTTAGCTTTGAAGATAATTTGAACTCAGTTTAACCATGATTAAATCGAAACCTGTCGATTTGAGATTAAATTGGCTCGAAAAGAATTTATTCGGATTTGATAACTTTGAATCGACGTGCAATGGAAGATAAATAGATAATAGAATGAAAGAAAGTTGAGAAAAGGAAAAGAACTGGGCTAAATTTAGATCGGATTGGATGAGAATCCAACAGAATTTATGAAAACCGGTAAATAATAAATAGATAGATAATAAGATGATGAGCCAGATTTTTTAGATGCCGTGTCTATTCAAACAGAATGTGATATATAGATTGATAGATAGATCCTGTCTTAAAATTTTAAGAAAGATGGACAGATAGATTTTAGATAGGTAACAATGAAATAGATTGATAGATGGATACATAGAATCAAATCTGACAATTATTTTAAGACATTTTCATGTTTTACATTCTTTTTATAGATACAAATATTTAAGTAAATGCTGTTTATAATAAAAGTATTAAACTTTGCCTCGAAAATGTCCGAGAAATCTTCATAGAAAATATTTGTTCTCCAATAGGGATTCCTTTTTGTATCCTTATATGGAACCGTCATATAACCTGACATGCCTTGGAGATTGGGCCACAGAGGAGCGTTCGGTTAGCAAGGTTGATAAATGTCTTTTAAACTACAATTTTCCATGATTCTTTCACGTACATTCATATCTGCTCGAAGATATCCAAATGTAAACAAATGACATTTTACATTATGAAATGAACAAAGTATGACAAATTATTTTAAGATATTTTTTATACAAATACATTACTTTTATAGATACAAATATTTAAGTAAATGCTCTATTTATAATAAACAGTATTCAAACAACATTCACTGGCCTGAATGTCCGAGAATGTAATTTTCATAATAAATGTATAAACATGTGAAGGTCTTAAAATAGATAGATAGATAGATAGATAGATAGATAGATGAAAACCAAGTTAGTCTTTTATTTCAGAAATTCTTTCAGACCCTGCATTTCCTTCAGTCATGAAGAACAGTTGTTTCCCTATTGATGAGTCCCTTGCCTTGAACATCTATTGGGACCAAACTCCCCCAGACGACGTTGGAACATCATATAGCTCAATACATTGCTAAAGATGCTAGAAAAACAGTCATCTTTCCTTGTATCAGTGCAGAAAGTACCAGATTCTCTTCTGCCATGCTCTTTTTCAAAAGCCAGCTCAAACCAAAAATGGAGGATTGCTGAAACATCAGAACTGGAGCTTCTCAATTTGCATCCTTTCAAATCTTGACAGAGTTCAAAGCCTTGTGGGTGATGAATTGTTTTCGTCTCCTCGAGTCCCTTTTTCATCACAGACAAAATGTTGAACATTCACTACCGTATATTGCTGATATTTTTGAACTAGAATTTCATGTCTGTCAAAACCTTGACAGGAGGATTATAAGACTACAATATTAAAAAAACTGTTATCCTCATCTTCATTGCCTTATTGAAGGTTTTGAAATGGTGTAATCTGCCGCCTTCTTCATCTCATTGAACAATTATGACTGAACCATTTATTTTGATCCTTACTGGATGATCCAATAAATTCAGCCTTTTGTTAGATCTAACCTGACTTACCCAAAAATCAAGTTCAATTCTCTTTATTTGAACAAAATAATGGAAAGATGAGTTAAAGAGAAACAACTGAGACTTCCCCAGAAACTGTTGCATTGTGGAACAATATACAATGAGAGGATCTTTTGAAATAACTAGAATCGATTCTTAATTCAAATAAGATTATCTATCCTACAGATTTTCATAACAGCCCTCTTACTCTGTTTTTCTTTCATCAAAGAACTTCAGGTGAGCAACACACTATGCCTTCTTTTCAAATTTTCCACAGACATGAAATGGGTGCTATCTTGAATCAATAACTGCATCTACTGTAACTTAAGTTATTTAAACCTCCTTCATCTAGAAAAAATTTTTCATCAGATTTCATCTTGTAAATCTACCATTCGGGTTCATGGATCTTGTTGATATCTGGTCTGTTCTTCTTGTAGTACATCTTGAGATTCTTGATAAAATCCAAAAAGGATGTGTCAATATAATTGATTCTGATTTGGTTTTCTTTTTGTGTCACTTTATCACTAATGTGACATCTGCGTATTCTTTGTTCTGTCTTTTTCTATAAATATTTTCCTTGGCAACTGACCTAAAAATTTTTTTTTCCAGGGTGCCTTGAATCTAGGTCCGACCCGAGGGCCGGAAATAGCTAAATGACGGGTACTATATTACTCGGACGATTTCATTAATGAAAATTAAGGAAAATTCCTCCTGGAACACCTTTCAATTTAAATATTTGATAATACAATGAAAAAAATTTAAATGAAATCAGAAAAAAACAAATCTTCTAAAATTCTTGAACCCTGTTCAAAAATTATTTTTCTTCAATCATAAAATTCTCAAAGAAAAAAAATCAACCTGAAATGGATCCTGTGTACGTAGGGATGAAACTTGTTATGAAATGATTAAAAAAAGAAAACACACACACACACACACACCACACACACACACACATTCACACAACACACATTCACCAAAAAATAAACTAAACAATATACCCATACTTTGAACAATAGTTTAAAAAAGATATATTATGGATAGAATAGTGTCATTCGAATATTATCAACACCACAAAAAAGGCATGAATTCTATAATTCTGTATGTTTACTTTAAATACCAGGCATTTTTACTAATCTAATTTGATATATTTGATGTCATCTTTCACTTTATGAGTTCCTTCTGCTCCTGTTTATTTTATATGTATTTAATATTATCAGAATCATTATCCATTATTAATACATTAAATGATATGCAACGAACTTGGTAAAAAATTCTCCCACACTCTGATAAATGGCAAATTCTAATGATGCAATTTACAATTTATTGTAAAATGTAGAGTCATTGGTAAAAGTATAGTGAAGACTCGATTCTATCTACAAAGGTTGCCGACAATTGCTATAAAAATACAGTTTTTCGTTTTACATGCTGAAAGTAAGTTATATATTTTTTTTTTCATATTAACTTTCATCTGATAGACTTCCAAGACCTATATTCTTCGACCCAATCCATTTTGTTGAAAATCTGGGAATTAAAAAAAAAAATCAAAATTCACATCAGAATTTCCTCTCACACCGTGACATTCAAATGGAACATCCCTGGGAAAACAGACAAAATGGAAAATATGAATAGAATGTTTATTCAATCAATGGTAAAGTAAAAAAAAAAATAATGAATGATGACAATTATTAAAAGGATTTATCTTGATCATTCTTCATGATGAAATTATATATGTGGTCAGAATAAATTTTTTATAATTACGTTGAGGAGTTTCGGAAGAATATAACTAGTAAAAAAAGTAATTTCCCTAATGACAGACATATTGATTATTGATGATTTTAAAATTGAATAACAGTTTTTAAAATATTTTCCATCAGAATTAATAACTTGCCCATAGAGATTACTTGTAAAAGAAACCTTTTGTTGTTAAATTAAAGTTAAGGATAGATTTCACACCATTTTCAAGCGATGATAAATGTTTACATTTAAGAATATTATAGCCATTTAAAATCCCATTATATATAATGTATATATATATATATATATACTATATATATATATATATATATATATATAAAGTACTTGGGAATATATATATATATATTATAGTGAAAATATACAGATTTATAGATATACGGAAAATATTTATGAATAGCATACAGATGATAAAATATTTTATGTTTTTTATTTATTAAGTGATACACGCCTAAAAAGAGAATCATGTGCACACACATTTTAGTAGACACACAAAATACACACACACACACAACATTCTGAAACACCACTGTAATACAAGATATATAAACAAAATTAGTATTTGTTGGATCATATATTCATCCCCTGGAGGAGATAAAAAATTTTTAAAATTTATGCAAAAGTTCCATTTGCATTGTACGAAAAATTTCTTTTTATGAAGCAACAAATAATTGGTTACAGAAAATGATGATTTGCCAAAATTAATCTAAAAACATGAAAAATGAAAGAACCAAACAAATATCACAAATTGAACATAATAGCAGAACAATATGATAGACTCATTTCGGCAATTTGTTTCAACAGATGTTCAATGGTTCTATTAAATTGGGAATGAGGAATGCTTTTGTGTTTATGTAGAAAAATCATGTCTCTTGATATTATTTTTCCATGTAAAAATTATTGAAATGAAAGGACGAATATATCCAAATAAAAAAAAATGAGTGATACAAAACCAATATAAAATAAAAACTGACAAATGACAAAGATGTGTGTGAATGAATATGAACACCTTTTTTGGTCCAAAGAATACATTTTATGAATTTAGAGAATGTATTTTTGTGATGGCCTGCATTATAAAGAGGTGTGTGTGTGAAAGAGTACAAAAAAGTCATGAGAGAAAAATAAGACATTGAAAATGAACAACGCCCCATTGCAGAGCATTTTTTTTCCACTAGACGTAAATACTAACAGTTTTAAAATTTGAGATGAAAATTTAAAATAGAATGAAAAAGAATATATATTATATATTTATATATGCAAGTTCCATTAGAACCAACAAAAGTTTTTTATTATTTTTTCTAAATGGAATAATTTTATTTATAATATCGGATACGCAATTGAATATATATATATATATATATATATATATATATATATATATATATATACATATCACTGTGTCCATAAAGTTCATGTGCACTTTTAAACAATTATAATTTATTTGTATTTACGATAGAAATAATTTGTAAAATGGATTAGAAAAATTTAAATCTATATTTTTTATTTTTATTGAAATTTTATTTAAATTTCCACATGTCTTCCATCATTAGCAATCCAAAGGGTAATACGATTTTGCAGTTCATGGAAAACATTTGCCAACTGATTTACAGTAATGCCTGAAATCACATTAGTTATTTTAGCTATACTTAAAACTAGGTACATTAAACTTTATAACGCATTTTTACAGATTATTTCTATCGCAAATACAAATAAAATAATAAATTTTTTAAAGTGCACACGAACTTTATGGACAGAAGAAAATGCATTTAGAGTGTACTAATCTGACAATTTATTACGTAGGCGATCATGGCTCTCCACTTCCTCCTATCCCCTGTAGCTCTCAATAAATTTCGTCCCTCTGCCACGTCTCCCAGACCACGCTCTGTCATCCAGTTGTTTAAGCCCGCCAGGTATGCCATGCGTTGCTTTCCCTTGTCTCTCTTTCCCTCTATTCGACCTGTGAGTATCAGATTCTCTAGGCCCTCTTTTCTCAGAATTTTCATCTGTCTCTTCCTGATGTTAAGTATAAGCTTCTTCCTTGCTTGCATCCTCACCAAAACCTCATCATTGCTCACAAGCTCGGTCTATGATATCCTTAGCATCCTTCTGTAGAAGCATACCTCCGTTGCCTCGAGTCTCTTCTTCATGTTTGAGGAGACCGTCCACCATTCGCTGCCGTAAAGGTGAACAGATGTCACGTAGCCGCTCAGTACTCTTTTCTTTGTTACCAAAGAAATCTTCCTGTCTCGTAATACTCTGTTCAGCTTTTGGAATGTGTCCTTGGTCATCCAAATACGTCTACTGAGACGAAACAGCCTCTATATAATAGAAAATGAATTGAAAAAGTGCTCCAAAATAGAAATGAACATAAGACAAGGCTGTGTCTTCTCACCGGATTTATTGCTGAATGTTTCATAAGAATTCAAGATGGTAAATTAGAAAATACTAAACACTTCTAATATCTTCGGTAAATGGATTGCCTCGAGTCTCTTCTTCATCTTTGAGGAGACCTTCCACCATTCTCTGCTGTAAAGGAGGACAGATGTCCCGTAGCCCGATCAGTTCTCTTTTCTTTGTTACCAAAGATATTAAGCTTCTTCCTTGCTTGCATCCTCACCAAAACCTCATCGTTGCTCACACGCTCGATCCATGATATCCTTAGCATCCTTCTGTTGAACAATACCCCCATTGACTAGAGTCTATTTTTCATCTTTGAGGAGACTGTCCAACATTCTCTGACGTAAAGGATGACAGATATCACATAGCAGCTCAGTACTCTTTTCTTTTTTTATCAAAGAAATCCTCCTGTCTTGTAATACTCTGCCTAGCTGTTGGAATGCATCTTTGGCAATTCCAATACATCCTCGGTTCTCAGCGTCGTTTCCTCCCTGTTTGCATCCTCTTCAAAACCCCATCGTTGCTCACACGCTCGATCCATGATATCCTTAGCATCCTTCTGGAGAAAAGTACATTCTATTAAATTTAACCAAATTTTTCATTGGATTTCTAGGATAAAAGTCATCATTATTTATATATATATATATATATATATATATATATATATATATATATATATATATATATATATATATATATTGGCACTATTGTCCTCATCTTTGTGGATGATATCACAACGTTTCAGCCGCTGTGCTCTCCAGCCATCTTCCGGTTTATATTGATTTGCTTAACAGGGAATTCCGTACTGAACTCATTTAATCTAAGGTAGACTGGTATCGTTCCACTACCCATATCTAGGGATATTTTAAAATCGCTTCACCCAAAGCAAGGTAATAAAGGCACTGAGAGGCAAGGGATTACTGAGTGTTAGAGAATATTAGAAGAATATTATTAAGAAGAGAGGACAATAATAGAATAAGAATTAAGAAGACAGAAGATAGCGATTCACATTGCATTTAAATCTTTGAAGATCTAAGGCAATAAAGCCACTAGGAAGCAAAGGGGTTACTGAGTGTAAGAGAATATGAAAAAAAAGCTATTATTAAGGAGAGAGGAAAATAAAAGAACAAGAATTAAGGAGATAGAAGATAAAGATAGACATTGTATTTAAATCTTAGAAGATCAAAGGCAATAAAGCCACTAGGATGCAAAGAGGTTACTGAGTATTAGAGAATATGAAAAAATCTACTATATTAAGGAGAGAGGACAATAAAAGAACAAGAATTAAGAAGACAGAAGATAGAGATTCTATTTACAATCTTTGAAGATCAAAGGGAATAAAGCCACTAGGACGCAATGGGGTTACTGGGTGTTAGAGAATATGAGAAAAACTACTATTAAGGAGAGAGGACAATGAAAGAATTGGAATTAAGAAGATAGAAGATAACGATTGACATTGCATTTAAATTTATTAAGATCAAAGGCAATAAAGACACTAGGATGCAAAAGGGGTAACTGAGTATTAGAAAACATGAAAAAACAAACTATATTATGGAGAAAGGACAATAAAAGAACAAGAATCAAGAAGATAGATTATAAAGATTGACATTTCATTTAAATCTCTGACGATCAAAGGCCAAAGGATTTGAAGCCAGAAGACAGATCTTCGTAAATTTTTCCGATGAGATGTGATGTAAGGTAGCCAGACCCTGGTAATTTTCCCTTGTCCCTTTTGTTGCTGCCTGTAAAATCGAACGGAAGACGGCAAGAATCGAATACAGATTCAATAGAATGAATGAAGATCAGTAATTATTTGTCAGCCAAATATAAGAGACAATTTGACATTTTTAAATGTCAGGGACGTGCTGAATAAAATTTAAAAATCCAAAGCATGATCATAAATCTTTGACATCATCAACAACATTAGTCACATGACCGGGTACAGTCGTAGGGTCTCTGTATCACTGAACACTTGACAAGCTCTGTCCACATTTCTCGGTTGCGTGCTTGCCTGAGTCTCCATGAATGATCTTCCAGTCGACTCAGTGACGTCGGCAGGCCATTTTCCACTCTGTCTAACGCCTTTTTTTTTTTTTTTTTTTGCTGACGATCCTTTCAATTCAAGTATAGTTGGGGAAATAGTGGTGGCTCTTATGACGTCTTCATACCATGTCACAATTTGTTCACCCCATGGTTGACATGAGGACTTACAATGTGCCAGTCTGATGGTGTCTCGAAATGTATCAGATGTGATGCAGTCTCTACAGGAAATACTGATAATGTTTTTTGAAGCATTTCACCAAGCATTGCGAGAGTGTCACTAGCACACTGGGGTTTACAGTGATTGAAAGTGAGGGAAAAAAACTATCTATAGAGGGGATTAAGGAAAGATGAACGGGTATCAAGACAACAGAAGATGGAGATTGACGTTGCGTTTAAAATTTTGAAGAGCGTATCTATCAGGGAAGCAAGTAAAAAGAAGGGCGTATCGCTGTCAGGAAGTGCAAGAAAAGAAATGGTTGGAGTAGAAATGGCGGTTGCATTTGACTATTTCAACAGTAAAAGGGTGGGACCTATATGCAAATCTAGTAGCGTGCTTAAATTCATGCAGTCAAGACATCAGGGAGAAAAGGTCGTCCAAACAATTGCCATGAAAATATTTGTAGAAAAGACAGAGGGAAGCCACGTCACATCGGTGATAAAGTGACTGAAATCGAGATGTCATGTCAGGACCGTTTTACATTACAGATCCTTCTTTGGATTTTGTCGAGAACCCCAAGATGAACTGCATATGAACATATATATATATATATATATATATATATATATATATATATATATATATATATATATGTGTGTGTGTGTGTGTGTGTGTGTGTGTGTGTGTGTGTGTGTGTCCACACACAAAAGATTCTTTTTTCAAACTATTCACAACACATTATACATTTCGGTCTCTCCCGTGGTATGGCATCACAGAACCGCATCATGAATTTACGACCTGCGTTTGCTGTTAGGCGACAGTTGTCGCATAGTAATCTTCTTTGTAGACATAACAGAATATCATCTTTGATGGTGAATATCTTTCTTTAAATGGCCACATAACTGCTCTGAACATGGCTCACGTGAGCCCAAAGTTTAGATCAAAGAACAGCGAAATAAAAAATATCCAAATATTGGACAATTTTGTCTTCATTTTTTACCCGAAATTAAAGCAAATATACGGAGTTTAGAACCGCACCGCTCATGATCAAACATAATAGACATTCATTGTCTTATATTTATAATAATATATATATATATATATATATATATATATATATATATATATATATATATAATTATTTATCTATTTAAAAAATATGAATCCATTTTAAATAAATAATTATATTTAGGCTCTACTTTTTATCGAGCACTATTTTTTAAAAATAATAACAAAAATACTAAATAACTTAGGATTATTTACCTAACGAGTTCTTTTGCTATTTTCTATATATTTCCCTATATATATATATATATATATATATATATATATATATATATATATATATATTTATATATAGATATATATTTTACATTATACCTGAAATTTATATATATATGGGCACCAGAATAATGTGCTTGAATTCTTCATTTAATGAAGAATTCAACACACATTATTCACACACATATATATATATATATATGAAATTTCAGGTTTAATTAAAATATATATCTATATATAAAATTTCAGACATAACTACAATATGTCCGTATAAAGACAATATTGCGGAAATTCAAATTTGTATGACAAAGTGGAAAAGGTTTACTTGTGACGCATTTCGTCCTTCAGGACTTCATAGGACTACATTTGTTATATGGGTTGGACTACATATTTGTACGCCACAGCGGTGCTGAAAATTTTAGAATTTATTTTCTTGAACTAGACGAATTCATTCAGTGTCTTTTCCTTTTTCATTCCATCACTTTTGTAATTAGATATTCCACACTGTGGTATTAGAAGATCAGCCAGGAATGTTCTAAATGCCAGAACACAAATTTACTGTAGATGACCTAGCGATCAAGGCACTCTCTAGACATTGACGTCATAATGACCAGAGTAACGTTCTTTATGTCAAAATTGTGCTTAGTCTCGTTACGGTGGACAATCAACACATTTGACGCATTATTTTGTAAAATGTCCCCTTTGTGTTCAGATAATCTTTTATTTAATTTTCTTGAGGTTTCTCCTATGTATTTTTGTGACAGTTATTCAGGTTTTAGCTAATTTGTTTGGTTTAGTATCGACTAAGTCCTTTGTTGTTTTCAAAGTAGTACAAACAACTTTTATGCTGAGTTTCGATAGGTTGTTTTCGATTGTTGATGTCATACAATTACTCGGCAGGATAGTATAATTTTTTGATTCATTGGTTTTCTCAGGAGGAGTTGTCTTTTTGTTTTGGAATATTTTATGGGCTTTTTGTTTCACAGTGAATATAAAGTAATTGAGGTACTTTAGAGGTTTGAAAGTGTTTTCAATAAATTTCTCCTCTTTGTGTAAATAATTCGAGTTGCATGTTATTCCACTTCTTATGCAAAGCCCTTATGATTATGCTGGAAGAGGGAGAGTGAAAGGTTGAAGGTAACCGACAGACAGAACGAACGTAGCCCGCAAGAGTCACCGTGAGCGAGCACGTAGACTCGGTAAGAAGTCATACCACGATACTTTAATACCAAAGACTTTTCTAGATATTTTGCTACTAACCCGTATTCCTGGAACTACTAACCTGCATTACCAGTTTGTATTATTACGTTAATACATTATTTTCCTATATTCATTCTTGGCGTTTGTTATTCATTGGTACCGGATTTCATCCCGGAATCCGCAACAATAATAAACAGCATTAATGACATTTACCGGCCTATGGAAATTTCTCAGACATTCAGTAAGGTAAATGTCGTTAATACTGTTTATTATACACGGAGAATTTACTTAAATATTTGTATCTATAAAAGAACGTATAAACATAAAAATGTCTTAATATATATATATATATATATATATATATATATATATATATATATATATATATATGGTTTTTGCAATCCTTCAAACCTCTTCAAGTCTAATGTTAACCGTTATTTTCCTGTATAACCCCATAAAATCGTTTGCTCATACAATAACACACAATAACCTTATACTTTGAATAATATTTTTGTTCTTATAATGGGTGAAAAGTAATCTGAACAAAACATGTGCGCACACACACACATGTATAATTATTCTCCAAGTTTAACA
Source organism: Acanthosepion pharaonis (assembly GCA_903632075.3). Lineage (NCBI taxonomy): Eukaryota > Metazoa > Mollusca > Cephalopoda > Sepiida > Sepiidae > Acanthosepion > Acanthosepion pharaonis. Next base: position 138,793 of record CAHIKZ030001685.1, read on the forward strand.
GAAGAATGGTGATGAAATCGATCATAAACGAAAATGAAATGTTCATCATACATTAATCATAGCTAAGTATCGGAATCTCATGAATAATTGAAATAAATATATATATATATATATATATATATTATTCAAGATGATCTTCCCCTCTCTAACCTTCTAACTTTCTGTCCTAGAGTAAAAAGTTACCTCACAACTTTCACGTACGATTTCATTTTCAAGTCTTTTTTCACTACTTTTTAGACTTTTAAAGCTGAAACTCCTCTCTCACGTACCAATAGACTTCTGGATCTTTTCTAACTGATCACTTTATCTCTAAGTTGAAATGATGAATCCACTTCCTATTGTGACCTCCAGATCCAGTTTTCCTCTCTACTGTTCCATCTTTTTACAACTTATTCACCGTTCTCTTGATGGTTCATGAATGAATTTGAAGATGAAAACCAGAGTATGAATGTTGGTACAATCACTGAAGGTCTGAATGATTTTCCTCTCCCCATTGCTCAGCTGGGAAGACAGTGGGGCTGACGCATAACTGTTTTACACTGTTATATTTTTAGCTGAATAACGCAAAGAATTTTTCAGTGATTCTTACGATAAATGGTATCAAGATTGTTAAATGTCTTATCTGAAAACTCGGAAAAAACTCAATTAGTTTTGTGTAATTTTAGACGTTAAACATTTTGTGGGATGGACAATTATGCCGTCGCACAATTTGGACAATTTTTCTGTTACCCCATTCAAAAATTATAACATAAGCATGATACAGCATCACCATAAAAATAGCCACGTTATTTCAACACTTCCGGTGTCTTATCAAATGATGGTATTGAATGTAGAATAAAATTAATCAATTAGAATAAATTCTATTTTAGTCTAACACTAACATTAAGACATTAATAATTATAACCAAGTTCCGTTGTCAAGTTTTTTGAATTCTTATAAACTTGTATTTTAATTGGTCAATGCAGTTTATGTAACAGCGTTTCCGCTAGCGAGGGGTGTTTGGTTGACTATATATTTTTAAAAATCTTTATTCTACATTCAACAGCCTCACTTGATAAGATACCAGAAGTGTTGAAATGGCTATTTTTGTAGTGATGTTATAACATTATTATGTTATAATTTTCGAATAAATAATATTTGCTCTACTATGTATTGAGCACTCTTTTAAGAATAGTATTTTTGTTTGTCGAAATTTATTCCGTCTACCCCAATTATTTATATACATATATATATATATATATATATATATATATATATATATATATATATATATATATATATATATATATAAAAATATAACGCAGGTATGGAGAAAATGTAAAAAAGAACACGTTGGGTGCCTAATCCGAAGTTCATTAGTAATTTTGTTTTTATTTTTTAAAAGACAGTGCCCATACATAAGTAGAGTTTTATTATAATTTTTTTGTTTAAAAATATGATTCCTTTTATTATATAAGTTCTCATTATTTACATTAGTCGGACTATTGTCCTCATCTTTGTCGCCACATTTGTCACAACGTTTCGAAATTTGTGACAAATATGGCGACAAAAGATGAGGACAATAGTCCGACTAATGTAATTGCTTTGTACATAAAATTTCATCTCAGAAATATAGATTATTTGAAATAGTTCTCATGTTTCAAAAACGTTTGAAAACCATCAAATAATTATTAAAATTAATTCAACTTAATTTTAATAATTATTTGGATGGTTTCGGCTGTCGTTTTAAAAAACGTGAGAACTCTCATGAAGGAAGGAATCATATTTTCAAACAAAAAATATTATAATATATATATATATATATATATATATATATATATATATATATATATATATATATAATTAAAATGATGACAGATGGAATATAATTCCACTGTACGTAATATTTAATTTAAAACAGGGCTCACTACAGCCTAAAGCTAAATATTATTTATTTTAGGTTATTAGAAAAAAAATCATGTTAAAAATCGCTAAAGGATTACAATGATGTTTCAAGACCACAAATGTGTTTCTTCAGGCAATGCAAAGCACAGGCGAGCGTGAGTGTAATTTAATTGCAAAAGTAGAATAATTTAAAAAATAGGCTTGTTGGCTTTACGTGACTAACCAATTAAATTTGACCTACGCTAAATTCAAACTCAACGGATTTTTTTGAAATATAGGTCATGAAACGGAGTTGTCTGCATATAAATCCTAGACAAATAAAAGTTTATGCATCAGATGTTTTAATACCAACTCATCAATACATAATATATATATATATATATATATATATATATATATATATATATATATATATAATTCTTTCAAAAACAGGAGTTCAGTTCAATTCACTACCTTGGTTTCTAACTTATGGTATTCTATGTTGATTTTTATCAAAAGATCTCTTAAAAAAGTTTTATATTCTTTCAATAAACACTAATGAACTCTACACCATTATTTTCAAAAATAAATAAACAAATACAAGGCGTTGGGTGTAATAGAAAGGCAGGAGGAGGATGTGAATAATAAAAATAATAACAATCCCTGTTGTAGTTGGAGCCCTAGGACTAGTTGGAAATGATTGCAGTAGACTAATTGAAGGGATTCACAGAAGTCCATGCCTCAAGGAGATACAAAAAATTGTTCTGACAAGTACAGCCCACACTTTACGAAATTTTTATCTATGTAATTTTTTTTTTTTTTTTGTCAGTGGAAAATGTCATGATGCCATTTCTAACCTTAGGATAATCCTGGGCGGGACCCGGAAAGAAATTGAAAACGCCAGAAATCAAAGAAAAAAAATAATAATAATCCCGAAGCCTTAAGCCCTTGCTTTTAGAAAACTTTTCTTAATCGCATATAAAGGTGGATGAACAAAAAATAATGAATATTTCAATTAACCCCCCAAAATACATTTACAAGACCCTTGCTTTTCCTTCTTTTCCCTTTCTTCCTCTTTCTTCACATCCTCTCCCCTTTTTTCTATTACACCCAACTTAGTGCGTTTGTTTAGTTAAAACAAAAATTAAAAAAATAATATATCGTTCATTATCTTTTTTTTTTAAAGAAGTGTTAAGATGTCATTTAATAAAAATCGCCTAAAGGAATTTATAAGATTGAAACCAAGGTAGCGGATTCAACTGACTTCCTGTTTTGTAAATTAGTCTTAGTGGCATTATCGCCTTGTTTGGGTGAATTGATAAAAAAAAAAAGAGCAGATTCAATGACCAACTGATTTTTTAAAGTTAAAAAGATCTACATGTTAGAAAAATTTTTTTTTTCAACGTTTATAAAGCAAATTTTAATAATACTCATTCCTGGAACATTCAAATAAAAGACCATTATTTTTTATTATATATATATATATATATATATATATATATATATATAGATAGATAGATAGGAAGATAGATAGATAGATATATATATATAGTATAAATATATATGATTTATTGTGTCTTAAAGAACCACCCCTCTGCGTCTGTGAACAAAAGACTTTAAATAGTAGAAGATAGATCGACAGAGAAGTTCTTAGCTGAGCTAGTTATTGACTACTAAAGGCGATTTCTGTACCTTTTTACCAACCTATTAAAACCCTTTTATTGTTACGTGTTATTTGGCGTTTGTCTCTACTAACCCCAAATCAACATCATAACATGATATATATATATATATATATATATATATATATATATATAAAGAAAGAAAAGTAAGATATATTTTGGTGTTCTCAATAAATTTTAAAAAAATAATTTATCAAAATTCGCTTGAGAATGAAATGGAACTAAAATTTTTAATTTAATAAAAATTAGGGTGAAGCTTATGCTTCCATTTTTGAAACATAGTTATTACTGTGGAATAAAAAAAAAAACATATTTTAAATCAGTTAATTTAGTATATATATATATATATATATATATATATATGCTCTACAGTAAGAGCGAAAATCATCAGTGTATAGCAACCTTCTATTTACCCTAACCCTACCTCTAATCTTTATTAAGATATTTTTCTCGAACGCCCGTAACTTCTCTCTAGCGTCTCCAAAAGGTAAACAGAGCAGATTCCAAAGAATTAATTGGACTCACAGTGTAGATAATAAATGAAGGCGAGAAGAAATGACTAAACATGAATTTTAAGACATCCGTATTTATGATCGTCATTAATAGAAATACCCCAAGATAAGAAATATGAATTTAAAGATACTAAAATCAAACAATTGCTAAAATTTAAGTGTTTGAACAAGGGAGGGAAAGCGTAGAAATCTTCGTTAGAAACAAAGACAACAGTGCTATAATGTTATGTAATAGCAGTGGACAATTTCGGCACTGAAGAAGAGACCTTAAGCAATTGAAATGTGGTTCCGCAAAATGATGTTTCGAATACCATGGACTGGTTATCGGAGAAACTTTTAAGAAAATTGGAAATAAAAAAAGAGGTTTATACGCAGAATCAGAAAAGGTCAGGTGATATTTCTAGGTCACGTAGAGAAAAGAAAGCTTGATAAATCTAAAACTCACAGGGAAAATCTGAAATCAGAATACAGACGAAAGCGCTGAGTAAGCTACTTGACCAGCTTGTGTAAACTTGATGATAGACAGGGATATAACGGGAAGACCAATCTTACTAACAGTTAAAATGAAAAGTAATGTTTAAAGTTCCATTACTGTCCACGTCACGGGAAATGCCGTAAATGACCGAAAAGAATTGAAAATTGTTAACAAAAATGCACACCCGGTGTTGATAGCAGAGATCGAAAGAAAGATGCAAAATCTCTTGCAGAAGTTGCTGAAGAAGGAAAGTGAACAGAAATGATTAAACATCAACTGCAAGATGAAGAATGCATGGTTGTTAGCAAAGAGAGGATTCCAAACAGGGAATATAAAGAAGGAAGAAAAAAACTGATTCATTCAAGACATTCGGAGATCTCAACATATTCAATCGTTTCCTAAATTCCCAGTTAAAATCTTTAATTTACAGAGAAATAAAAAAAAAAATCATTTAGAGAACTTCACCACACCTTCACCATATATATATATAATTATTTATGAATATATATATATATATATAAATATATATATATATATATATATATATATATATATATATATATATCGAGACAGAGAGAGAGAGAGATAAAATGTGTTTTTATATTGTTTTAGGAGCAGATGTTCCTGCTGGTTCAATAGCTAGTTGATGTACATTTAAAGAGAACTTATACGAAATTGTACACCTGAGAGAATAAAAAAAATGATGGACTCAGGTGTGGTAAGAAACGCAGATTCTTTTGGTTGTGTCTTTATAACTATTTGTTAATTCAAAAGTTTTGTGAATTTGTTAATTTTGCGATAAAATTTTATTCCTTCGAAATGTTCAACATCATATATATAATATATATATATATATATATATATATATATATATATATATATATAGACAGATTGATATATAGACATGTCTCAAATAAATATACATAATATGAATTTTAAAACAGCTAAATTATCCATCTATACACACACGCACACACACACACATATATATAAATATATATATATATATATATATATATATATATATATATATATATAGATAGATAGATAGATAGATAGATAGATAGTTTATATACATATATGATATATGACATATATGTTCATAAATATAATATAATAATAATTTTAAATGTTGAATACAGCTGCACTATGTTGAAATATTAAAAATTTCTTTACTATATTGAAATATATATATATATATATATATATATATATATATATATATATATATATATTTGATATTTATTTTAAATGAAAGTCAATTTATGATGAAAAATTGATTTTACAAATATAATGTTAAAATAAAACTTTCATTATATATATATTTTTGATTTTTTTTAAATATATATATATATATATATATATATATTTATATATATATATATATATATATATATATTATTATATTTTTAAATTTTTATTTTAATTTTATTTGTAACAAACGGAAGTTATTTCTGATGCCAAAAAAATTGAGGACAATTTGAAATATCAAATATATATATAAATAAATAAATATTTATAAAATAAAACATTATAATTTTTAATTTGAAACTTTTTCTATATTATATATATATATATATATATATATATATATATATATATATATATATATATATATATAAATGACGTCATTTAAGAAATGGACGAGGCCATATTAAAGACATTTTTTTATTTATTTTAACGTTGAAAAAATATAAAAGCAAATTTTATGATAAACAGTATTAATAAATTTGAATGTTTTTTAGAAAATAAATACAGGAATTACGGAACCGCCAAATATTTTGAAAAATTTAAAATATATATATATTATATTCAAATATAATATAAAACAAATGACATATGTTAACAACCGAAATATTTATATATATATTTATTTAATATTTATTTTTTAAATTTAACAAAATGATAAACAAAAATAATTGCCTGAATGTCCGAAAAGTATTCATTCGTTCTTGACAGGAAATTATCGTTTATTGTTTACTTAAATGTGTCAGAATGTGTGTTTTTAAAATTTTTAAATTATATATAATATATATATATATAAACAGAAAATATATGTTTTAAGAATTTTTTATATAATATATATATATATATATGCATATATATATATATATATATATATATATTTTTGTTGAGGTAAAAATATTTTTTATTATAAAGTAAGAATAGATAAAATTATTTCCTAAAAAATATTATGAAAAATAAAAAATAAGAGATGATATATTTACAGAACAGACCGGAAGATTTCTGGTTTCTGTTTATAGAATCAGGGTCGACTGGGAACAGTTTAAAACAATTATTAAAAAAAATATATTAAAAATTTTTGAAAACTTTACATGCAATTAAAACATTAAAAATGAAATGATTAATGGAATTTAAACCAAATTTATATTTATATAAGCGTTCGAATATTCCTGAAAATTTTATTTAAAAAGTAATTTTTATTTAAAAGCACAAAGAGGAAAAAAAAAAATAATAAAATGTTTTAATAAAAAATAATTTTTAATGTATGATAAATAAGAAGGGTCTAAAAAATAAATGATTTAAATAAAAGGAGACAGTCTTTTTATTTGCAAAGAGACTTGTGGTATTTTTGGACCGAATATAAGAGATTCAAACCCTAATAACTTGAAATGGGGATAAAAAAACGAACTATACTTTTAATAAATAAAGTACAGTAAACCAATTAACTATACATAAGTTCTTCGCACCAATATATCCCTAATTTGTAAAGGCAAAAATGTTCAGTGATGAACGAATATTAACAGAAAAAACATTGGGAAACCATGAAGTATTAATAAATTAAAAATATATATATAAATAAAACATTGAGATATATTTATATATCAATTTAAAAAAATGTTTGAGCAATACATTTTTGAAAAAATATATATTTAATAAAAATTAAATGAAAGGGAACTTATATATCAGGGTATTAAGCATTTCCTGTATTTTGTAATGGTTACTATTTATTTTCTTTTTTGGATGGTGGATATCTTATTATTTAAAAAATAAGAATTAATTAAAGGAGTTTAGATTTATAATGTAATTTTTATTTATTTTTCTTTGAATTTATCTCCATATTTCTTCTTTATATTGAAATGATTTTGAATTTATATTTCACAAAGAATATAGCATTCATGCATGTTTGAAGAAATATGTAGGCATACGCACGAACACATATATACGAACTGAAATATAAACGCCTATATACAAATCATTTTATACAACATTTTATAAATAATGAATATTTTGATTTTACGTTTTATATGCTTAAATTAAAACTTATATAAAAGGAATACCAATTTACAATTATATTTTTAGTTTTTTATAATGAAACTTTTGTTCAAAATATTTGATATAAATGTCTAAACGTTTTTAAATAACCCATAGATGTTGATATGCACGATCACATATATAATATAAAATCAACCAACCAGGTATATTTTGAATATAATACAATATATTTAGTTGAGGAAATTGGGTTCAAAATATTTGAATTTCGGTATTAAATAATAAAAATCAACCAAATTTTGTAATCGTATTGTCAGCACTTATTTAAATTATTAGTTGTTACTCTTGTATTTTCTCTGAAGGTATTCTTCATTCACGTTATTATTTAGTATTGTGCTTTTGTTTATCAAATCTATTTAATCAGTTGTGCTTTTTCAAGTCTTTGACTTCTTTCACGATAATGGAGCCCGTTAAACGAAGTGAAGTTTAAATTTCCAATCATTGTAAAAAAAAAAAAAATTCTCCATTATTTCCATTGCGTAACATGGTCAGACACATTCTACATACCAAACTGCATCGTCATGCTTTCTTTTTTTCTTTTTTGGAGCGTCAGAACAATTTCGTTTGTTTGTGCCAAAAATATCCCACGTTAAGAATGGTTGCTTTGGACGAGAAAGAAAATCAGTGGCCTACCATTAGAAACGCTGTTATTTTTGGTTTAAAAGCAGTCACCTCTAAATAACAACAATGATTATTATTTCATTTTCCTAACCCAATACGTTACTATCTCTCTCTCCCTCACATACTCTCTCTCGCTTTCTTTTTTTTTATATATATATATATATATATATATACTAGTGTACCGTGCCGAATGAATGTATTACAAATATTTATTATATTGTATGTAATTTTCGTTTAATCCAAGTACAATTTTCTAATTTAAAATAGTTCGTTGTTAACGTTAATAATTGAACAGTGTACAATTTATAAACACCTAAGAAAAGATATCCGTATATTGTACTCATAAATGTTATATATTTACAACCAAAATTATGTTTACTGCAAAAGTTCCAAAAGTATAATATTTTTGTGTGAACCTTGGAAAGTATCAGTAATCCTTGACAGTTCGTAGATTCAATCTGTAATTACAGAGTTTGCTTATTTGTCGGTCGACTACAAATGACGTATCATCAGTTAATTCCTTTTACTTTATTTCTTTCTCAAGCTATTACTAAATTCAACAAGATATGTTCTGAATCGTAACATAAAAACTGCATTAAAGCTATCTAATTATTTAACTGTAATTGCTATCATGAATAATAATAAATAAAGGTAATAAAAAAGGGTTTCGATTACTAATGAATAAATACAAGAATATATATGAAAATATATAGAAAATAGGAAAGAACTGGTTAGGTAAATAATCCAAGGTTCCTTAGTATTTTTGTTATTATTTTTAAAAAGTAGTGCTCGATACAAAAGTAGAGCCTAAATATAATTATTTATTTAAAAATATGATTCCAACACGCGACATAAGAGTACTCATGTTTCAAAACAAGAGCCAAAAACTTATATATATATATATATAAATATATATATATATATAATATATAATATATAAATATATATATATATATATATATATATATATATATATATATATAACTACACTCGTTTAGGAAAACCTTCGGTTCCTTAATTTGCTAATGATCAAATCAATTGCGAATGACAAAAAGGTTTTTAAAAAACACCAATACAATTTAATACAGTTTCCATGACGATCCGCTTAGATGAAACCTTGGTAGGTTTGTCTTAGTCTCTACGTTTGACTATATATATATATATATATGTGTGTGTGTGTGCATTTCATTTGCAGACAGTACATTTTCGCTGTATCACAGCTCCTCAGTGTGACTATCCATCCGAATGCATCAAGCCAGGATCGAAACCCAAGCGATTTGGCGTCAGACAGAGATTCTTCCACTGCCCTATCTTCAGTCAGTAGCGTTCAGCAGCTAAATCTAGCGTATTGTTTTTACGATTGTAAACAAATACCAAACAGCCAGGGTGCTCCATTCCGTTTACTGAAGAGCTTCGCGTTAGGCCAGGTGGCTGTTGTTTATAGAATTAGCTTGTCATTCAACAGTGTTCAACTGAAATATTAAATTATGTCATCCACAGACAATATATATATATATATATATATATATATATATATATATATATATGCCACCTTCCTGACAATCATCCATGGTGAGATTCGAACCCGAATCTCATAGGCAGAAAGCGAACGTTCTTAAGCTCTCGGCCAAGCAGCCATACACGGAACACTTCGGGGCCGTCGATAGCTGTGCTAGCCACAAGTCATCGTGGCCGAGGCCTTGAGCGTGCTGGCCTTGTTCAAACTGTTGATCACGCTAAATAACACGATCTGTCCCAGAAACTGTACCTAAGTATGGTCAGAATAGTTGCAGTATAAACCACAGGTTGGCTCTGTGGGTGTTGAGCAAACACAAATGTGCCTGAGCGAGCGTCTGCAATAAGGATTGGCTAACTGCCCATGTAGACATTATCCTCAAAATTTCTCATACATCTATATATATATATATATATAAATATAATATATATATATATATATTATATATATATATATATATATATATATATATTTATATATATATCCAAGGATTAGTGTACACGGAATAAATTCCAATAATCAAAAAATACTATTCTTAAAAGAGCGCTTAATACAGAGTAGAGCAAATATAATTTATAATATTCGTCCTTTGACAGGATTCGAACCTGCATCCTATACGGAACCGTCATTTCGAATCCTGTCAAAGGACGAATATTTTCTATGAAAATTTCTCGGACATTCAGGCCGGTAAATGTTATTTAATACTTTTTATTATAAAAACAGAGCATTTACTTAAATACTTGTATGTATAAAATGAATGTTAAACATAAAAATGTCTTTTAATAAATTGTCGGATTTTGTCCATTTCTTTATATATATATATATATATATATATATATATACTAAATATATATATATACTAGTTATAAATAAATATAAGAAATTATACTCGTCCGGAAAACATTCGGTGTCTTGATTTGCAAATAATCAAGGCAATACCGTGGGGGGAAAAAAGGTACAACAAAGAAAGAACAGAGAACATGTACGTTAGCCGAAGACAATCATCTAGCATCTAAGTTCAGAGTTCAAAGACAAAACCCCTATACGAGTAAGTAAAATAACTAATTAAAGTGCTCAATACGCTAATTAGAGCAAACCTAATTAAACCAAAAGAGCCAGACAAACCTACCAAGGTTTCACCTAAGCGGATCGTCAGGGACTGCGAGAATTAAGAGAGAATTAAGGTGAGACAAAGAAGAGATAGAGACAAAATAGAGAGAGAGAGAGAGAGAGAGAAGAAGAAGAAGAAGAAGAAGAAGAAGAAGAAGAAGAAGAAGAAGAAGATGCAGTATTGTATGAGAAAGGAAAGATCAAATCAAAGAGAAAGAGGATGGGTTCATAGAAAGAAGGAAATAATTAATTAACCATTTGAGCCCTGCGTTCCTGAATGAATTTTAACCCTTCTGTCTGAGCTCCTGAATCAAAATTGTAATAATTGGTATGTAATAGTTCATGGTAGATATAAAAATAGTTACAAAAAATATAAATCTATTTCCTGACGGTCCTGGTTGAGACTCTGCATGCTTCATGGTGAAAACGCATATATTTCTCCTAAACGCATGCACAAGAGACAATGAAAAGGCGAGGACATGTTGGTACAACGTTCGATGACATCAGAATAATACGGCCTTTCTGATTGGCTCTTAAAATGAGACAACCAATAACAAAATACGATGAAAGTGTTTACCCGCCGCTGGCTGGGCATTACGCCATATTTCACTATTACTTGTAAAGCGGTGGTCAGGGCTCAATGGATTAAATGTCATGGCTGATGAGGCCAAGGAATGTAACTCGTCAGTGCATATGCTATGCAGATAGCGACAAAGTAGAGAGAGGTATGTGACAAAGAACGGAAGAAAATAATTCACTACGCAAAAGGTAGAGGCTTTTGAACTCAAGTAAGGCAAGAGGGGACTGGACAACTCTAGCACAAATGTGACTACAATATTCGGGTGTTTTTGCTCTTGTGAAAAAGCAATATAGCAGGGGTAGATTCGGATACATATGGAAAGTATATTTATTTTTTTTTACAGTCAGGTTAACCCTGTACAAGATCCTGGATCACTCGATGTAAAGGGTTAAAGTTTATCCCTCGACTTGAACAGGTTAAGATTATCGAGATCGGGGTAACATCCTCTTGGTAGTCGGTCCAACAGAGCAGTGGTAAAGAGTTAGATTAAGAGGAAGTTTGTGTGGATAAGAAGGTGTTATAACGGCTAACCGTAAATTTAAACAGGTTAACATTATAGTGATCTGGATAACATCCTCTTGGGAGTCGGTTGAAAAGAGCAGTGGTAAAATATTGCAGTAAGAGGCAATCTGTGTGAATAAGAACGTGCGATAACGGTTAACCGTAGACTTGAACAGGTAAAGATTATAGTGAGCGGGCTAGCATCCACTTGGGAGTCGGTTTCACTGAGCAGTGGTAAAGAGTTATATTAACTCTGTTAGAACGTGTGATAACGGCTAACCCTAGATTTGAACAGGTTAAGATTAGATTGATAGGGGTAACATCCTCTTGGGAGTCGGTTCCACGGAGCTGTGGTAAAGGTTTACATTAAGAGGCAGTTTATGTCGTTAAGAACGTTTGATAGCAGTTAACCCTAGATTTGAAAAGATTAAGATTATAGTGATCGGGTAACTTTCTCTTGCGCATCGGATCTACTGAGCAGTGGTAAAGGGTTACATTAAAAGGCAGTTTGTGTGGATAAGAACGTTTGATAGCAGTTAACCCTAGATTTGAACAGATTAAGATTATAGTGATCAGGGTGACATCCTCTTGGGAAGCGGTTCCACAGAGCAGTGGTAAAGGGTTACAGTAAGAGGAAGTTTGTGTGGATAAGAACGTGTGATAACAGTTAACCGTAGTCTTGAACAGGTTAAGAATATAGTGATCGGGTTAACCTCCTATAGGGAGTCGGTTCCACTGAGCAGTTGTAAAGGTTTATATTAACAGGTAATTTGTACTGATAAGAAAGTGTGATAACGGTTAAGAGAGCAGTGGTAAAAAATTGCAGTAAGAGGCAATCTGTGTAAATAAGAACGTGCGATAACGGTTAACCATTGACTTGAACAGGTAAAGATTATAGAGATCGGGCTAACATCCTCTTGGACGTCGGTTCAACAAAGCTGTGGTAAAGGATTACAGGAAGAGGAAATTTGTGTAGATAAGGACGTGTAATAACGGTTAAACATTGACTTGAACAGGTTAAGATTATCGTGATCGGGCTAGAAAATTCTCTTGGGAATCGGTTCGACTGATCAGCTATGACTGCGTTCTCCATCCTTTGTGGCATTGTGCAGAGTCTTATTGCTAGACACAGGGTATTTCAGCAGCCATCCGCTTTACCAAGAGAAAAACTACTTCCTCAAGTCACTTGGTGTTGGGCTACGTGTTGAGTCTGAGGCTCTGTGGGAAGAACAATGAAGACATTACGTCGCCATCAGGGGGGATCACTACAAAAACCTTTGCACTATTCTCTGGTTGACATTCTAAAATGTTCTTATTAGAGCTTCTGTCGCGAATGGTAGGCAGTACAATATATACACATTTCTGGAATGAATTGCATCATGGTGCATTTATATATATATATATATATATATATATATATATATATATATATATATATATATATACACACACACACACACACACACACACACATATATATATATATATATATATATATATATATATATATTGAACAATAAAAAATATTAAAAAATTAAAATCTTCAGACACACTGGGTTGTAGATTAATATTCTTTCGTTATTATTATTATTATTATTATTATTATTATTTCATTTAGATTATATATATATATATATATATATATATATATATATATATATATATATATATATCGTAATTCACATGTATAATACGCATTTTTTTCTAAAAAATAATAATTGAATTCATGGGTACTTATTATGCACAGCTACAAGAAAATCTTTAAAAAATTGCCGTAAAATAAAATAAGAATTATAATAAAACTAAATTAGAATAATATTATTCTATGTATAAAACCATTTTTTAAAAATAAGAGTAGGAAACGCTGGACGTAATTAAATTGGAGAGGTACAATTTATAGGGTTTGATTACCAAACAAGGGGTGCGTATTATGCATGAGTAGAAACATTTTCCTACAATTTCAGTACAATTCTAAAAGTCCGTATTATGGATGAAAGCGTATTATACATGGGGAATTAGATATTTAATTGAAGATACTTTTATTAAAGAAACAAGAAAAAATAAACCAGCAAATAATGAAGTTTCTGCCACATTTCAAGTCATTTTTCATGTCGTACTTTATCAACTTCCGCTTCCTTATCGATGAAGTAAAGTTAGTGAACTTTCTGCATTTTTACAAATTTTTGACGTAATTCCCCAGGATTGCGTATTATGCACAGCTACAAGAAAATCTTTAAAAACTTGCCGTAAAACAAAATAAGAATTATCATAAAACTAAATTAGTACAATATTATTCTATGTATAAAACCATTTTTCATAAGTATAAAGAACACTGGCCATAATTAAATTGGAGAGGTACAATTTATAGGGTTTGATTACCAAGCAAGGGGTGCGTATTATAGAGATGCATTTTTTCACATTTTCAAAACGATTTTAGGTGTGCGTATTATGGAAGAAGGCGTATTATACATGGAGAATTACGATATATATATATATATATATATATATATATATATATATATATATCGACTCATTTTCATGTTTCCTTTTCCACCCATAATTCTATCTTTCTTCTTCTTCTTCTTTTTCTTCTTCTTCTTCTTCTTCTTCTTCTTGATCCTCATATACGTAAAGCCCCCCCCCCCCAGCTGGACTTATTGATCATTTACAATGAAATTTAATGGTTTTTTTTATTTATTTTATTTGTTTATTTTACGTTATTTTCTTACCCACACATTATTTGTTGCATTTATATGCCGATATTAAATGATAATTATAATAATTTTAAACGTTGAATCAATATACAATATACGTTGCCTCCCGGAATCTTCGAAATCACCCGTATTGAACAGTTCATAAATATATTGATACTTGACGATACTTAGTTATTAATATATATGTTATAACTTTGTTAACTCCATTCAGCACTCTTTTGATTACACCAAAAACGAAATGAATATTTATTTGCTAAGCCAAACGTAATCACACGCATGTATTTTTTAAAAAGTATTTCACCCTTAGCAGGGCGGGAATAGTACTAGCTTCGTGAGGGGTTACAGAGAATGAGAGAAAGAGTAAAGAGGCGTGATAGGGGAAAGGATGAAGAGAAAGACGGGGATCAAGATCAAAGCATCTGGAGATGTCGATTGACATTACATTCAAATATTTGAAGATTATAGGAAGTAAGAGGAAGGGAGTTCCACAGACGGGAAGGGCGAGACATGCAGCTATTAAAGTAAAAGAGACGGCTACATTTAACCATTTCGTAAATGTTTCGATTGACATCTCAGGCCCACCGTTTCAAGTGACTTGAATTCGAACTCGACTCTCGGATTTCTCATTTAATGGCATCATCCATTACACCACTCGCAAATTCAAGTTCATAGCACCTGGTTTTTCCTAGCGGTCACCCATCTAGGTACTGAGCAAGTTGAATGTTGCTTAACTTCGTTGATCGTAAGACTTGTCATTTTAAAAAAATGTTAGGACAAAAGACCATATACATTATAGGACTAAATATTGTGTCACCTTCTTCTTCTTCTTCTTCTTCTTCTTCTTCTTCTTCTTCTTCTTCTTCTTCTATGCGATATATCGCTTCAAGACCTGGATGATCATGGCTCTCCACAATTTCCTGCCTTTTGAAGCGTTTAATAATGTTTTTGTTATCGCACCTAAACCCTGTTCTATCATCCATTTATTCAAGCTCATTTTTCTGCTATATACAGTGTCCCTTCAGGACGTAGACGATCATGGCTCTTCACAATTTGCTGCTCTTTGAAGCGTTGAATAATTTTTACCTTTTTGTTATATCCCCTAAAATTTTTTCTGCCATTCATTTACTCAATCTCATTCTTCTGCTATATATAGTGTCCCTTCAGGGCATAGATGATCATGGCTCTCCACAAGTCCCTGTTTATATGGAAAAGCAGCACCCAAACCTCCTATATTTGGGCGAACACAGAATGTTTTTCTAAACATTTATGCCCTGCCGACTGCACCTCTACAGAGAGGTAACACCTCACCCCCAATGAGGCGTCCTGGGTATGACGATAAACTACTTCCGCGTCCTGGGTATGACCACTGATCAGAAGGTTTAGAGATGCATAGAACCACCTCTTAATTGCTGGTGTTCTCAGGTCCATCCTGAAACGAGGTTGTAGCGCCTGTTAGGGTTCTAGCTATGGGTAAATAGTTTACCATCCAAAAGTGGTCAAAGTACGATGAAAATAGGTGTTAGTAAGTGTTAATTGGACAAAAAAAAATACCAGCATTTTTTTAATTAAAAATAATGACGGCATTTAATAACCCATTGAGGTTGATATGCCGTAAAATAAACGAAACCAAACTATACATTTTAGCGTTATCCTAATTTAATTTACCGGTAGATTTGGTTCACTGGTAGCCTACCGTTTGTTTTGGGGAGAAACTGTCTAGACCTAACTTAAAATTAATTTTCGCCTTATCTCTATCTATAAAAGGCAGAATGTGTGTGTGTGTGTGTGTGTAACGAATGCACAGCCGCAATTTTCGACGGATTTGTACCAAAACAGCTGACTGACACGAATGTTAACTACCATGCTAGAATGCAAAAAAAAAAAATCGACAGCTGCATTCGTCACAAGTGAGAAAAATTTAAATCTGCATGGCACTTTACTCCAATTGGCTCATTCGCTTGCTTAAACTCAACGTTAATTCTGATTCTGCAGAACTGGGTTGGGTGTGAAAAAGTATTTGTTGTTAACATTCTTTTTTTCATTCGGTTTTTCCAGTTACGAGTAATTTTTTTAAAGCTGATCGTTTTGTGTTCATTTTGTTTAGTTCTTTTTTCGTAACAGATTTAATGTTTAGTATAGAGCTTAGAAAAAATTCGCAGTGTGAGATAGGCAAGAAGTAAGGCATGTAGCAACATCAGCACGGCAAAGGGCATTCCTTTAAAGGCAAGGAATGGCAAAAATATTTTAAGTCAAGTGATAGCGATTGCTGTATGAGTCGTACGATTTTTGAATCAAGCACGGGCAACGCCGGGCCATGCTGCTAGTCGTACATTATAGCCTAACTTAATTTACCGGTAGATTTGGTTCACTGGTAGCCTACCGTTTGTTTTGGAGTGAAATTCTATGGTAGGTATGTTGCAGTTTTTTTGTGTATGTTATGTACTAGTGAGCCAGTCCAAATGACTTGACTCACTTTATAGTCCACCAATAGAAGGTTAAACAATCAGAAGACGTAGAACATTCAATCCGTTGTGTATAAAGGCGGCCATTTTGTTTACTATATCCGAATGTCCAGTTCCAGCTTGTCAGGCGAAGAGGAACAGAAAGAAGAACTACGCTCTGCTACTTTACCAAAATATCCACTGCTAATCTGAACAACGCTTTCCTACTGTCTTCGAAATAGTCACTGCTAACCTCTGGATTCTATACTGGAAGACCACCGTCATCATGAACAACAAGGTATAGACCTAACTTAAAATTAGAGTTAAAATAATTTTGGTGGACTTCTATATCAGATCGACTTTTAAGCAATTGTTTTCTTCTTTGCTGCTGCGATTGTTGAACTTCTCCAAGTGTTGTGGTTTTTGTTAGTTGCTAAAGATCTTTGCTTGCGATTATGTAGTGCTATATGTTCAAAGTAGCCGTTACCATATAAGGAAGAATTTAGCCTTTAACGACACAACATTTTGGGTGAATCGTTTCCTGAATTTCTGCGAAGAGTATTTAGAATTTTTACACTACTCGTATTCGGACAATTGTCCTCGTCTTTTGGAGTTATTATCAGAACTCTTCAGTGTCTGTGGTTTTGAACTTGTTGATTATCCTCCCTATGCTCTCTATCTGATACCATCTGACTATCATCAGTTCCCCAATATGAAAAGAAAAAACACTTGATTGCAGTGTTGATGACATCATATCTGCTGCTGATGACTTTTCTTTACCAAAGCAAAGCAAACCAACTAAACATTTATTCTATAGTGTAATCGAGTTGGAAATTGTATCGGGCATACTTCTTGGAATTTATTTAAAAGTAATCTTACTTATTACAACAAGTTTACATGGTAATCTTTTCAAAATCATACATATTGATATATATATAAATATATATATATATATATATATATATAATATATATATATATATATATATATATATATATATATATATATATATGTATGAGCGCATATGTCAGCCGACGATAAATTTTTCTTAGTTTATCTAATTTACAAACTGAAAAATTGTGCTGTCACTTTGAAAAAAAAAAAAAAAAATTCTCTCGGACGGATTTTTTTTTTCTGACTTATAATAATTCTCTAAATCATTCAAAATGCTATTTCTGTTCCGCCATGTTATTTTGGGCTTGTTTGCTGATGCAAGAAGAAAGAAAGAAACAATGATAAAACAAACAAAACCACATCAAACATTAGTGAATCATTTCGCAATTTACTCAGGGATAATTACTTCTTCCTTATGACTATATTTAGGCCCACGCCTTCATTACTTTTTGCTATCCTTGCACTTGTTTAGGGATTTTTTTCCCAGCCCTAATATCACAATGCTCTTTGTAAAAACGATTCTTTATATTGGCCAACTGTAGGTATTAGGTGCTGAATTATAGACTTCTACACAAACCTTCGCCTTTTCATTTTTGGTCATTGTAACTTACACGATTTTTAATTTTTTAACATTATTAATGCTTGTTTCCAAGTAACAAGAATTGTCTGGATGTTGATTTTCCAGATAAACGGAAGCTCCCTCTAATAAAGATGTGTACGTACATCCATCTATCTATCTATCTATCTATCTATCTATCTATCTATCTATCTATCTATCTATCTATCTAGTTAGGTTGAACAGTATTTTCACTATCTATCTATCTATCTATCTATCTATCTATCTATCTATCTATCTGTTGTAGAGTAGTTTCACAGTGGAGGCTTGTATTTCACTAAGTCGGTCCTAAAAAAGGTTCGACGTACAAAACGTTAGGAACTTGAAATAATAGTTAATGAAGAAGCAATATAGTTGTGGTGGTTGATACTTTAATGTCCGACATCGACTGACTCACCAACTCACTGAGCTCCCTGGCGACTGCTACTACAACTACTTATTCTATGTGAGAGAGTCTATTAACAAAAGAATAGGTATGTTCCGGTATAAACTATTATCTAGTTGGGAAAAAAACAGTATTTTTTTCACTATCTATCTATCTATCTATCTATCTATTTACTAAGTGTTTCTCTCTCTCTCTCTCTCTCTATATATCTATATATATATATATATATATATATATATATATATATAAATATATATATATATATATATATTATCTATTTTTATTTATTTCTCCTGTCTATTAAATTATCTATCTTCTTTTTTATTATATATATAAATATATCTGTTCTTTTATCAATAAATATATCTATAAATATATATATATATATATATATATATATATATGATTTTTTAAACAAATTTTATTAGAAATATGTATAATTAGTTTAAAGGGTGGTATTTATGAAGCTACAGACAGACCTCTTTTTGGGCCTTCTGAACTATAATAAGTTTTTTATATTCTCAGCATTTTTAAAAATGCTTTATAAAATTAATGATAATACAATTTATTGAAACAAAGCAAGTTCAGTTGACCATTGATGACAATTCCAGAAACTATAAACAATTTTTTTCTATCCTCTTCCAGCCGCAATGATGAAGAAAGCATTACCTCGGACCATCGCCAGTGAGATACACTGCAAGAGCCACTCCGTTTCTCGAGTCTCCTCTCTTAATCGAGACGCAATCGCGTTAATCCTCCGAAGGAACGCCATCGAACGAGAGCCAATAACCCCTGAAGTCTCCACTGCAACAGGAGTAAGCTAATTTTGCTACAGTTTGATCGGGATTTTCATTTGCATGGGACATTATTTTACTCGCCCTAGCTTTGGCTCTTTTCATTGCAATCTAGTCCTATGTTGTCAGAGATTTCTTTTTGTGAGGCATACTTCTGCCCTATGCAACATACAACTATAAACTACAGAAGAAATCCACTTTGATCGCTGTATTTAAGTACTGCATTAATATTGAAGCTTACCTTTTAAGAGTTCAACGATAATTTTTCCGCCGCCATTTTAATTTGAAGTCAGTTTGATTTCCGCAAGTCCGTATAAATAATTACTTTTATTTTTATGGGTGATTTTCGCTGGATTTCGCAATTAATTTCGATTATTTCTAAATTTATTTCCAGTTTATAAAAATTCTTAACGTATGAGAAATGCATCGAAAACAATCACCTAAAAAAAAAAAAATTCCCCGAAAACAATCGTTGTGATTAAAACTTGGGAATTCAAAATTTGAGGAATGCAGGTCCGGATCCGGCCCGAAATATTTTTAATTTGCTCACGAAGGTCGGCCTGGTTCTAAAATGGTATGATATATTGGACTATGTCATTTGGACAGAATAAAAGTGACATAATATACATAAAATAAATTTTTGCAAATTTATGTAGAATATATTTAAAATTTGAGAGTTATGGCCCTTAAATTGAAAAGCTCTGACTGTGACACAGACATTCGCATTTATTAGATTAAGAAAATGAAATATTTAAAAGGTAGAAAGTTGTGTCCCTTTACTTGAAAAAACGTGACACACAGATATGCGCCTTTGTTATATAGAAGAAGATAAAGCTATTAAAAGTTAGAGAGTTGTGTCACATTAAAAAAAAAAAAAAAGTTTGACACAGAAATTTTGAAAAACAGAGTTTGAAAAAGTTTGACAGATTTTCACAGTTCTTTTTAAAGTAAGTGTTAATGCTATATGATAAGTAAAATTTTATAATGTTACCAATTTTATACGGAAATTAAAATATATATATATATATATATATATATATATATATATATATATATATAGTTATTATTTTTAAAAGTCAGGAGGTCAGTTGAATCCACTACCACAACGGTTTTTGGTCTTATTCAATTTTGAATTTTTTTCTTATAGATTTTTTGAAAAGCCGAATAGAGAGACCCCACGACTATCCCCTGTGTTTTCCTCGACCTATTGCCATATTAACTATAGAACCCAGTTATTTATATTTACCAAATAGCTGGGGGTGGGATAAATAGGGGGATCCAAAAAATTCTCAACAAAAAATTCGAATCGGCTCTCCGATTTTCAATGGAATTATGCCATGCTATCCATATATATATATATATATATATATATATATATATATATATATATATATATATATAATATATATATATATATTCATGAATTATTCACACAAAAACTAATGCAAAGGTTAATGATTTAAATGGCGAGACATCCATCATCGCAAACAATTCAAATAATATACAAAAACCTCCGAATCCGTTATGAATGAATTGATCCTTGTTTATATAAATTTCTGCCGTATTAGTTCTTATTTTTTACTACAAGCTTTCGTCTGTTCCTACAGACATCTTCAGGTATAGAATAGATGTTGTTCTTTTTTTTCTCTTAGTAATAAGAGGACAACGAAAATATATGTATTGTTGTATCCGAAAATGCTATTGAAAATGAGTTATTGTTTTTGAACGCGCCAAAGCAACGCTGAGTTTGATTTTAAATTTTTAAAGTTTTGCGTTTATACCAAATATGGTGATGAACAATTTTTTTACTGGTAAATTTTTCTGTCAAAGTGGCATGAACTATATTGTTCAATAATTACAGTAATGTCGCACTTATTATCAAAAGTCGCACTTGGATCAGTTATTTAAATTACAATAAACGTGCAATCAATTTACAAATACATGAATTATTCACACAAAAACTAATGCAAAGGTTAATGATTTAAATGGCGAGACATCCATCATCGCAAACAATTCAAATAATATACAAAAACCTCCAGATCCGTTATGAAAAAAATGATCCTTGTTTATATAAATTTCTGCCGTATTAAAAATTTAAAATCAAGCTTTATATTATATATATAGTTTTGTAAACCTTAAACATTTTTTCAATAGCATTATGATAAAATAACACTGAAATAGTGTTGTCCTCTTATTACTAAGAGAAAAAAAAAAAACAACATCTATTCTATTTGAAAAGAAGAGACCATGGAACAGACGAAAAAGCCTTGAACTAGTAAAATTAACAACACCTATACGGCAGAAATTTACAAAAACAAGGATCAATTCATTCAACGGATCTGGAGGTTTTTGTATACTATTTGAATTGTTTGCGATGATGGATGTCTCGCCATTTAAATCATATAATTTGGATCAACGTTTTTTTAGTAATTCATGTATTTTAAATTGATTTGTCTAAATCATCTGTAAAATTTATTTATATTTATATAAACTTTCAGCCAATATAAATATATATATATATATATATATATATATATATATATATATATTTTAAATTTTTTATGAAATTTAATTAATAAAACATCCAACCCTTATAAAAATTTCTGGTTTCAATAACTGGATCATTAATTTTTCAAAAGTCTTGTCCGTAAAACCGACTGCTGAGTCCATAATATATATATATATATATATATATATATATTTTTTTAATATATATATATATATAAAAAAAAAAAACTTTAAAATTTTCTGTATTTTCAGTTTTTTTTTTTTTTTTTTTTTTTTAGTCTAATTCAACTCTGAACCGTATTTTTTATAATATAAAAATTTCTCTTGGAACCTGTACAATTTTTGCCGTTTTTTTATATTTTTTACAATGTTTATATATTATGAACTAAATTAACCTAAAATCATTATCATTATAATAATTCGTCATGACATTTCTTTTTATCAATGACGTTTTAAACCAGAAATAAGATAATATTTAGTCCTTTAATTCATATTCACAAAATTCCTCTTAAACACACACACACTGGATACAAAAAAAAAAACAATTTACATTTCAGTTAACACAAACAATACACAATAATCGCTTGTCTTCTTTTTTTTCTTTTCTTCTTCTTCCTTTCTATAAAGGACCAACGTTTGCAGAAAGTTTATTTTGAAATCTTAATATAGCATTATTAGTTTTAAATTCAAAATATAAATTTGATCATTTAATAAAAATCGCCTGAGGAAAAATGAGTTCTAAATCAAGGACTCATATTTGAAAAGTTGAAATATTCTCGTAATCCGATGTTGTCCATGGTATTCTCAATACACAGTAGAAAAAGAACAACTGACATTTTTATCTGGTTTTAAATGTCGTCTTTGTTTAGCGTTTAAAAAGAGAAATTTATGTTGCATATTTCTAAATGGTTCTTTTCCCAACGAAAATTTTCGTTAAAATTAATTAATCTGTATAGCTAACCAACACATTCTTTTTTTGATGCAATTTAGGAATCCGTTTTTTTTTCAAACTTTTTATAAACAATCAAATTTTAAATAGCATTTTCGGATTGGAGGAATTAATCATGGGAATAGTTTTACATCTCCTCGTTTTTTTTTTTTTTCAATTTTAAAACGACAATACATGTCATTTAGAGTTTTTATTTTATTGCCAAAATTTTGCAAAATTTTAATTTTTTTTTTTTAAATCCATTAGAATTAAATTAACGTTTATATATTATATTCGTTTATAAATTGAACATTCAATTTATTTTCTTTCAAAACAGAGGTGGAAGAAAACGAAAAAAAAGTCTTCATTTTTAAAAGATTTAAAAGTATAAAAATGATCTTTGGAAAAAAATATTTACTTTCAATAAAATTTTGAAGGAAAGAATTAAAAGAAACAGATTTTTAAAAAAAAAAATATAATATTTAAAACCAAACCAATTAAACCAAGTACATACATATTTTAGTGGACTAGAAAAGGTGTTTTAAAAAATATTGTCGGCATTAAATAAACCATTGAAGTTGATAACGTAAATTACAAAATCGTTATATAAACAATAAACCAAAGAATACATATTCTATTCATACGAATATATTATAAAAGCTGTACATTAAATAAACTATTATTTGATATGCCGTAAAAGAAAATAAACCAAACTAAATCTAAACCAAAGAATACATATTCTATTCATAGAATCTATCCTAAAAATGCTGTCGGCATTAAATATATTATAGATTTATTACATAAAAAATTAACATAGACTATAAACCAAATTAACCAAAGAATACATATTCTATTCATATGAATCTATCATAACGTGTCGTTAAATAGACTATACCCATAGAGTCTGTTGATAGACTAATTTAAAATAAAATAAACCAAACAAATGTAAACTAATTAATATATATTTATTCATACGAATCTATCCAAACGAGGCAATGATCTTTGGGAAATAAAGGGATTGAGGTTGATATAATGTAAAGAGAAAATAAAAGAAACCAATTTAAACAAAGAAATACAAATTCTATTCATTAAAATTATTAAAATTCTAGATGTAGGGCATTAAAAACCCAGTTCCAATTTGATATGCGAAAAAACTATTAGAATAAATCCAAACCATATCTAAACGAAAGAATACATATTCTATTATATATGAATCTATATATATAAATATGTTGTCGGGAAAGGTGGAAAGTTCATCAGGTTGACATGCCGTAATATAAAAAAAGAAAACCAATTAAACCAAAGAATCATATTCTATTGGTAAATCTATGACTGAATTTGTATGTTATCATTAAATAATCGATTACGTTATAGGCTAGTCTTTTTAATTTAAACGAAACCAAATAATGATAAATATAAAAAAGCAGAAAAAAAAGATTTGAATATAAAATTAATAATGAGAATACAGTGTAACCAACATTTAAAGATATGGAATTTGAAATGCTTTGATTCAAAAATGATGAAAATAAATCATTGAAAAAAGATTATTAATAACGGCAAACAGTATTTCATTTTAACAAAATGATGAAAATAAATCATTGTCAAAGATTAAAATAATAACATTTGACAGTTTTGGAAAATAAAAAAATGAAAATAAATCATTGTCAAAGATTAATAATAACGGCTGACAGTATTTCATCTAATAAAAATGATGAAAATAAATCATTGTCAAAGATTAATAATAACGGCTGACAGTATTTCATCTAATAAAAATGATGAAAATAAATCATTGTCAAAATATATAATACATGCTGACAGTACATAGATAATAAAATGATGAAAAAACAAATTGTCAAAAGATTAATAATAACGGCTGACAGTATTTCATCTAATACGAAAATGATGAAAATAAATCATTGTCAAACATTCATTAATAATAACACTACATGAATTATATATCTAATAAAAATGATGAAAATAAATCATTATAATTATATTAATAATAATTACATTGACAGTATTTCATCTAATTAAAAATGATGAAAAAATAACTAGTAAATATATTTTCATACACAGAGTGCATATATAAACTTATGTCCCGACAATATGAACTTAAGTTTGTTACTACACTGGCATTAAGGTTCCACTAGTTTACTGTGGAAATTGCTAAATACATAGACTATATCTGACTTCAAGAAAAGTGTATTACTTAGAGTATATGGAACTACATTACACAGAGTGCATTGCATAGAGGGTATATAAAAAAAATGTAAAAGCAACGTCAATTGCCATTTTAAATCTTCGTGAATCCATTTTATCTTTTGTCCTTTCCTCAATCCGTCCTATACGCAGGCTTTTTTATCACTTTCACACTCTGTAACTCCCGGCATAGTAGTGGCATTCCCGCCATGCTTAGGTTGAAAATATTCAAAAATACATAAAAATAATAATGGTCGATAATTATTTCTATAATGAAAATGGGGATGAAAGTTGATACTAGAAAAATACTAATAATAATTGATAGTGCTTCATATAAAAATTGAAATAATTAAAAATGGCTGACAATGCTTCATCCAATAAAATTGAAGATGAAAGCAAATACTAGTCAAACACTAATAAAAATGTCTGACAATATTTCATCTAATAAAAATGAAGATGGAATTAAATGCTAGTTATAAATTAATAAAAATGGCTGACAATGTTTCATCTAATAAAAATGAAGATGAAAGCAAATATTAATAAAGATGGTTGACAATATTTCATGCAATAAAAATGAATATGAAAGCAAAAAGTAGTCAAAAAATATTATTTATGTTTGCACAGTGCATTGCATAAACTATATAAAAAGTGAATTTAAGTAAATTTTAATGTTACTCGGTTTTAACTGTTTTATGATTATTGTATGTATTTAAATAAATTCATTATTAATAAGATAGTTCTATAATTTATATATCTCTTAACGTGTTTGTGTTTTAAAAGATAAATTACATTATATACCGATTAAAAAAATTATATAAACAATAACGAATATTATTAATTGTTATTTTTCATTTTTCAAAAGTACCACGGTGATAAATATCAAGGTTAGAACCAATGAAAGAATAAGACGAACACAGGTATGGAATACAAATATAACTTACAACAGAAATATAATACAAAAAAGTATTAGTAATGACTATCAGATTCGGTTAGAATGAACTATGTTGTCTCGACAAATATCACTATTCTAATGTCCTTACAATGAGCTCTCAATTATCTCTCCTCGTCTTACAATATCCTCATACCGCTTGGGACGCGCAGTATTTATACTGTCAGGAATAGTCCATTATTATTATGGGTAAGTTCCCATAACATTAATAATGGTTGACACTGCTTGTTTTGACTAAAAATATATAGAAAAGAACCATTGATGTTATAAAGATCCAATCTTTTTTTTTGAATAGGATACACGGAACCTGAGCAAACGAAAATCTTTGAAATAATACTTTTTATCTTTTATCTTGCTCATGAAATGTTACTGTAAATTAAAGTGTTGCTTCCCATATCTATCCCTAATGAAATTTGAAAAACATTAATTTATAAACTTATAAACAATAACGTAGACGCTGAGCTGGACTTTTTTCCCCATTTTTTAAGCAAATTACACCCCAAGCAAGGCGAGAAGCCACTAGCACGCAAGGGGTTACTGAGAGTTGGAGCGAGAGAGCAAAGAGGAGTGATAGAGGAAAGGATGAAGAGACGTTTAGAGGATAAATCTGGAGATTAACATTACATTTGAATAGTTGGAGATTATAGCTATCAGGAAAACAAGAAATGGGAAGGGAGTTTCACAGGCGAGAAGTGCGAGACATAAAGCTATTGGAGTAGAAGAGACGGCTATATTTAACAGTTTCAACAGTGAAAGGGTGAGAGCGAGAGGTCAGCCGAGTTGAACGCTTAAATTCATGAAGTCTGGGAACCAGCGAAAAGCAGCTCATCGGAGCAATTACTGTGAAAGTATTAGGTTGGTGCAAAAATAAAGACGTAATAATGTCGTTTTTTGATGTATTTTTGACGTCAAAAACGACATTATTACGTCATTATTTTTGCACCAACCTAATATTTGTAAAAAAAAAAAAAGACAGAGGAAGGCGACGATGCGTCTGTGAGAGACCGGCCGCAGACGAGATGCCAGATCAGGGCCAATTACATTGCATATCCGTCTTTGGATTTTATCAAGGACCTTGAGACAATTAGAAGGGGCTCCAGAAAATTTATGCCAGCAATACTCCATGCAAGGGCGGATGGTTGATTTGTAGATTTGAAGGATCGACTTCGGCGCGAAAAATTTCCTGGAGCGGCATAGAGAACCAACTTTCCTTGGGGTGGACGAAGCTATTGACTCAATGTATTCGTTCCATCTCAGGTCCGCAGACAATGTGAGACCGAGCAGTCGCAAAGAGGTGCTCTCGTGGATTTGAGCGTCAGACATTCTAATTAGTCCGGGATTATTCTCTCTGGTTAGTAATAGAGAGCAGTTTTGTTTTTGAGGCATTAAAGTTAACCAGCCAATTCCTGTCCCAGTCCACAACCGATTGGAAGTCCTTTTCGTGACAAACGGCCAGGTTAGTTTTGTTGGCGACACTATTTTTTTTTTTTTTTGAGGCAGGAGTAAATAGTAGCGTCGTCCGCAGATATGCTTACTTGGGAACCTATGACATTAGGAACATCGTTGACTGCTTTTAAGTTTGCGCAAATGAAACATATTTTTGAGAATGAATCATTAATATTGCAGATAAAACGAAAAAAAAAGAAAAAAAAAGAAATCATATATGTTAGGTTGATCTATAGCAACATAAAGGAATTGTAGATCTAAACTGCTGCTTGAATTAGAATGAAAACAGACAGCACAGGGCCGAAGGTTTGACACGCCCTTTAGAGATATCAGGCAGCTAGAAGTGAGAAGGGCGAATTCAATGACGTGGTCAATTACGTAAAAGGTCAAGCAAAAAAGGCAGAGGTTCATGTAAGAAAACACAAAGTAAAAAAAAAAAAAAAAGAAATCGTGGAGATCTGCACTGTTGCGTCAGATAACTTTATTATTTGGTCGAAAACACAAACTTGTCAATGGAAAATGGTTGGAAACTATGGTGTCTGCGCATGCGTGACTCCGTGAAGAAAATGGCTGTTCTCTTTATGTTTATATAATTCCGATTTTATATTATTTTATATTATTTTTCTTAATATTTTTTCTCTTAGAAGTATGCATTTTCGATGTGTTAATAGTTTCGCCGATATGATACGGCTTGACGTTAGGTGACCACTGATGACGAGGTCTGACGTGATGCGTAATACATTCGAGGGGCCGATCAAAAAATAGCCTTTCGTGCCAAAGGAGAGCTGTCAGATATTGTTAGGTGTATTGAAAATGAAAACGGTAGATGGTCTTGGAATAACATTCTTGGGAGGATTGGCCGGTCTGGTATTAGTAAAAGTGATGCAGAGCTTTTTGTTTTAGTCTGCAACATTGAAGATTGGAACAAAAGCTGAAACGAGAAGTTGTTATCTCGTTACTTTGAAGAAATCGACTTCTCAAGAATTCAGAAAACCAATAAAACACGTTAAATGCTTAACATTTAAACAATGCATTTTAGCCGACTTGAAATAAAATAAGAATGTATGTATGTATGTACGTATCTATCTATCTATCTATCTATCTATCTATCTATCTATCTATCGAAGCCTTCTCATGTCTATAGATCTCAATTTGTTATCTATCTATCTATCTATCTATTTATATATATATATATATATATATATATCATATCTAGCTCATTATCTATCTATCTATCTATCTATCTATCTATCTATCTATCTATCTATCTATCTAAGCCTTCTCATGTCTATAGATCTCAATTTGTTAACTATCTATCTGTCTATCTATCTATCTATCTATCTATCTATATATATATATATATATAAGCCTGCTCATTATCTATCTATCTATCTATCTATCTATCTATCTATCTATCTGTCGGGACCACCCACCTTCTCATCAAAATGGATTGATCTCTCTACTACTAATTGGACAGTTCTATAGAGTTCTGGGAAGATCAGGTGACCATCACACTTCCGTCTCTCTACCGGAAGATACAGTTGGACTTTATACTCTTTCTGATTGTTACTGACTAACCTGCGTTCGTTTGACTACTAATCTCTCTGTTGTAAATACCTCTTCAGATATACCAGTATTTTTCCCTACGTATGTGTTTGTCCTTATTTCAATACACGTACGGGGAAACAATCAACATCTCAACACTATCTATCTAAGCCTGCTCATTATCGATCTCTGTTATCTATCTATCTATCTATCTATCTATCTATCTATCTATCTATCTATCTATCTATCTAAGCCTTCTGATGTCTATAGATCTCAATCTGTTATCTATCTGTCTGTCTGTCTGTCTGTCTGTCTGTCTCTCTCTCTCTCTATATATATATATATATATATATATATATATTAGGATATTACATCGAAAACCTCTCAAAATCACTACACAACTCTAGTCCTGTTTCGGTGTGTATCAAATGCATCTCATCAAGCGATTGTAAATTACTGGCGAGTGAACGATTTATTTAGATTTAAAGACACAATACAGCCTCTTTGACGAAAAAAAGAAAAGGCGAGATATAAGGTTAGTGGGCTTTCCTCTGATGAACCAATCAAACATGTCCTACGTTAAATTTAAACTAAGCGAAAAAGCATTACATTATTCGGACTATTGTCCTCATCTTTGTCACCATGTTTATCACAACGTTTCGACCGTTGTAAACCCCGGCCGTCTTCAGGTGGTTGGAATGTCGAACTGAACCGTTTATTTCGCTCACTGGGATGGACTGTTCTTGTTCCACGTGCCATGTCTAATGGATGTCCGTTATCTCCTGTTAATTCCCCTCTCAAAGTTCTCCACCGCCTTAACCAGGTATTAAACACACACTCTTTGGGTTCTGTCACTGGATCTAACTGACATGACACAGTGGATAAGGGCGTTAGTTAGATCCAGTGACAGGAACCAGATAGTGTGAGTTCAATGTATTTATTATTACAGAGCAATATAATTAATAAACAATAAAATCCAAAATCACCTCATATGGGGAATCGCCAATTTCAGCAGACGTTCGATATTTTCGGCTGCGTGAGAAAATTAAAAACATTCCGGGCCGAAATCCTGAAATTTTGGATGACCAAGTTTTCATTATTGAGATTGTTTTCGACGAATTTTTTCTTGTTGTACAATAACAATTTTTGTAACTTGGAAATACATTTGTGAATAATCGAAATTAATTGTGAAATTCAGCGAAAGTTACTCATGAAATAAAAATAATTGTTTGTACACAAAGTAAGGACCTACATACACGAAATTGTTTTTAAATTAACTGACGGCAGAAGAACTATCGATGAACTTTCAAAAGGTAAGCTTAAATATTAATTCAATACTTAAATGCAGCTATCAATTTTGAGTTCTTCTATAGACTATCACATCTACTCTTCCTTATCTATTACGATGAAGGCCCAGTCCCCAGCCCTTTGCAGGAGCTTGATTAAATGTCGCCCAATATTCAAATAATCTAAATAATATAATAATTAATAATATATTTATAAAGAAATAATGATAGTTTTTTTTTTTTTAATCTGACAATTTTTTTATTCCGACATATTTTTATCACTCTTAACGTTATGTTTATAGGATATTTAAAATAAACGGGACGTCTACGTAATTGCAATTATCCACAAAAATGAGTTTTAAAGTCATAAAAATTTGGACTAATAAATAAAATCTCATTATTTCTTTAGAAATTACTTTGTTTACGATTCCGAGACTGAGCAAAAACTTTTGAAAATCGTTTGATCGTGACGTTCTCCCGTAGCAATGTTGGTTAAATCACTGCAAAGGAGGACCCAGGTACACATATTTTTTTTTCTTTAATAAGATTTCTCGAATGTTTATGCCGGTAGAAATTTAAAAAAAACTGCTTAAAATAAATACAGAGATTACTCAAAATATGGGAATCCAATAAAAATATGTTTTAAAGTGATAATCTGTTTTTAATATTTTTCATGCTTATGTTCTCAGAAAAATGGTATCTGGTAGAATTGATGTTTCCATTGATCTTTGCGATTTCTGACAAGTTTCAAGAGATTCTCTTAGTTTCCATGTTTTTCAATGTTGGCATTCTCGATTCATTATATATTTTGCATCGTAAGCATATGGCAAAGTATGTTCCATTTTGTCTCTATTTTGGGTAAATGCTTACCAAATAATTCATTTCCAATTGACTTTTGGTCTTCAACATATACGTCTATATATACATACATATGCATACAAACATACATACATACATATATATATATATATATATATATATATATATATATATATATATATATATATATATATGCGTATTTATATTTACACATGTCTATGTACAGATATATGTATGCATACAGACACACTCACTCATATATATGTATGTATTTGTGCATATCATTACACACACACACATATCTATCTCACAATCTCTCTCTCTCTCTTACTCACCCAATATATATATATATGTGTGTGGGGGTGCTATTATATCAACCCATATGTTTTCTATTCAATGATTAACGCCTTGCGAAGTACTTTTGAAGATAAGTGCGCAAAAAATGGGCAAAATTAGACAAAAAGGAGAAAAATTAACAAAAGAAATTATTGAAAATCGTCCTAAACTTTGAAATGCTGTACCGTAAACGGTTTGCAATGTGACTGTAAACCGAGTACTTATCAGTGGCTATTATAGGAAATCAAAATGGAAAACAGGAATTTTCTAGCTACTTTAGAAAACAGGTGTGGTCGGAACCGAAAATCTGCTCATCTCTCATTATATATATATAGAGAGATAGATAGACAGTTAGATGAAAGATACACACACACACACACACACACACACATATATATATATATATATATATATATATATATATATATATATATATATATATATATATATATATATAATCGCCATCTTCTTGAATACCATTCATCTTTCCTCCTTTCCTCAATCCTCCATATTCTCAGTCTTTTTCTCACTTTCACCCCTTGTAACGGTTTGTGTACTAGTGTCATTTCTCCCTTTATTGGGGTGAAATGATTAATATATATATATATATATATATATATATATATATATATATATATATATATATATATATATGTATGTATGTATACATATAAATATGATTTAAACGAAAAGTGGGCATGTCTGCTTCTTATTAAGTTATTGTCCCGGATGTTTTTTCTATGATTATTATACGTATCTCTCTCTCTCTCTCTCTCTATATATATATATATATATATATATATATATATATATATATATATATATATATGAGTGTGTGTGTGTGTACAGGTAATAATGCTTAGGTATAAATCCAAGTGAATCCTATTAATACAATATTAAATATTGAAAACTGATTCACACATAATTCTCATAATTCTATTTCATTAATTTATCATCCATTGACTGGTTTGAAAAATCCTTGTAAATATGATTTCCATTACACACACACACACACACACACATATATATATATATATATATATATATATTCATACAATAGGAATTAAGATTACATTAGGTTAATGATCACCTTCATTTTTTAAATTGAAATAAAATTTACAAGGATTTTTCAAAGTCAATCATTGTAAATTTTATTTCAATACAAGGAGTATATATATATATATATATATATATATATATATATATATATATATATATATATATATATATATATATATAAAATTAAAATGAAACGTGGTCAATTTTATATTTAATAAGCCTGTTAATAAAAAGCTAAAGAATAAAAATCCAACAAAATGAAACCATTAGTGTCAATTAAATTGATATTTATTATATATTAACCTTTTGACTGAATTGAAGCGTGTAGAGATAGAAATTAATGTCGGGATTTTCGATACTATTAACAGATTTCCGGTGAATGTTTTTGATTAGAAGTCTCCTTGCAGAAATTATACTCTCTGAGTAAATCGAAATCCCTGTTTAATCCCTCAATACTTCAATTTAATTTGAAAATAGATTTCAACTCCGATCTGTGTCTTTCTTTTCGGTTGTTGAAAGAAGTCGATAAAAGGACGCATCCGATGTCATCAATGCGATGAAACGGTTGGTTAAAGTGTACAGCGAAAGAGGATTGTTGTTATTGTCCTGGATTTATTTTTTTAATGATTATTGAAGCAAAGAAGGAATTCTGTTCCAGCTGATCCAATATAATCTCCTTTTTTTTATTTTTTTATTTTTTTTTTTGCATTTTTGGCCAAAAAGCAAATATATAAGAATTGAACTGTCACAGATTAGAGCCGGGAATTTGAATACTACGAGTGTCGGGGTGTGAAATTTCTATCAATGATGATATGTCTACAGACTTGGCATCGGAATTTTATAGCAGGTTGTATCCCCTTGGTGATGTGGTGATTAATGTATGTTAATGTTAAGAGTGTGTGTAGATTGGGTGGGACTGACGCTTAGCGTGAATTGGGTTTTCGATGAATATTTTTCCAATTGTTTGGTTGAGTTTTAAATACTGCAACACTTTTGCTAAGATATTCGAAAGCTTGTGAATGTTGTAATTGACAAAAAAAATCCATTAGAATTCTGGTATCATTCATTTTTGTTACATAAATTAAGAGTGTAGACCTATTTTGTTCGGAAGGCTTAGTAAGTGAATTTTTTTTATTATTTTAAGTAGGTAATTCTTATTGAGAAAGTAAATGAATAGTTGTCCTATGTATTTTGTAATCCTCGTTTTATGAACCGTCCATTTTAGGCGTAAACATTGGCTGCAAATTATTGAATTTTTCTAGGTTAATTGGTTGGGTATCAGCTATTGAAATTTATGTAGCAATGACCATCTGTGGGTTTCGTGTATAGTTTAGTGAAGATATGTCTATTATTTAGACGTAGCGGTACATCCAGAAAAGGAATAGAAATGGCGGAATATTTGATTGTGAATTTTATATTGTGGTGGAAACCGTTAAGGTGACCATATAAAGAAGATATCATCTATGAATCTGTGACAATGTAGGGGTGCTAGGTGGTAACTAAACATATCTAGTCCAAGGGCCTCCATGAATATGTTCGCATAGCTGGGAGTCATTTTCGTTCGCATCGCTGTGCCTCTGACTTAAAGAAAAGGGACCCGTTGGACTCGAAATTGTTGTGCGTAACTATAAATTGATATTGGCGATGACTTGTGTATTATATTCCCGGAAGCCTCTGCTACGTAAAAGAACTCTTGCAAGCTTGGTTTGCTTGGTTTGGGTTGGTTTGTTTTACGGTATACCAACCTCATTGGGTTATTTAATGCCGATAACATTTTTAGGATAGATTCGTATGAATAGAATATATATTCTTTGGTTTAGATTGGTTTGGTTTATTTTGTTTTACGGCATATCAACCTCAATGGGTTATTTAATGCCGACAACATTTTTAGGATAGATTCGTATGGATAGAATATGTATTCTTTGGTTTAGATTGGTTTGGTTTATTTTATTTTACGGCATATCAACCTCAATGGGTTATTTAATGCCGACAACATTTTTAGGATAGATTCGTATGGATAGAATATGTATTCTTTGGTTTAGATTGGTTTGATTTATTTTGTTTTACGGCATATCTACCTCAATGGGTTATTTAATGCCGACAGCATTTTTAGGATAGATTCGTATGAATAGAATATGTATTCTTTGGTTTATTTTGTTTTACGGCATATCAACCTCAATGGGTTATTTAATGCCGACAACATTTTTAGGATAGATTCGTATGGATAGAATATGTATTCTTTGGTTTAGATTGGTTTGGTTTATTTTGTTTTACGGCATATCAACCTCTATGGGCTATTTAATGCCGACAACATATTTAGGATAGATTCGTATGAATAGAATATGTATTCTTTGGTTTAGATTGGTTTGGTTTATTTAGTTTTACGGCATATCAACCTCAATGGGTAATTTAATGCCGACAACATTTTTAGGATAGATTCGTATGGATAGAATATGTATTCTTTGGTTTAGATTGGTTTGGTTTGTTTTGTTTTACGGTATACCAACCTATTTGGGTTATTTAATGCCGACAACATTTTTAGGATAGATTCGTATGAATTGAATATGTATTCTTTGGTTTAGATTGGTTTGCTTTGTTTTGTTTTACGGCATATCAACCTCATTGGGTTATTTAATGCCGACAACATTTTTAGGATAGATTCGTATGAATAGGATATGTATTCTTTGGTTTACATTGGTTTGTTTTTTGTTCTTTTTTTTAAACGGCATATCAACCTCAATGGGTTATTTAATGTCGACAATATTTTTATTGTTAATTCATAATTTTCAAAAATATATTGTTGGTAATATTTTCAAAATAGTATTGTTGTTAATAGTTTTTTTCAAAAATGTACGGCTGGTATTATTTTTTTCAAAAATGTACTGCTGGTAATATTTTTTTTTCAAAAATATATTACTGGTAATATTTTTTTCTTTTTCGAAAATCTATTGTCGGTAAAAAATTTTCAAAAAATTATTGCTGGTATTAAAACCTATTTTTCTTACTTTCATAGTGTTTCGACTCCTTTTGGGAGGTTAACTATTTGCCCATAGCTGGGACCCTGACAGGTGCTACCTACCACCCCGTGTCAGGGTGGACCTCGGAACACCCGCAATTAAGAGGTGGTTCCACGTCTCTCAAAACCTTCTCATCAAAGGCCTTGCTATCGGATGTTGTTTAACGTCTTACCCAGGACGCCGTACAAAATAGTATTTCCCCTTCTGGAATATATATATAAACAGAGCGTCTGCTGAAACACGGGGATCAACAAAATAATGTTTGACGTATTGGGAAATAATGTTGTGTAAAAACAAAAATGGAATCCTTAAGTTTGTATTTTGTTTATATTTTGGATAGAAAAAATGAACAGAAATGGGGTGTTATGAATAATCTAGAGTGGTCTCCCCTTGCTTTGTTTCTCTCCTTTTTGAGAGAGCTATTTCTGTTCACTGGGATTATAAAAGGACCCTATACGTAACCTTGTATTCTCAGTTGAATAAAACTTTCTTAACTGAATAACCTGTGTACTTTTGTCATTACACGGGGTTTCGAGAAGGTCTGATCTGGAGGATTTGCATTCTTCAAAGATGTTATTTGAACTTTGCTAAGCCGTGATGCTCTTTTTGACTTGACGGTCTAAATCAGGTAAGGGTTTCTTCTAACAAGAAATACGCAGGTTTGAAACCTGATTGAGAGTACCTATTCTTTATAACGTCTCTCGCATTACCAGGCCGGTAAACGTAATTTGAACTGTTTAAACAAAAAAAAAAAAAAAAGAAAGAAAAATAAAACAGGGCGTCTACTTAAACATAAATTTTGGAATAATTGTGAATATCGCTTTATATCAGAATTTACACAAACCGAATGCTTATATTTACAACGTTGCATTACTCTACCGACGGAAACTGAAGCTCCAACAAAGGTAAGTTTATTTAACGATAAAATGTAAGAAGACAGAATTCATGGTTGTCAGCAAAAGACAAACCGAAGATGTGCTCTACATATTGGGGATGTCAAAATCAAATAAAGCGATGAAGTCTACCTATATGGATAGCGACTTGGAGTGAGGAATCGGAGAGCCGAGTTCGAATTCCTGTCGAATCTATTACATTCACTTACGTGCTAATACTCTTGTGAAAGGTGTAACTCCTTTTCTTCTCCCCTAGCTATGGGTAAATAGCAGTACAGACCTGGTTCTATAGCCTTGGATGGAAAATGGTCTACCGTAGAAAGAAATGTCAAACTAGTGTGGAAAAAATCTGCCCCGTCAGTCATGTATCAAAAGATACATGAACGCCGAAGCGTGTATCACGCATGGCATATAACTGAATTAGTACCGACCAAATGAAAGTTTGTAAAAGAAATAAAAATAAATAATATAATAAATAGTAAAAACAAAATCTAATAAATAAATAGTGTTTAACCTTTTTTCTTGTACATTATCAAGAACCAAAAAAAATATTAGGTTGGTGCAAAAATAATGACGTAATAATGTCGTTTTGTGAGGTTAAATTATTACGTCATTATTTTTCCACCAAGCTAATAACATGTGTAACTACACTTGTATCATATGTTTAAGTTTCATTTTTTTAAAACAATAGACATTGCCGAAGATTGAAGTTAGTTAAAAGAAAGGCGGTGTCATAGGAAATCCGTACGTTTTGGTTGCAGGCATAAAGGTCCATGCGTGACAAAAATTCTTATGATCTAAAAATGTTTTCTGGCTTTAAATAACATGCAAAGTTTTGACAAACCTTAAAAAAAATCAAACCTTGGTCTGTTTTTAGGGAAAATGTAAAAAGCTCTACATCAGTGCTTCCCAACCTCTTTTTTTTTCTTTTCACTGATGAAACATTTTTTTCAATGATGGAACACTTTTTTTCACTGACGGAACATTTTTTTCACTGATGGAACACTTTTTTTCTATGATGGAACACTTTTTTTCACTGACGGAACATTTTTCTTCAATGATGGAACACTTTTTTCAATGATGGAACATTTTTTTCCACTGATGGAACACTTTTTTTCAATGATGGAACACTTTTCTTTCACTGTTTGAACACTTTTTTCAATGATGGAACACTTTTTTTCTATGATGGAACACTTTTTTCACTGATGGAACACTTTTTTCTATGATGGAACACTTTTTTTCAATGATGGAACACTTTTTTCTATGATGGAACACTTATTTTCACTGATGGAACACCTTTTTCAATGATGGAACACTTTTTTTCAATGATGGAACACTTTTTTTCTATGATGGAACACTTTTTTTCACTGACGGAACACTTTTTTTCAATGATGGAACACTTTTACTCTTAATTCATTTCGTGGACACCACATAAGCATTCCATAAAAAAAAGCTTATTTCATTTTTCCCAAAGTATAGGAATTGTTTTATAGAAAAATTAAGTATATATGCTTTATTTTGAAGTAAAATTAATTTAATGAAAATAAACTTGAATTTAACAACTAAATTCTGTGGGGCATTTTTTTTTCAATTCTCAAGAACAAAAGAACAAAATTATAAATTAACTTTCGTGTGTTTAGGTTTTATTAAAAAATTAATCATCGCTTTTTAAAACAATAAACATTGCAGAAGAGTGAAGGTAGTTAAAAAAAAGCGGTGTCATGGGGGTGGGAACGTCCTTATACGGGTACGTTTCTCCAAGATTGCCAAGGGGTGGTACAGAAAATGATAAAAAGGATCCTGGAAAACTTTCTATGCCGTGAGCCCGACCTTAATCCCGACTAAGAAACTTTGAAAGCGAACTAATTTACAAAAGAAAAAAGTAAATATATGAAGAAAGGGAAAATTAAAATGGAAGTGATTCTTTTGTTACAAGTAATCAGGAACTAGTTTCCACAGCGTTCCAGGAATTTCTACTTTGTATATTTAAGATAGAAGCGCACGCACGGGTGTATTTTTCCAAGATATGTGCTTACTGATGGAACAGGCAGCCGAGCAACGAAAAACTATAGATTTTCCAAGGGCTGTCAAAAGAGGAGGAGATAAGCATTTCCTGCAGAAATTTGAAGTTTAATCGATTAATCCGTTTCGTTTTTTCACTTGCAAATCATATATCAGGGTGTCTCTACTTAAGGTAATGGTTAACGAAGCAAGACATATTGACCATTACTACTGATTAATGATTTTGTTCATCACTGGGGGACCTATACAAAGTCAAATACTAGACATGAGTTGACAATTCGTAAAATTCACCAAACACACCTATGATCATTTGCAGTGCATTTTCTTAATGAAATATTTTGTACAGCATTTCATAATAAAATCATTTGCAATGTATTTTAATAATAAAATCAATTGTAATACATTTTCATAATAAAATCATTGGTAATGCATTTTCATAATAAAAACATTTGCAATGCATTTTCATAATAAAATCATTGGCAATGCATTTTCATAGTAAAATTATTTGCGATGCATTTTCATAAAAAATCATTGGCAATGCATTTTCATAGTAAAATCATTGGCAATGCATTTTCATAGTAAAATCATTGGCAATGCATTTTCATAGTAAAATCATTGGCAATGCATTTTCATAGTAAAATCATTGGCAATGCATTTTCACAGTAAAATCATTGGCAATGCATTTTCATAGTAAAATCATTGGCAATGCATTTTCACAGTAAAATCATTCGCAATGCATTTTCATAGTAAAATTATTTGCGATGCATTTTCATAAAAAATCATTGGCAATGCATTTTCATAGTAAAATTATTGGCAATGCATTTTATAGTAAAATCATTGCAATACATTCTCATAATAAAATGATTTGTATTGCATTTTTGTAATAAAATCATTTGTAATGTATGTTCATATTAAAATAATTTGTAATCCATTTTCATAGTAAAATAATTTTAATGCATTTTTCTAATAAAATAATTTTAAATGCATTTTATAGTAAAATCATTCGGAGTGCATTTTCATAGTAAAATCCCTTCCTGTGGATTTTTATAATAAAATCAGTAGCAAATAATATTTATAGTTAAATCAATGCAATGCATGTTCACCCTGAAATCAATTGCATTGCTTTTTCTAAGTCAAATCATTTGCAACTTTGCATTAAAATCATTTGCAATTGATTTTCTTTGTAATATTATTTGCCCTGAACTTTCAAAGCAAGTTATTTTTCAATGTGTTTTCATAGTAAAATCATTTTCAAGTTCTTTTCATAGCAATATGTTTTGAATGTTCCCCGCCGCAGTGTAATCTTTGTGAGTCTTCTAAAATTTACATGAAAAAGCAAATGTTCAAGAGTGCCAGTGTATTCAGCCTTTAACCTTTGATATATATCGACAAGACAAAAATAAAGACTTGCAAAAATTATATTTCTCCAGAGTAGAGCATCTGGAACGGACCCTCGTCTCCTGCGGTATCGACTCCCGCAGTGGATAACGGTGTCTGGTATGCTCATTTTGTCACCACAAATTTTTATTATGAGATCACCTACACTGCTTGAGTGAATATTTAAAACATAGAAAAGATTCTTTCCACTAGATGCAAACCTGTTACCCATGGTAGGAAACAAATTTAAAACGTGACGACGAAAAAGAAATGTTCGTAATCAAATCGCATGTCTTTTATTATGAAAACATATAAAAAATTACGACAGGCAGGGTTGGTGGAAGTCTTGTTGAATTGAAGCATTCCAAATGGTAGTAATAATAATGATGTACTGATACATGTTCTAATAATTAATCCATACCTGGAAGAAAAGGTAGATTCATGCTTTTCACAAAGGTATTTATGCGTAAGTGAATACAAAAAAAAACTGTTTGTTTTACCAATCATACTGTGTATCGGTTGAGAGTCGTTTATTTTGTCTGTTATCCCACTATTCTACCTTGTGACATATAGCATCATGCCCTTACCATACAAATAGATTTTTACATGATTTACTTATTTGTTTCTTACGGCTTGTTAAACTTTTGCGGGTTAATTAAGGCCATAAAATATCATCAGAATGTATGTTTATTGATATGTCCCGTAAAGGGATATATTTGAACGAAGTAGCTAAGTGGTTTTGGCTACTATAACCAAGTAGAATATGGTAGCAGTAATCGACTGGTATGCGTCGTAGTCGGAGGTAAGAAGTGTAGATCAATGGCGTAGTTCAATGGGTGTCGTTATAGACTTATCCCTCAGACTAAGGCTCTTGACTCTCCTACACGTCTGTCTGTATTTATGACGGACACCAGACAATCATATTCCAGTGAGGGGGAACACAGGTGTACGCATATTCCATTATATCAGTATCTCTCTCTCTCTCTCTCTCTCTAGTGAATATATATATATATATATATATATATATATATATATAATATATTGATATATTGATATATATATATATTGATATGTCCCGTAAAGGGATATATTTGAACGAAGTAGCTAAGTGGTTTTGGCTACTATAACCAAGTAGAATATGGTAGCAGTAATCGACTGGTACGCGTCGTAGTCACAGGTAAGAAGTGTAGATCAATGGCGTAGTCCAATGGGCGCCGTTATAGACTTATGACGAACACCAGTCAATCATATTCCAGTGAGGAGGAACACAGGTGTACGCATATTCCATTATATTATTTATTTTGGAGATAATAATGATTTACTGATTCAAGTCATACTAATGAAAACATAGCTGGGGTGGGGGGGAGAAGACGTTGATTCATACTTTTCCCAAGAGTATTTATGCTTAAGTCGATAGTGTACAACCTCGGTTCTCGAACGTCTCACATATCGAACGAATCGGTTTTCGAACAGAAAATTCGTCATGAAAATGCCTCGGCTATCGAAAAATTTCGGTTCTCGAACAACGTTGTCGACCGCCATGTTGTATAGTTTTGCCGCGCTTTTCTTTCCCAGTTTTATTCTTCTGTGACTTTTTTTTCACGACATTGATTTCTATTGGAAAAATAGTTTCGGTTTACGAACACTTTGGGTTATGAACGGCCTTCAGGAACGAATTAAATTCATGAACCGATTTTCCATTGTGTATAAAACCCAAATATATCGTACTGTTTTTGTGCATAAATTGGGTGGTCGATTTTCCCTTGTTATTATCTAATAAACTGATCCCTGGATAATTACTGTATATATTAATCTTATAATCAGAAAATATTTATTTACTTACTCATATGTGAAAACTATTAATAATAGTAAAGGCTTAGAAAAATATGTCACCATTATAGGTCATAAATTGGGGGATCGATTTTCTATTGATATTATGTAATAAACGGATCCCTCGAGAATTACTGTATATATTAATCTAATAATTAATCTAACCTCGAGTCGGAGTAATGGTTAGCAAGCTTGTCTCGTTAAAACGGTTACGACTGAGTAGTGAGTTCGATCCTCACTGGGTGACCCCTAATTTCGGTCTTGTGCCACATCTAAGCTACTCTATATTAATCTAACAATCAGAAAAGTATATTTATATACTCACATGTGAAAATTTAATAATAATAGGAAGGGCTTAAAATATATGTCACCATTTTTGACATAAATTGTGGGATCGATTTTCTATTGTTATTATGTAATAAACCGATCCCTCAGGAATTACTGCGTATATATATATATTAATCTCATAATCAGAAAGGTATATTTAGTTACATGTGAAAATCTAATGATTATAGCAAGAGCTTAGAAAAATAAGTCACCATTTTTGTACATAAGTTGGGGGATCGATTTTCTATTGACATTATGTAATAAACCGATCCCTCAAGAATTACTGTCTCTCTCTCTCTCTCTCTCTCTATATATATATATATATATATATTAATCTCATAATCAGAAAGGTATGTTTAGTTACATGTGAAAATCTAATGATAATAGCAAGAGCTTAGAAAAATATGTCATCATTTTTGGACATAAATTGGGGGATTCATTTTCTATTGATATTATGTAATAAACCGATCCCTCAAGAATTACCTTATTTATTAATCTAATAATCAGAAAAGTATATTTACTCACATATGGAAATGTA
This sequence comes from Acanthosepion pharaonis, assembly GCA_903632075.3. Classification (NCBI taxonomy): domain Eukaryota; kingdom Metazoa; phylum Mollusca; class Cephalopoda; order Sepiida; family Sepiidae; genus Acanthosepion; species Acanthosepion pharaonis. The sequence continues at coordinate 181,870 of CAHIKZ030001685.1, forward strand.
ATAAAAGTAAGGACTAAAAATTCTCTAGTTTTATTTCTACACTACGAGAAAATTAATCTGTATATATGATAAGCCTAATTTATTTTTAAGTTTGGGTTGTAATTTAAGCTACACCTGCGTTATCTTCCTTGCACTAATGACGCGGATTGTGACTTAAGTAATTCAGTCATATTAAACGTAACATCTTCAGTGAATATTTTCGTACCGTTTTAACGATCGAACAGTGTATCGTTAGGGAGTCGGGTATTTTGTCAGTTATCCCACTAGACTCCCTTTCACGCGCAGGATTATACTCTCAACGCGTAATGTGTTGTTGCTACGCTTTCAGTAACTTGACCTGTCGGCTGATGCTTCAAAATACGCCGACGCCACCCCGAATACCAAACCAAAAAACTTTTCGTAGCAAATAGATTTTTATAGGATTGACATTTATTTTTTACTGTTTATCAACCTTTTTTGCAGGTTATTTAAAGCCAGAAAATATCATTAGAATTTAATATTACTTTGTCGATAATAATGTTTTATTGATACAAGACCTGCTAATTAACCCATAAATTAGGGGAGAAGAGGTGGATTCCTATCTTTTCCAAAGGGTTCGGCGTGGTGTAATGGTTAACAAGCTTGTCTCGTTAGTACAATCACGGCGGAGTGTATCAGTTAGGAGGCATGTATTTTGTCTGTTATCTTGCTCTACTCCCCTGTGACATACTGGACTAGCCTCTTGCAGCGCCATGTGCAGATGCTACACTTTTCCCAGTAAAAAGAACTTTAGAGGAGAGTCTGTTTTTTTACGGCTTATCAACCCTTTGCAGATTATTTAAATCGATTGTAAGAATTTTTCGGAGATAATAATGATTTATTAATAGAAGTCCAACTATTTAATCCATAGATGGGAGGAGAAGAGGTGTACTTATAATTTTCTCGAGGCTATTTAAGTGTAAGTGAATATTATGAACTGGACTGGAATTGGAACTCGTCAGCCGGATTTCAAATTCTGTGCGTTTAAATCATTGCACAACTCGTTCATCAAAACTGACCAGCCTCGACGTTGCTTAACTTCGGTGGTCGTACGAGAACCGATCATTCAACGGGATCTGACCATAAGCCGAAAGAAATTAGGAAGAGAGAACAAAGAAAGTAGTAAGAGAGAAAAAGAAGAAAAAAAAGAAGAAAGAAAGAAAGAAGATAGACAAAGAAAAAGAAAGAAAGGTGGAAGAGAGAAAAAGAAAAAGAAAGGAGGAAGGGTGACAAATAAAAAAGAAAAAGAAAGAAAGAAAGGAGGAAGGGTGACAAAGAAAAAGAAAGAAAGAAAGAAGAGAGACAAATAAAAAGAAAAAGAAAGAAAGGAAGAAGGGTGACAAAGATAAAGAAAGAAAAAAGGAAGAGAGAGAAAATGAAAATGAAAGGAGAAAGAGAAACAAAGAAATATAAAGAAAGAAGGAAGAAAAACAAAAATAAAAAATAAAAAATGGAGGTAGACAGAAAAAGATAAAGAAAGAAAGGTGGGAAGCATTAAAGTGGGAAGGTTAAAGAGAGAAAAGAAAAAAAAAAAAAAAAGGAAGGGTGACAAAAAAAAAGAAGAAAGAAAAAAAGGAGGAATTTGAAAAAAAAAGAAAAAAAAGAAGAAAAGAAAGGAGAAAGGGTGACAAAAAAAAAAAAAAGAAAGAAAAAGAAAAGGAAAAGGTGACAAAAAAAAAAGAAAAAGAAAAAGAAAGGAGGAAGGGTGACAAAGAAAAAGAAAGAAAGAAAGGAGGAAGGGTGACAAAGAAAAAGAAAGAAAGAAAGAAAGGAGGAAGGGTGACAAAGAAAAAAAAAAAAAAAAAAAAACTTAATTTTTGAAAAAAAAAAAAGAAAGAAAAGAAAGGAGGAAGGGTGACAAAGAAATTTAAAATAAAAGAAATAAAGGAGGAAGGGTGACAAAGAAAAAAAAAAAAAAGAAAGGAGGAAGGGTGACAAAGAAAAAGAAAGAAAGAAAGAAAGGAGGAAGGGTGACAAAAGAAAAAAAAAAGAAAAGAAAAGGAGGAAAAAGAAAAAAAAAAAGAAAGAAAGAAAAAATAAAAGGGTGAAAAAAAAAAAAAAAAAGAAAAAAGAAAAGGAGGAACCTTTTGACAAAAAAAGAAAGAAAAGAAAGGAGGAAGTGTTATAAAAGAAAAAGAAAGAAAAAAAAAAAAAAAGAGGAAGGGTGTTATAAAAGAAAAGAAAGGAGGCAGGGTGACAAAGAAAAAGAAAGGAAGGAGGAAAAGAGACAAAAAAAATTTCCTTAAATTTTTTGACAAAAGAAAAAGAAAAAAAAGAAAAAAAAGGAGGAAGGGTGACAAAGAAAAAGAAAGAAAGACAGAAAGGAGGAAAAGAGACAAAGAAAAAAATAAAGGCGGAAGATTTTTTATAAAAAGGAAAAGAATTTAAAATTTCTAGAAAAAAAAAAAACATAAAAAGAAAGGGGAAAGAGAAAAAAAAAAAAGAAGGAGGAAGATAAACAAAATACAAGAAAAAAAGAAAGGAGGAAAAGAGACAAGAAAATGAAAAAAAAAAGGAGGAAGGGAGACAAAGAAAAAGAAAGATAGGATGAAGTCAATAAAGAAAAACAAAAATAAAAAATGGAGGTAGAAAAAGAAAGAGAAAGAAAGAAAGAAGAGAGACAATAAAAAAGAATTTTGAAAAATATAAAAGGAAGAAGAATTTGACAAAGATAAAGAAAGAAAAAAAAGGAAGAGAGAAAAACAAAAAAAAATGAAAGGAGAAAGAGAAACAAAGAAATATAAAGAAAGAAGGAAGAAAAACAAAAATAAAAAATAAAAAATGGAGGTAGACAGAAAAAGATAAAGAAAGAAAGGTGGGAAGCGAGACAGTGAAAAAGAAAAAAAAAGGAGGAAGAGAGGAAAAAAAAAAGAATTTTGTTGAGGCAATGAAAAAAAAAGAAAAAAAGTGTTACAGGGAAAAAGAAAAGACATAAAAAGGTTAAAAACAATAAATATATGTATTAATATAAACACACAAAAGAAGTCAACAGACAGGGAAAAAGGAAACGTGAATCAAACAGCAGAAAAAAAACAAAAAAAAAAACATCGAAGAATTTATCGCTTCCAGGATTCTAGAATTCTAAACTCCCGAAATAAATAAAAAATGAGGAAAATAATATAACAAAAAACAAGAGATAAAAAAACGGAATTAGTAAATATCCATTGAAAAATAACTTAAACACTTCGAGGAGTACGGTAGCGAAAGAAATTTCAAAGTATGAAAGAAAAGAATGAAGAAAGAAGAAAACACCCCACTACTAAATCGAGACGTTGTTATTTTAGTACTGGGCACAAGAATGTTGAATGCACGTGTGGGTCTGGGCTTGAAAAAATGATGAGACTGGATTTGATACTTGGTAGTGAAACCATACCAAAAAAAAATAAATAAATAAAAGAAACAGATTCCATAAAAACGGTGAAGGAAAAGAAAAACTGAGTTTGAATCTAGACTAAATATGTTCACCTGTTGATATTTCCGAATCGAAAAAAAACGCGATGTATATATTAGAAGAGAAAGAAATCATATTTGGAGGCGCATTCCAAGAAGAGGGAATAACATCCCGTGAATTCAAAATAATTCATCTTTATATATACAGAGTCACTCAAAAAATTTGTCATCATTTCGCAAGCCAATAATTTTGGCAATTCTTGTTGAAATAAGTGGAACGACGAGATTTGATGTTGGCCTCTAGTTTGGAAATAAATTATGTAATGTTAATGAAAATTCATTAAATTAAGTATGCCACGTATGCAAAACAAATAATGCAACATGGATTTTTTAATCGTTGCATGATGATTCATTCTCTTCCAATGTCATTCTAGGAAATACAATGAGAAAATAATGCTTGAGGAATTTAGCACTCATGACTGTTAGAATGAAAAATACAGTAGAATCCCTCATATCCGGAATCCTTCATATCTGGAGTGCCTCATATCCGGAATCTCGCATATCCGAACATGGTTTTGATGTGTATATCTGAACTATTTGGGCGATATGTAACTGATTTGAAATTTCTTTTTTTCAGGTAATTTACTTTCGATAATTGCTTATCCTTATTTCACCCTAATGGCTTCTATTGATGCAAAGGATGATGGGAAGAAGAGGAAAGGATGACAATGAGGCACATCTGCAACAAGATGGCGTCGAGATGCATGATTTTGATAAAACCTGGACTGATTGAAAAAGCTATTGAAAAGGTTGTCAGTTTTATGGAAAGAAAACCAGCATTCAGCTGTGATGCTTGCAATAACGCACGCAGATTCTTTTAAGTGTCTTTCGTTTAAAAAATTTCAAGAACAAAAGCAAAACGAAATGCCGAAAAAAGTTGAGAATGAAATTAAAAGAAAATGAATCATTATGCAACGATTAAAAAATCCTCGTTACATTATTTGTTTTACATACGTGGCAAAATTAATTTAATGAATTTTCATTAACATTACATAATTTATTTCTTTTCCTTAAAACCAATTCCGTTATATTTCACTCACCATTAGCTTATTTTGTTTACTATAAAACATTGAAAGTAAATGTTAAACTAGATTTCAGTTCTTTTATTTTAATCTAAATATAACCCCTCATATCCGGACTTTGTAACTAATTCCTCATATCCGGAAAGACTTCTTGATCCAGTCGTTAGTTATTCTACTGTAAGCTAAAACAATAAGTCTGAATTACAAAATATCAATTCTACGAAAACCCAAGACACGAGCTATTATTTTGGGATCTTGATATTAAGCAAATGCAGGAATTTGAATATCTGTGTAAGGTTTTAATAGATCATGGAATATTGGCACTGAAATCCATACCCGAAATGAAATAGAAAGAAAAAGCGTCTTCCAAATGCTAAAAAAAGCATAAGGAAATGGGGAAAAATTGGTAGGAACAAATAAAAAAGTACTGAAAAGCCATATATCAGTCCTCTTATGTGACAATGAATGCTGGACAATTACATCACAGAGAGATGTAAGGCTAAACAGATGTGGTCCCACAGAAGAGTGTTTCTGTCTGACTCAATCTATCTATCTATCTATCTATCTATCTATCTATCTATCTCAGTATATTATATATGTATCTATCGATCTATCTCAGTATATTTTTATCTATCTATCTATCTATCTATCTATCTATCTATCTATCTATCACAGTATATATTCTATCTATCTATCTATCTATCTATCTATCTATATATCTGAATATATTTTCTATCTCAGTATATTTTCTATCTATCTATCTCAATATATTTTCTATCTCAGTATATTTTCTATCTATCTATCTATCTATCTATCTATCTATCTATCTATCTCAGTATATTATCTATCTCAGTATATTATCTAACTATCTCAGTATGTTTTTCTTTCTTTCTTTCTTTCTTTATATCTATCTATCTATCTATCTATCTATCTATCTATCTATCTATCTCAGTATGTTTTATTTTCTATCTATCTATCTATCTATCTATCTATCTATCTATCTATCTATCTATCTGGACACTCTTTCAGAGTAACGGAAACAAATAGGACTCTTGAATTAAAACTCGAGATAGAGAGATATATGTATAGAGAGGCACACTTAACATTCCTGGGCCGCATAATGATGAAAGGTCACAAGACATTTAAGGTAAGAGGGTGCGGAGGCAAACAAAGATTTACTTTGCTAACAAGCTTGTGTAAATGGTTGGCACAAGGACTGGGGGGGATAGTAAGTGACAAATATTTTTTGATCTTAAAATTATAGGAAGCTGTGGTGGCCGTGATCTTTTATATCCTGTTGAGATAGGGCACATAAAAGTAGTTAGTGTAAAGCTTATCTCGAAATTAAGATTGTTCAATATAATAAGACATCCAAATAACACTGTTTTTTTTTTTTAATTTTTCCTTCTCCCTTCGAACCCTGATCTCTCTCACCAAAGAGGAACAACTTTTATCCACTTCGAAAGATTCTTTATTCTCATTGCTTCTTCTTCTTCTTCTTCTTCTTCTTCTTCTTCTTCTTCTTCTACTACTACTACTACTACTACTTTTTCTCTTCCTCCTCTATCTTTTAATTTTCTTCTTTTTTTCCTTCTCCTCTTTCTTCTTCTTCTACTCCCCCTCCTTTTCTTCTCCTCCTCCTTCTCCTCCTCCTCCTCCTTCTCATCCTAACTTCTTCTTCCCTCCTCCTAATTCTTCTTCTACCACATACTGCTACTTCTCCTTTATCTTCTCTTTCCCTTCTTCTTCTTCTTCTTCTTCTTCTTTTTCTCCTCCTCCTCTTCCTTTTAATTTTCTTCCTTTTTCTCCCTCTCCTCTTTCTTCTTCTACTCCCCTTCTCTTCTTCTCCTCCTCTTTCTCCTCCTACTACTTCTTCTCATCCTACTTCTTCTTCCCTCCTCCTACTTCTTCTACCACATACTGCTATTTCTTCTTCTTCTTCTTCTTCTTCTTCTTCTTCTTCTTCTTCTTCTTCTCTATCTCCAGCACTACCAAATTTATTCACGGAGGCCTTTGGCCAGAGTGTCGTCCGTGGCCATATTACTCGAGTCAAGCATTTCTGTCTGCTTGCAACTTTTTTTCCCGTGTTATTTTAAAACGGAATCGGACAATTAGAGTTCTGTCAAGTGTTTGAAGTTAGTTGATCGTTCATTTTGTTTTTCTGTGACTAGAGGCGAAGATTTTCGGCAAGAAACCAAAACCTGAATAAAAATTTTAAAAGAAAAAAGTCTCCGAAGACACTGAATGGTAATATTTTGCCAACATAGGTAATTTGTTTGCGTCTTTGGTTGCATAATGAACTCAAAAATAGATGAACGGAGAAAGATAAAAAGAGACGACGAGAAATACATAAACTGACACGTAGACACGCACACACACATATACAGACACGGACTAAGACACACACATACATATACACAGTGTAACCCGGATATAAGAGACCCGGATATAAGAGAAACCCGAATATAAGAGAGATTTTCTCTGGTCCCAAATTAGAGCCTGTGTTAATGTATATAGAATAGACCAAACCCGGATATAAGAGACTTCTTCTCCGGTAGTTGACAACTCTTTATATCCGGGTTATATATATATATATATATATATATATATATATATATATATATATATATATTTAGGCAAGCAATCCTAAAATTTTCAAGCACATTTCATTTTATCCAATTTCTCATGCGATTTTATTATCTTTCGGCTATACATTTAGGCATTTTCAAATTTATTAAAAATTATTATTTTATTTCTTATTTAAGAATTAAAATATTTCATCCTTAGCTAAATGTATAGCCGAAAGCGCTCGTAAAAAAGAACATTCGGACAGTTTTTATATCATGTAGCATCTGAAAACAAAACAAAAAAAGATATTAGATCGCAGGAGAAATTAACAAAAAACACTAAACTACATCAAAAGCACCTTGTCTGTCGTATTCAATTAAATATATATATATATATATATATATATATATATATATATATATAGTCGACTCTCCTGTCGAAATTCGACGTATGAAGGTCAAACAGATCAGTTCAAAAGAAACCGACAGCCCGACAACAGCACACGAGATTTGATTATAGTGGGAAGGTTTCGTGCAGGACCAGCCACACTTTTTGAAGGGCCGAATTCAGAGACCTGGTGCACTAAGTGCCACAAGGTCCCCAAACGACCCTCTGCAGGTTTTAAATTCAGAGTTGTCCTTCTCCTAGACCAGTTTCCATCCAAGGCTATAGAACCCAGTCTGTTCTTGGATTGAGGAATCGAGACGCCTGAGTTCGTATATATATATATATATATATATATATATATATATATATATATATATATATATATATTCTGGCTATGAGACCGGGTCCAAATCTCACCATGTCTGATTTGTCAGAAAGAACTTCCTGATGTTATCGGACTGGAGGGGTCGATCCAAGACGTAAGCGCACTGAAAAGTGCCTTAAAACACATAGCAAGCCTTGTGACTTATATTGGATAGACGGAACCCTTACGGACAGTCTATAGCTGTGCTAGCACGAATAAACAAGTCATTGTGGCCGAGGGCTTGAGCATACTGGCCTTGTTGATTAATTGTTGACCACGCTAGATAACACACTCTTAGAAACTGTAACTAAGGTGTCTGTTGAATAAACACAAGTGCGCCTGAGCAAACGTCTGTAATAGGGATTGACTAGCCGCCCTAGAAGACGGGTACCTTCGACAATCCTATACATATACATATATGATATGTTTGTAATGTATTTAAGAGCACATTGTAGATCACAAGATAAACAACCACATCTAAAAACAGTCAAATGTATTGCAACAGAACTTGGTATACAGATCCAGTAATTGTTGGAAAACGAGAGAAATCTATGGAAGCTATTTAATTTCCCCCTTTCACTATTATATACTTCACGGACGGAAAAGAAATGACTGAAAGGAAAAAAAAATCACAAACACACTTTGTTATCAGAGACACTTTTATACAAAGAGATACACAAACTATATCCACATGTATACAAGTGTCCCATGTGTTGAACGATATATCACATAGATCTACACGAAAAAAGAGAGTGTAAGGAATAAAAACAAAAAGGAAGGTTCACTATTTACATTATTCGGACTATTGTTCTCATCTTTGTCGCCATTTTTATTACAACGTTTCGGCATTTGTACGCTCCGACCTTCTTCAGGTGCTTGGAATGTCGAACTGAACCCTTTATTTCGCTCACTTAGGTAGACTGTTTTAGTTCCTGTTCTCGCCTAATGGATCTCAGTTATCTCCTGTTAATTCCCCTCTCCAAGTCTTCTATTACCTTAACCGAGTATTGAACTCACACTCCTTGGTTCCTGTCACTGGATCTAACTAACGCCTTTATCCACTGTCCCATGTGCCATTGAGGACATCTGTATATGAATTTCTGGGTATTATAAACCTAATGTCTTCAGCAACTATTTTTTACCAGTGCTCATATTGCAATTTTTGCTGTTGTCATTCAATGTTTTTACCAGAGCTCATATTGCAATAATAATACCTCATCTCAGAAATATAGATAGATCCAAAAAGGAAGGTTCTTCGGAATAATATGGAGATACTTTGGTGTCTGCAGAAGTACCTACCGAAGATATATTCCAGATATATTCCACAAATGGGAAATCGAGAATCTGAAGTTTCATTTTATATCTTAGGGCGATATATTCACAAAATGAAACAGCACCGTGCTGGGGTTTAAAAAAAAGCAACCTGATGAGGTGCTGGCTGTAAACGAACAGAATTTGACCGCTGCTATCCTCACTCTATGGGGTGACGTCAGTAGGCGGCCGTCACGTGACTTATTTGCAGCAGAGGGAGATACTCGCCTTCTGTATCCGTACAGCTAAACATCTTTATTCGATATAACTGCTTTCAGACGGATGTCATTACATCTGATTCCTTAACTGATTGTCCACCATATATATACGAAAGTATTTTTTATATATCACACGGGTAGAAATATATTAAAAAAAAGCTGTTAAAAATGTGACTGGAATCTTTGAGAATATTTATTTAGAGTAACTCTACATATATATATAGTGGACTCTCCCGTCGTATTCGACGTATGAGGGTCAAGCAGCTCAGTTCCTGGGAACCGACAGTCCATACAACAGCACATATGATTTGATTATAATGGTAAAGAAGACTTTGTGCAGAACCAACCACATTTGAAGGACCGAATACAGAGATCTGGTGCACTACGTACCAGAATAACCTCAAACGACACTGCGCAGGTTTTGAATTCAGAGTTGTCCTTCTCTTAGACTAGTTGCCCCATTCAAGGATATAGAACCCATATATATATATATATATTTAGTATATATAAATATATATATATATATATATATATATATATATTATACGGTAAGTACTAGGGATAAAACATTCGGTTAGGAACAAAAATGTGTAAACTAAACGGATGTTTGGGGTAAGCTAAGTCTGGAAACCATTAAAAACTAATTAGCATAAAACGAAAGAAAAAAAATTAGAACAAAAAGAAAGAAGAGAGAAACTGATCTGAACAGGGGGGATGTCAAAAATGGGACCAGTTGGGGACCCTTAAGTTTTTAGTTTTTAAAGCTTACCTTGAAGATCCGTATGTGGGTTGTTAAAAGCTCATTAGGACTTATTCCAATACACACAACACACACACACAGGATATATAAATATATATATATATAAATATATAGGATACAATATACCATTTTAAACTATATTTATGGATGTTCTCAATGTCAGAGATAGAGCGTAATAAATATAAACATTAAAAATATTGAATAAAACCAAGAGACGAGAGGCTGTTTCACTTAGAGAGATTGTAAAGATATATATATAAATATATATATATATAGATATATATATATAATAAATATGCGGGGGATGTTTGGGGAGTCAACACTGGTACGACTGTTATTGTTTGCATAGATGCAATCATCGTTTGACGATTGCATCTACCATGAAACATCCGTTTATGTGATTTGTTCTTAGCTTTATATTAGCTATCTATCTCTGATATTCAACATTTATCACATAAATACACACACACTTAAGACTATATTTCTTAATATATATATATATATATATATATATATATATATATATATATATGCTTATAAACTTTTAAATCTCTCTATATTTTATCTGGCAAGCTTATCAAAATAAACAAATGATATTATGAATAGTCCGAAAATAAACATATATATATATATCTATTAAACTCATTCCGTTATATATATATATATATGTTTTATTCCGTTAACTTGATGAATATTCGCGAGCAATATACCGATATATAGAGATATATATGAAAATATTTGTCAATAATTAACAAAACGAATGGTTTAGGCATCTCACTTCGCGCGTAATTCTTTAAGATAAATGCTATGTCTTTTGCATCTCTAGGTTAACCGCCGATGTGTTACTGGATTTATCTATTAAGCGTTAGATAAGAACGCTTAATTGTCTGGGTGTTTACCTTCAGATATTTCGGAGCAGATTGACATGCTGGTCTTCTTCACAAACTGAAGAGCTATGGTTTCTCTGGCAGAATACTTGACTTGATCCAATCAAATCGCGTACCACATAGTTGAAAGACTTCTAGATTTAATATATTTATATATATATATATATATATATATATATATTTATATATCCATCAATTATCGATTTTTTAAAGTTCGAAATCAAGATCCATCAATCTGGAAAACTGTTTATTAATAATCTGAGCGATCCGATGGGTTTATCAAATGAAAACAAATGAATGACATAATTATGAATATTTTGAGCTTCCAAAATGATCTGACAATTCATTTTAAATATATATATATCTATTGAATAAATATATTCCGTTATTTGGTTATATGGCATATCAACCTCAATGGGTTAATTTAATGCCGACAAAATTTGAGCAATCGTATGAATAGAACCGATCTTTGGTTTAGAGATTTTGGTTTATTTTGTTTTACGGCATATCAAACGAATGGTTTATTTAATGCCGACAACTTTTTAGGATAATTCTTTAAGATACGTATTCTTTGGTTATGATTGGTTTGGTTTATTTTGTTTTAATATCGATTGTTATTTAATGCCGATTTAATTTTAGGATAGATTCGTATGAATAGAATATATTCTTTGGTTTAGATTGGTTTGTTTATTTTTGTTTTACGGCATATCAAGATCAATGGGTTATTTAATGACGACAAAATTTTAGGTTAGATTCATTTGAATAGAATATGTATTCTTTGGTTTAGATTGGTTTGGTTATTTTGTTTTACGGCATATCAACCTCAATGGGTTGTTTAATGAAGGCCAACATTTTAGGATAGATTCGTATGAATAGAATATGTATTCTTTGGTTTAGATTGGTTTGGTTTATAACATTACGTTTTTGACCTCAATGGATTATTTAATGGCTAACATTTTAGGATAGATTCGTATGGATGAATATGTATTCTGATTTAGATTGTTTGGTTTATTTTTGTTTCCATCAATTACCTCAATGGGTTTTTAATGCCGACAACATTTTTAGGATAGATTTATCAAGAACTATGTATTCTTGATAAATTGGTTTGGAAAAACTGTTTAATCAACCTCAATGGCATATTTAAGCGATCCGATGATAGATTTGAATAGAATACGTATTCTTTGGTTTAGATTGTTTATTTTTTTTTTACGAAATATCAACCTCAATGGGAATTTAATTATACAACATTTAGGATAATTCGATGAATAGAATTTGTATTCTTTGGTTTAGGTTTGGTTTATTTTGTTTTACGGCATATCAACCTCAATGGGTTATTTAATGCCGACAACATTTTTAGTATAGATTCGTATGGATAGAATATGTATTCTTTGATTTAGATTGATTTGGTTTATTTTGTTTTACGGCATATCAACCTCAATGGGTTATTTAATGCCGACAAAATTTTTAGGATAGATTCGTATGAATAGAATATGTATTCTTTGGTTTAGATTGGTTTGGTTTATTTTGTTTTACGGCATATCAACCTCAATGGGTTATTTAATGCCGACAACATTTTTAGGATAGATTCGTATGAATAGAATACGTATTCTTTGGTTTAGATTGGTTTGGTTTATTTTGTTTTACGGCATATCAACCTCAATGGGTTGTTTAATGCCGACAGCATTTTTAGGATAGATTCGTATGAATAGAATATGTATTCTTTGGTTTTGATTGGTTTGGTTTATTTTGTTTTTACGGCATATCAACCTCAATGGGTTATTTAATGCCGACAACATTTTTAGGATAGATTCGTATGAATAGAATATGTATTCTTTGGTTTAGATTGGTTTGGTTTATTTTGTTTTACGGCATATCAACCCCAATGGGTTATTTAATGACGACAAAATTTTTAGGATAGATTCGTATGAATAGAATATGTATTCTTTGGTTTAGATTGGTTTGGTTTATTTTGTTTTACGGCATATCAACCTCAATGGGTTGTTTAATGCCGACAGCATTTTTAGGATAGATTCGTATGAATAGAATATGTATTCTTTGGTTTAGATTGGTTTGGTTTATTTTGTTTTACGGCATATCAACCTCAATGGATTATTTAATGCCGACAACATTTTTAGGATAGATTCGTATGGATAGAATATGTATTCTTTGATTTAGATTGATTTGGTTTATTTTGTTTTACGGCATATCAACCTCAATGGGTTATTTAATGCCGACAACATTTTTAGGATAGATTCGTATGAATAGAATATGTATTCTTTGGTTTAGATTGGTTTGGTTTATTTTGTTTTACGGCATATCAACCTCAATGGGTTATTTAATGCCGACAACATTTTTAGGATAGATTCGTATGAATAGAATATGTATTCTTTGGTTTAGATTGGTTTGGTTTATTTTGTTTTACGGCATATCAACCTCAATGGATTATTTAATGCCGACAACATTTTTAGTATAGATTCGTATGGATAGAATATGTATTCTTTGATTTAGATTGATTTGGTTTATTTTGTTTTACGGCATATCAACCTCAATGGGTTATTTAATGCCGACAAAATTTTTTAGGATAGATTCGTATGGAATAGAATATGTATTCTTTGGTTTAGATTGGTTTGGTTTATTTTGTTTTACGGCATATCAACCTCAATGGGTTATTTAATGCCGACAACATTTTAGGATAGATTTGTATGAATAGAATATGTATTCTTTGGTTTAGATTGGGTTGGTTTATTTTGTTTTACGGCATATCAACCTCAATGGGTTATTTAATGCCGACAACATTTTTTTAGGATAGATTTTGTATGAATAGAATATGTATTCTTTAGTTTAGATTGGTTTGGTTTATTTTGTTTTACGGCATATCAACCTCAATGGGTTATTTAATGCTGGCAACATTTTTAGGATAGATTCGTATGAATAGAATATGTATTCTTTGGTTTAGATTGGTTTGGTTTATTTTGTTTTACGGCATATCAACCTCAATGGGTTATTTAATGCCGACAACATTTTTAGGATAGATTCGTATGAATAGAATACGTATTCTTTGATTTAGATTGGTTTGGTTTATTTTGTTTTACGGCATATCAACCTCAATGGGTTGTTTAATGCCGAAAACATTTTTAGGATAGATTCGTATGAATAGAATATGTATTCTTTGGTTTAGATTGGTTTGGTTTATTTTGTTTTACGGCATATCAACCTCAATGGGTTTGTTTAATGCCGACAACATTTTTAGGATAGATTCGTATGAATAGAATATGTATTCTTTGGTTTAGATTGGTTTGGTTTATTTTGTTTTACGGCATATCAACCTCAATGGGTTATTTAATGCCGACAACATTTTTTAGGATAGATTCGTATGAATAGAATATGTATTATTTAGTTTAGATTGGTTTGGTTTATTTTGTTTTACGGCATATCAACCTCAATGGGTTATTTAATGCCGACAACATTTTTAGGATAGATTCGTATGAATAGAATACGTATTCTTTAGTTTAGATTGGTTTGGTTTATTTTGTTTTACGGCATATCAACCTCAATGGGTTATTTAATGCCGACAACATTTTTAGGATAGATTCGTATGGATAGAATATGTATTCTTTGATTTAGATTGATTTGGTTTATTTTGTTTTACGGCATATCAACCTCAGTGGGTTATTTAATGCCGACAACATTTTTAGGATAGATTCGTATGAATAGAATATGTATTCTTTGGTTTAGATTGGTTTGGTTTATTTTGTCTGTATTATCTTTTCGGTATTAAATAACCCATTGAGATTGATATGCCGTAAAACAAAATGAACCAAACCAAACCCGAACAAAATATTAACAAAATTGCATTATGTTTACATTTCGAAAATAAAAACACATTTTTTTCTTCTTTACTCTACTTCGCTTTTATTAAACCTACAAATCATGTCAGATCATTTTGCTGTATTTTATCAACACAGAGAACGGTTTTTACTTCCATCAAAATGACTGATGTTGACCTCCAGGCGAGCAACATTTTGTGCCTTCTTGATTTCATGTTTTCGACGAACATTAAGTCTGTTTAATTAAACGAAAAACTTGTAGTTCTAACGAATGATTTATTTCATGTAAATATTTCGACTAGCTGTTGCTAGTCTGGGTCACTCCTTTAATTTGAGTAAAACATTGCAAAGAAACAAGAACCGCTTAGAAATTCAAATCAAGAAAAACAACATACGCTTTTTAATGAGGTCCATGCTTTATTAGTATCCAAGTTAGATCTCCGTTTTCTTTTTTTCACTGTTTTCCTCAATTTAAAGGAAAGACTGGGGACAGGTAGTCGAAATATTTCGATGAAATAAATAATTCGTTAGAACTACAAGTTTTTCCTTTAATTATGCAACTACCAATAGAGACAAGCATCTTAACTTTGATAGTCTGTTTGCTAGGAAAGTTGGTTCTCTGTCGTGTCAGACATTTTCTCTCGTCAGAATCAACCTTGTATATTCATAATTCGTTCATTCGATATTGCCGCCATATTTGTTCTGGTGCTCTTAATATTTACTGCCGGATTCTTGATACAATTCAAAAGAGGGTATGTAATATAAATGGTCCAAACCTGGCATCTCGACTTCAGTCATTTCCTATCGCTGTGACAAGGTTTCCCTTTGTATTTTCGATAGTTATTTTCATGGCCGTAGTTCTTATCGGCTCTCTAGAATGGATAACTCGACTGTATGAATTTAAGTGTAATTCTGGACCAGCAAATAGAGACCATCGTTTAACTGTTGAATTAGTCCAATTTTAATTCTTCCTTATAGCACTTACTGTCTGTGGAAATCTTTTCTGGTTGTTTTCCCCTGCCAACTACGTTCTTAAAACAAATAAATACAACGTCAATCGCTATCTTCTGTCTTCCCGACGCCTGTTTTTTTTATTGTCATTCCTCCTAAGTTGTCTTCTCATTCTCTTCATTCCCAGTGACCCTCTTGATTTTTAGTGGCATTATCGTCATCTTCTGTCTTCCTGAAAATTGTTTCTTATCGTCCTTTCTACTCACTAAAGTCTTCTCATTCACTTTCACTCCGAGAAAAAAAAAACACATTGCGTCTTAGTGGCATTATCTCCATGTTCCGTTTTCCTGAAACATGTTCTTTCATCATCCTTTCTCCTCACTAAAGTCTTCTCATTCTCTTCCACTCCCAGAACCCCCTTGCGTCTTAGTGGCTTTATCGCCATCTTTAGTCTTCTGAAAATTATCTTTTATTGTCCTTTCTTCTCGCTAAAGTCTTCTCATTCACTTGCACTCCGAGAAACCACCTTGCGTCTTAGTGGCATTGTCGCCTTGATTTCGCTGAAAGAAAGAAAGAAAGAAAGAAAGAAGAAAGAAAGAACGAAAGAAAGGAAAAAAAGAAAAAAAAAGAAAGAACCTCCAAAATACACAAACAATGAAACAATTGTCTCAATATTTGGTGTGTCAGTTTATTGTGGAAAGCGCTACCGGCCGGCGTAAATACAAGAAACAACAGCGAATTTTAATAACGACCGACTGTGAGAATAAAAATATCTCTCAATTTTGCGTTCAAACAGGCTCCCCTAAGCTGATATTCTAAATTTGGATAAAAGGAAAGCCGGAAGCCCATGATTGGTTAGAAAATGTTATTGGATTTATTTGGAATTGTATTACTCTTACGGGAAGATATACATCGACCCCTCTGCGCAGACAACAACTTTTATCAGATGTCCGCATTTGAGCTTTTCACATCTAGACGCTTCTCCAAATAGGTCACACGATTTGTGTTATGCATGTATGTATGCAGTTACGGCCAAATAAAGCTGAAGGCACCGATTTCTGTTCCATCGAGTCAATAATCAGACGGGGAAACGTACTGTAACCAATAATAGTGCACATGTAATTGCGATATGTGTTTTCCACATTAAAAATCCACCTAGCGTCTTACTATGAAAGTTTCGTATAGGATACAGGTTCGAATCTTGTCGAAGGTCACATATTTTCTATGAAAAATTCTCGGACATTCAGGCCGGTAAATGTTGTTTAATACTGTTTATTATAAACAGAGCATTTACTTAAATATTTGAATCTATAAAAAAGAATGAAATGAACATAAAAATGTTTTAAATATAATTGTCGGACATTGTCCATTTCATAATGTGTGACGTCATTTATTTACATTTGATACGCCATGAGCAGATATAAATCTACGTGAGAGATTCATGGAAGATTAAAGTTTAAAGACAGTAAATTCGACCTTGCTAACCGATTTATAGAAAAATATTAAACGGTCAAATGCCCGTCAGGCTATATGACGGTTCCGTGTAGTATAAAGGTTCGATTCCTGTCAAAGGTCACATATTTTCTATGAAAATTTCTCGGATGTTCAGACCGGTAAATGTTGTTAATACTGTTTATTATAAACAGATCATTTATTCAAATATTTGTTTCTATGTAAATAACGTATAACAATAAAATATATTAAAATAATTATCGGACGTAGTTTTTTAAATATATATATATATTAATATATATATATATATATATAATATATATATATATATATATATATATAAAATTAAATTTTATTTTTTATTTAATATCATTTATCATCATATAACTTGTTTTCAATTACCTGACACACGTTCTTTATTTGTGGATGTGTGTTTGTGTTTATGCACGTCGCCATATTGTTGAATGTACGCCATTAAATCTGAAATGGTCGAACAGAAACGTGAAAGCATACATGACAAAATCTGTAAATAGCTAGCTAAGTGATATGAACAATCGCATGCATTCAATTGCTTCGACTCAAAGATCTACACAATGAAGGAACAAAGAATAAGACAGCTTTATGCTGGCAGATAACTGTATAAATCCATTCTGCAACAAAAAAAAAAGAAGAAATCTATTCAAATAGATTTAATGTACATTTTTAAGTACAAAATGTCTATCGTTGGATTTAAGTTTGAGTGTAATGTAGACCCATTAGCAATTCATCTATTTTAGTTTGTTATCCAGTTCATTCTCGATTCGTTTGCCTCAGTATTTCCATCTATCTAGCCATCTATATATATATATATATATATCATATCATATTTTATTATAATAAATTACAATAGAAACATTTTACATTGCTACACAAAAACTTAGGAAAAAAAGGTAAAAAATTGTGTTTTCAATTTCCCTAATAAATCATTTTTATCACATGTTATCTACCATCGTCAATACAATCTTACAACTGAAACATGAAAGTTTTTTTTTTGTCATAAAATTTTTTTTATTTAATTTATTATAAAAAAATATTATATAATATTTTAAAATTTTTTTTTGTATTACCAAATTTTAAAAAAACTAATGCTACGAACTTGGATATTTTTACTCCATTTGTTTTCTTTCTAAAATTTGTATATATATATATATATATATATATATATATATATATATATATATATATATATATATATATATATATGAAATTTCGACAGCACCGTTTTCTAAAACAACTGACAATCTCTATATTTTATATATATATTATATATATATATATATATATATATATATATATATATATATATATATATATATATTATTTGTGTTTATAAATAAAAAAAAAAGAAAATTAAGTTATATAAAGAAATTGTTCTCATGAGATATTTTATTTTTACAAAATAGTGTTCAATGTAAATTTAAAAGCATTAATATTATAAATTAATTGATTTAAAAATAAAAAATATATATATATATATATATATATATATATATATATATATATATATATATATATATATATATAATATGTGTGTGTATAAAAATAAAGTGATTAAATTAAACTAACAAAGTAGATTTACATGGCTGTATAAAAAATATGAAATAAATTAAAAATTAAAAAAACAAAAAACATGAAATAAATGTTGTTTTTTAACATTTAAGTGAATGTACTTTTTTTAATAATATGTAATTTAAATTCAATTTGTTGTTGTAGGAGTTTATAAGTCAACGTAACATGATAAATATAAAAATAATTAGAGCAATGTCTCAGTTGTTATCCCAAAAGATTTGCATATTGTTTTTTTATTTTTCAATATTTTATTTATCGACAGTTAAATATATGATTTGGGGCATGCGATGCCGCGACGCTAGTGTTCTTATTGAAATCGATCGTGAGAATTTTCTTTGAATTTTGAAAAGTTATAAATCCACGAACTTTTCTTCTTGTATGTATGTATCTGTTAAAGTGAAATGGATTTATAACTGATAATACAAACTGATAATCTAAGTAATAAAACATTGCTACCTGATATATTGTGGAGAATTTAACTCTTCAGGCGCGCGAAACGCAATGTACTTACCTGGTTTGTTGATTTTTACTAACTAAAATTGTTTACGTTTTTACTATCTTTTTTTTTTATAGTTACAGCGGTCTCGTGACTTTATTAGAAAATCTGAAAAGTAGGATATAATTTTTCTAAATAGTGTTTTTTTTCCTTGACTTTTTTTAATATTTACTTAATGCACTTTTTTTAGACGGCCACGAATTTAAAATCGGGAATTGAATCTTATTCGGCAAAAAATATTAAACTAAAAAAAACAATATAAACAAATTAAAATGAAAAATTTAATTATATTTTTTATATAAATATGTTTTTCTGGTCAGCTCCTGAAATTTGGTACGATTGTGGAAATAACGAATACATATGAAAAGGATGAATGAAAAAATTATAACACAGCGCGTTCTTGCGTGCTTTTAAAAAATCACCATCACAACGGGATGCAGATTTTATCACGGTATATATATATATATATATAATTATTATTTATAATTATTATTTATAATTATTATTTAATTATTATTTATATCTGCATATATGTAATTATTTATTCTAAAATTATAACATAAATATGTTATAAAATCATACAAAAATAGCCATTTACTTTCAACACTGAAGGTGCTATAATTTACTATTTATCAGTTAGAATGAATTCTATTTTAGTAAAAAAAACTAACATTAAAGCATTAAATAATTATTATAATCTAAGTCCATTTTCAATTTTTTGAATTCTCATATACTCGTATTTTGATTGGTCATTCGACCTTATGTAACAGCGTTTCCCCTAGCTAGGGGCGTTTGATTGATTTGAACATTTTAAAAACCTTTATTCTACATTCAACACCATCAGTTGATAAGACACCAGAAGCGTTAAAACAAAATGGCTTTTTTGTAGTGATTTTATAATATGTTTATGTTATAAGTTGAGAATAAATAATTATATTTGCTCTGCTCTGTATTGAGGACTTTTTTAAGAATAGTCTTTATTGGTTATTGGAATTTATTCCATGCACCAATCCTATACATGGATATATATATATATATATATATATATATATATATATATATATATATATATATATATTATAATAGATTATAATAAAAACATTCTGCATTCATACACAAAAGCATCCATTTTCAATACTATGATTTTACTGTAAAGGCGAGGTAGATAATTTATAACAAAAAAATGATTTATTTGGGAAATTTATGTATGTATATATATATATATATATATATATATATATATATATATATATGTGTGTGTGTGTGTGTGTGTGTGTGTGTGTGTATATATATATATATATATATATATATTTCAGAAGAGAGAGAGAAGAGAGAGAGATTTTTCCCAAATGAATCAGGATATATTTCCCATTAAATCATTATATATATTTATATATATATAGAGAGAGAGAGAGAGACAGAGAGACAAATGAAAGCAAAATCATTATGCACAAATTGAAATATATAGATATAGTTTAAAAATTGATAGAAAAATTATAATTTTGGATTTTATTATAATGGTGGAATGATTTGACAAATTACAAAAGAGACATATTTATATATATATATATATATGAATATATATAAAGATATATATATATAGTATAACAGAAAATTGGGATGATTCTTCTTTGAAATATTTTCCTATGATGACAGTTATTTGTCGTTCTCTCAGAACCAGTACATGACCTAGGGATCGAACACTAGATAATAAAAAATTTATAGAAAAGGACATCAATAATAAATATGCATTTATTATGTTAAATGGTTTCCATGTTTTATTATAATAATCCGACTTATATATATATATTGATATATTTTTAAAGTTTTTTTAAACATTCATTTTTAAGATCTATGCTGATACTATTTGAAAAACAATGTTTCTGCCGCGTCCTCTCTGGTCATAATTAGTGGTGAATTTTTTGGCTGAGGTAGAATATCTGTTGATTAGTATGTTATAGCTTTATTTACATTATTCGGACTATTTACATTATCCGGACTATTGTCCTGAACTCACACTCTTTGGATCCTGTCACTGGATCAAGGACACATGGCACAGTGGATAAAGGCGTTAGTTAGATTGTTGTGGTAGGATCCACCTAATTTGCATAGTGGAGTACCGATCATATAAATATGGTTGGTACCGGGAAGAGAAGTGGAGGAATCAAGAGATTCAATCCAGAGACTCTGCCCGACGGCGACTCAGTCAACACATTCTCCAGGAACGGTCTTACCAGGAATATACAAAAGACTATATGTAAATATTGTGTACACTTTCTTGTTTCAATACATTTTGTTCTAAGTACCTTTTGTGTTGCATTATTATTCCATGCATTAGTCAAGTTTCAACAATATATAGATAATGACAGGATAAAATATGTGAGTTCAATATCCTGGCTAATGCAGTGGTAAGAATTTCAGATTAAAATTAACAATATTAAGGTGAAAAGTGACCTCCATCAAATATGGCACGTGAAACTAGAACAGTCTAAATTGTTTAAAAAAATAAAGGGTTCAGTTCGACATTCCAACCACCTGAGAGTACAACGGAAAAAAACGTTTAATAAAAATGGCGACAAAAAAAATTAGGACAATAGATCCGAATAATGTAAATAATGAAATTTCCTTTTTTTTTTTACCATTTTCTTCTTTTTTAATGTAGATTTATTGTAATATATCGTTCAAACATGGGAAATTAAATAATGTGGATATAGTAAAATTTCTTTGTATAAAATCATCTGAATAACAAAAAATGTGTTTGTGATTTTTTTTTAAAAAGTCATTTCTTTTCTGTCATATATATATAATAGTGAAATTAAAAATTAAATATTCTTAAATAAATTTTTTATTAATAAACAATTACTGAATCTGTAAAACAAAATATTTTTGAAAAATTCCGAATAATGTAAATAAAAAATTTTACATAATACGTAATCTTTGAAATATAGACAGATAATGAAGAAGGCCGGAGATTACAAGGGACGAAAACGTTGTTTTTTAAATATGGCGACAAAGATTTTTTACAATAGTCTGAATAATGTAAATAGTATTTACATTATACGTCATCTCAGAAATATAGGCAGATTCTGAAGAAGGCCGGATCATACAACGGCCGAAACGTTAAAATAAATAAATCGACAAAATGATGACACAATAGTCCGAAAAAATTTTAGTGTACATAAAACCCGTTTTGGAAATATAGAAAAATATTTTTTTTATTTTTTTCATTTAATATTCTAGTTTTTACGCTTGATTTAAGACAACTATTGTGTTTTTTCAAACTTCCTTCAAGGCTAAAAAAACTAAAATTAAATTTTATAACAAATAATAACTTTAGATATTTATCTTGAATAACATTTCAAGTAGAAGATTTAAATAAATATTTCTTAAAAAACAAAGAAATGCTTTATTTAGAATTTTCTAGCATTTTAACGATTCGTTAAATAATTTATAAAAATAGTCATATTTTAAAATTTCAGTTGTTTTTTTTTCTCTTTTTATAAGCTCAGTATTTTTTTTTTTTAAGTTTAACTTTTTTTACAAGGTCCAACTTTCATCAAGATTTAGAAATTACAACGATTGGGGGATATTTCATTTGTGTATTCTTTGTTTTTATGAAAAACCATTTAAACCTTTATTGAAAGCAAACAAAGATTTTTAGTGATTTGAAACATTTTGTTGGAATATATTAAAAGTTGTTTAAA
This sequence comes from Acanthosepion pharaonis, assembly GCA_903632075.3. Taxonomy (NCBI): domain Eukaryota; kingdom Metazoa; phylum Mollusca; class Cephalopoda; order Sepiida; family Sepiidae; genus Acanthosepion; species Acanthosepion pharaonis. The sequence continues at coordinate 204,893 of CAHIKZ030001685.1, forward strand.
AAGGAAACAAGCTGTTTTGAAAAAATCACCGATAAATACGGAAGGATACTGAATTAAAAAATATATATATTCTATCTGTGAATGTTTCCTCAGTAGGACCACGGAATAAGTCAATGTATGAACTTTCAATTTTTTGGAATTATAAATGAAGCAAATAAATAATGGCTTAGCAATATAAAAATGGGAAACAGATTGAAATTTAAAGAAAATTCGTCATCTACAAAGGAAACTCAGTGACACATAAAATTCAATCAAAATTGAATGGAGGTCTAACCAACACCCAGACAAAAAAAAACTATAACTCCATTTTTGGCGTGATCTGCCTCTTGTAAAAGTTTAAGCATAGGAATTTAAGTTTCTTTAATCCATCAGGTACAAAATTAAAAAAAACCATATTTAAATCTAAATTTAACAACGGATAAAAGTTATAGAGGTGAGGGTTTGAGTTTGATTTAATAACAAAATTCCTGTTGTTTTTCAATGCAAAAAATTTGAAAATTTGAGAGGTTGAAATTATTTGATAAAAAAAATTATCAGAATAGTTAAAGGTCAGATCGGCGATGATGGAATTTGTGGATGGGTCTTTAGATTTCATAGATTGTAACCATGTAAATTTTTACAAAAAGTATTAGGCAGTTGATTTTCAAGAAATGGAAAATATTTCAATTTCGACCATCGAGTTAGTTTTTTTTTCAGTATATTGTTATATAGTCGTATCATCTGCATAGATTTTTACATATTGCAAAAAGCTATATATTCTTGGGGCAGATCATTTTTGTAGATTCAAATAATAAAAAATGTTTGTATTTATGGGACGGAATAAGTTGACCAAACATGTATAGAGGATTTGGCCATTTTTAAATATTCCTTCAAAGAATAGGATGGATTTTATAATAACCAAGACCCTTCTGGTGATTCCATAATTTATTAAAAAAAATTAATAAATTTTTTGTCACACCTTGTCGAAAAATTTGAGATATCTATGGTTCCTCATGTGTTATTAAACAATCAAGATCCTCATATGAAAAGAGTGATGGTAAAAGCAGGTCGGCAGTGGATTGAATTAAATTGAAACACATATATTTCTCAAAAATGAAGAGGTTTTTCTTTTCTAAGTGCCCGTAAATTCTTATTGATTATGACCTAAAAGTGTTTTGCTGATGATACTGAGGAGACTGATGGGTTTACTGGGTGGGGAATATCACGCGCCCTGAAACCTGGGTATACACTTGACACTTTCAGCCGGCTTCGGAAGGACTTCTCCCTCAAACAGCGACTGAATAACTTTGCTAGGATTGAGGATAACATGGAGTTGTGCTTTGTTTCAAAAACAACGACAAAAATTTTTATCTGTATCAAAAATTTTTTATTAAATATTTCACTTTAATTATCGAAGCAACCTTACGAATTATTTCGAAACGTCCAAATCGCAAAATGACCTTCAATTTGAAACGTCGTAATTTACGACATATCATATTAATGCCTAGCGTTTCTTTGTTGGTCCTTTTTTTATATATGCGCAGAATGAACCCATTTGAACCTCACCGCGTATATAGCTGTTACCATATTTCAGCAAATAAAGCCTAGGATTCCAATAGGTATTTATATATCTATAAAACATGAAATTTCTAATCTTCGGATATATGAAAATTTACTTTCCGTCGGAGATGAAGGAGTTATAGATTCAAGCAACGGCTGAATAACTTTGCTAGGATTGGAGAAAATCCTGGATTGATGTTCTCATGAACCACGACCAGAATTTTGTCTGGACCAGTGTCTTTCTTATTAAATATTTATCTTAAATCATCGATGCAAACTTACGAATTATTTTGAAAGCTTTTAAATCAAAAAAAAAATTTTTTAATTATTTATATATATAATTTAAGACATTTCATAAATAATGACTAATATTTCTTTAAATTTTTGACAATTTTTTTTTTTACATCTGCGCAGAATGAACCCATTTAGATTCAATGTAATAATTTTGTAAATCTATAAAATCTGAAAAAAAAACCGTATATTTCAATGAAATTTATATATCTATAAAACATAAAACAGATAAAACATATGAGATAAAATTAAAATATTTTTTTTACTTAAAGCTTTATGTATAAATATATTTATTTTTAGACATTCTAAATTTAAGAATAAATGTATGCCGATAAAAAAATGTTTGGGTTTTAAAAATTAAAAAAAAATTGACAACGTTTGTATGTAGCCGAATGTATTAAAAAAAAATTTTTAAAATTCCTTTTTAAATTCATTGTTTTTGCGCATGCGTCCAAAAATAAGTTTTGTAAATGTATTCATAGTCTCGATAAATTTTGTAGAAAATTCTTATTATTTTCTTGGCAACAATACATTCTTTTGATAAAATTTTAAAACGCGATAAAATAATTTGAAGAATTTTGTAAAAAGCAAATATATATAAAAATCAAAGAAAAAAGAAAAAAAAAACAATAATATATAATTTTGAATGGGGAGAAAAAAAATGCAATGCTGAAATATAGGGAAAATCGAATAATAAAAAAAAGAAAAATATAAAGGAGGAGACAAAAAAGAAAGGAGAAAAAAAAAACCAGAGAACAAAAAAAAACATAAACAGCATAAAAAAAAAAAAAATGAAATAGAAAAAGAAAAAGAAAAATAAAAAAAAGAAGAAAAAAGAAAGAAAGAAGGGAAGATGAAAAAAAAAAAGAAAAAAAAATGAAAAAGAAATGTTTAACGAAAGATTTTTCTTAAAAAATAAAAAGAAAGAAAAAAAGAATTAAATTTTAAAAGGAGAGAAAAAGAAAAAGGTAATGGAATTCAAAAAGAAAGAAAAAAACTAAAAGTGAAAAGAAGAAGAGAATTAAAAAAAAGAAAAAAAAAGAGAAGAAAATTTTTTTAAAGAAAGAAAGAACGAAAAAAAAAGAAAAAAGAAAGAAAAAAGAAAGAAAAAAAAAAGAAGTTAAAAGAAATTGAAAAGAATAAAAGATAATGGAATGAAAACTTGAAAAGAAAGGAAGAAAGAAAAAAAAAGAAAGAAAAGAAAGAAAGAAAAAAGAAAAAGAAAGAAAAAAAGAAAAAAAAAAGAAAATAAAAAAAGAAAAGAAAAAAAAAGAAAAAAAGAAGAAAAAAAAGAAGGAGAAAGAAGAAAAAAAAAGAAAAAAAAAAAGAAAAACAGTGAAAAAAAAAAAAAAGAAAAAGAAAGAAAAAATGAAAAAGAAAAAAAAGAAAAAAATTAAAAAAAAGAAAGAAATAAAAAAATGAAAGAAGATTAAAGAAATGGAAGAAAGAAATGGAAGAAAGAAGGATAAAAGAAAAAAAAAAAAAAAAAAAAAAGAAAAAAAGAAAAAAAAAAAAAAAGAGGAAAGAAAAGAAAGGGAAAAAAAAAATTAAAAAAAGAAAGAAAGAAAAAAAAAAATAAAAAAAGAAAAAAAAAAAGAAAGAAAAAGATAAAAGAAAAAAAAAAAGAAAGAAAAAAAAAAAAGAAAAGAAAAAAAAGAAAAAAAAAAAAGAAATGGAAATGAAAAAAAAAAAGAAAAAAGAAAGTAAAAAAAAAAAAAAAGAAAAAGAAAAGAAAAATGTGAAAAAAAATTTAAAGAAACAAAAATGAAAGAAAGAAAGAAAAAAAGAAAAAAAAAAAAAAAGAGAAGAAAAAAAAAAAAGAAAAGAAGAAATAAAAAAAAAAGAAAATGAAAAAAGAAGAAATAAAAACAAAAAGAAAGAAAAAAAAAAAAGAAAAAAAAAAAAAAAAAAGAAATAAAAAAAAAAAAAAAGAAAAAAAAAAGGAAATAAAAAAAAAAAAAAAAAATGAAAGGAAAAAAATAAAAAAAAGAAAAGGAAGGAAGGAAAAAAAAGGAAAAAAACCAAAAACAAATAAACAAAAAATGAAAAAAGAAAAAAAAGAAAGAAAAAAAAGAAATAAATAAATATATAAAAGAAAAGAAAGAAAAAAAGAAAAAAAAAGAAAAAAAAACAAAAAGAAAAAAGAAAAAAAAAAGAAAAAAATGAAAGAAAAAAGGAAAAAAAGAAATAAAGAAAAAAAGAGAAGTTATTTCAAAAGAAAAAAAAAAGAAAGAAAAAAAAAAAAAGGAAAGAAAAAAGGAAAAAGAAAAGAAAGGAAAAAGGAAAAGAATGGAAAAAAAGGAAAGAAAGAAAAAGAAAAAGAAAGAAAAAAAGAAAGAAATGAAAGAAAAGAAAAAAAAGAAAGAAAGAAAAGGAAGGGAAGGAAGGAAAAGAAGGAAGGAAAGAAAGAAAGAAGGAAGGAAAGAAGGAAGGAAGGAAAAAAGAAGGGAAAGAAAGAAAGAAAAAAAAGAAAGGAAAGGAAGGAAGGAAAGAAAGAAAGGAAAAAAAGAAAGAAGGAAGAAAGAAGGAAAAGAGAAGGAAATAAAGGAAAGGAAAAGAAAGAAGGAAGAAAAAAAAGAAAAGAAGGAAGAAAAAGAAAAGAAAGGAAAGAAAGGAAAAAAAAGAAAGAAAAAAGAAAGGAAGAAAAGAAAAGAAAGAAAAAGAAAAGAAGGAAAAAAAAAAAAAAGAAAGAGAAAAGGAAGGAAAAAAAGGAAAGGAAGAAAAAAAAAAAGGAAAGGAAAAGGAAAGAAAGAAAGAAAGGAAAAGAAAAAAGGAAAAAAAGAGAAAAAAAAAGAAGAAAAAAAAAAAAAAAAGAGAAAAAAAGATGAAAAAAGGAAAAAAGAAGAAAAGGAAAAAAAAGAAAGAAAGGAAGAAGAAAAGGAAGGAAGGAAAGAAAGAAAAGGAAAAGAAAGAAGGAAAGGAAGGAAAAAAGGAAAAAAAAAAGAAAGGAAGAAAAGAAAGGAAAAAAAAAAAAGAAAGGAAAAAGAAAGAAAGAAAAGGAAGGAAGGAAAAAAAGAAAGAAGGAAGGAAAGAAGGAATGAAAAAAGAAGGAAGGAAGGAAGGAAGAAAAAAAGAAAAGAAAGGAAAGAAAGAAGGAAAGAAAGAAAAAAAAAGAAGGAAGGAAAAGGAAGGAAGGAAAGAAAAAAAAAAAAAGAAGGAAGGAAAGGAAAGAAAGAAAGAAAAGGAAAAAAAAAAGAAAAAAAGGAAAGGAAAGGAAAAAAAGAAAAAAAAAGGAAGGAAGGAAGGAAAGAAAAGGAAAGAAAGGAAAGAAAAAGAAGGAAAAGAAAAAAAGAAAGGAAAAGAAGAAAAAAAAAAGGAAGGAAGGAAAAAGAAGAAAGAAAAAAAAAAGGAAGAAAAAAAGGAAGAAAAGAAGGAAGGGAAGGAAAAAAAAAGAAAAAAGGAAGAAAAAAGGAAGGAAAAAAGAAAAGAAAAGGAAGGAAAAAGAAAAGAAGGAAAAGGAAGGGGAAAAAAAGAAAGAAAGGAAGGAAGGAAAAAAAAAAAGAAAGAAAGAAAAAGAAAGAAAAAGAAAAAGGAAGGGAAGGAAGGAAGGAAAGAAGGAAGGAAAGAAAAGGAAAGGAAGAAGGAAAAAAGGAAGGAAGGAAAAAAAGAAAGAAAAAAAAGGAAGGTTAGAAAGAAAAAAAAGGAAGGAAGGAAAAAAAGGAAAAAGGAAGGAAGGAAGGAAGGAAAGAAGGAAAAAAAAAAGAAAAAAGGTGGGAAGAAAGAAGGAAGGAAAGAAAAGGAAGAAAATGAAGAAAAGAAAAAAAGAAGGAAAAAAAAGAAAGGAAAAGAAGGAAGAAAAAGAAAGGAAGAAAAGAAGAAAAATTTTTAAAAAGGAAGGAAGAGGAAGGAAAAAGGAAGGAAGGAAGGAAAATAAAAGGAAAAGAAGGAAGGAAAAAGGAAGGAAGGAAAACGAAGGGAAAAAAAAAGAAGGAAGGAAAAAGGAGAAGGAAGGAAAGAAAAGGAAGGAAAAAAGAAAGAAGGAAGGAAGGAAGAAAAAGGAACGAGAAGGAAAAAACAACCAAGGAAAGAAAGAAGGAAAAAAGGAAGGAAAAAAAAGAAAGGAAAAAGGAATAAAGGAGGTAGGAAAAAAAAGGAAAAAAAAAAAAGAAAAAGGAAAAAGGAAAAAGAAGAAACTAAATGCAGGTAAAAAAAGAAAGGAACCTGAAGTTGAAGGAAGAAAAAAAGAAAAACGAAGGAAGAAAAAAAACCAATGAAAAAGGAAAGAAAAGATTGATGGAAAAAGGAAAAGTGAAAAGAAGAAAAAAAAAAAAAGAAGAAAGGAAAATGAAAAAAAAAATAAAAGAAAAAAAGAAGAAAAAAAAAGAAAAAAAAAGGAAAAGGAAAAAAGAATAAAAATTGAAGGAAAGAACGGAAGAAAGAAAAAAAAAAAAAGAAATCAGAAAAAAGAAGGGAATAAAGGAAAAAGAAACGATAAAGAAAAAAGAAGAAGAGAAAAAGAAAAAAATGAAAGAAAAAAAGAAAAAAAAATTAAAAAAAAAAGAAAAAAAAGAAATCAAAAAAAAGAAATATAAGATAAAAAGAAAGAAAAAACAGAAAAATTTGATGAAAAAAAAAGAAAGCAAAGAAGAAAAAAAAAAAAAGAAAGAATAAAGGAAAAAAAGGAAAAAAAAAGAAAAAAGAATAAGAGAATAAAAAAGAAAATTGAAAAAGACGAGATCAAGAGTTCATGAGAGAAAGGAAGAAAATAATAAAGAAAAAAAAAGAAGAATAAAAAGAAAAGAAAAGAAAAATTAATAGATAGAAGGAGATGAATGAATAGATAGATAGATAGATAGATAGATAGATAGATAGATAGATAGGAAGAAATGGATAGATAGATAGAAAGATAGAAAGATAGAAGAAAGAATTAGATAGGAATTGACATGAAAATAGATAGATAGATAGATAGATAGATAGATAGATAGATAGATAGATAGATACAAATAAGATGCGATAGATGCATATATAGATAGGAACAGATAGATATGAATAAAAAAAGATAGAGATAGATAGATAGATAGATAGATAGATAGATAGATAGATAGATAGATAGATAGATAAAATTTTTCGATAGATACATACATATATACATCTTAAATATACTTTTATAGAACAGAAATAAATAATGATAGATTAGATAGATCTGTTAGATAGATAGATAGATAGATAGATAGATAGATAGATATGAATAGGCTAGATAGATTAGATGAATAGTCTGAAGAGATAATACATATATATATATATATATATATATATATATATATATATAGATATATAGATAGGAAGATACATAGATAGAAGATAGAATAAATATAGATATGAATAATCTGAAATAGATATACATATATATATATATATATATATATATATATATATATATAACAGAGAAAGGAAGACAGATAGATAGATATGAATTTTTGGATAGATAGATGTATATAGATAGATATATATAAATATATACAGATAGATATGAAATAGTCTTAATGATCGAGGAGATATAGATAGATAGATATATCATATATATATATACATATATAAATAGATAGATAAATAGACATATGAAGATAGATAGATAGATATGAAGTTTCTGAAACATAAATATATATATATATATATATATATATATATATATATATATATATATATATAAAATATATATATATATATATATATAGATAGATAGGAAACATACTGATAGATATGAACAATATAGATAGATAGATAGATAGATAGATAGATAGATAGATATGGATAATATTTGATAGATACATATATACATACATATATAGATAGATAGGAATAGATTTAGATATGTATAGACATAGATATATAGATAGATAGATAGATAGAAATGAATAGGCTCAGATAGATATGAATAGTCTGAGATAGATACATATATATATATATATATATATATACATATATAGATAAGAACAGACACATATGAAGATAGATAGATAGATATGAATAGGCTCAAATAGATATCTTATGTATATATATATATATATATATATATATATATATATATAGATAGATAGGAACAGCCTTAGATATGAACAGACAGAGATAGATAGATAGATAGATAGATAGATAGATAGATAGATATTTAAAATGATAGACTGATATAATGGCGAAAATTGAACTTTGAAGAAAGATGCAAATGAGAGGTAAAAAGCCTTCATAATAACAGTAATATAATAAAAAATCTCGTCTTGCCAAAACTAGCTTATGTTTTAAGAAGGTCAGAAATACTAAAACATAAATTATTAAATAACAACAGAGAAAATAATAAAACTAATAAAAAGGAAGCAAATATTAAGAAAGATGTGAAGTAAAAAAGAAACATTAAAGAAACCAAAATACGCAAAGGAAAACAAAGACAAGAAAAACAATATTACTGTAGGGAAAATAAATTGTTGTAGGCAAGAACGGAAGATATATTGTTTGATGAAGAAGGGAAAAAATAGAAAATGATAAATTACTGAATAACAGAAAAGAGAAAAACTTAGAAGGGGAAATGGAAACAAGACGAGACATGTGGAAAAAATAAGGAAAGGAAAAAAAAAAAAAAAAACGTGAGAAGAAAAAAGTAACGATTCCAAAAATATATATAAGTGCTTTTATTATGGATCGAAATGGCCGCCTATGAAAAGATGACCGTATATCAGCAAAAATTGTCTTTGGACATTCGGACAGCCATTTCTGATATAGCGCACAATTTACAAACGTATGTAGAACGATGCGTACAATGGCGGACATATTTAAAAAGGCATCTATATCAATCAATAAGCGCACACAATTATACACTATATACATTGTGGAGTCTATAAATATATGGTCGAAGAATAAATAATTACAAACAATGATCTAAGTCGCCCGATTTTGAATCTCGCATGATATTAAACAGGATTCCGTATCTCGTAAGTTGTCGTCTTGTAGAAAAATAGAATTTGTCCAACATATATTTATGAAATAAATATCTATATTAATATTGAGAGCTATATATATATATATATATATATATATATATATATATATATAATGTTCTTATTTTCGTCTGGATTTGGTGTTGTCTTGAGTTGACATTTTGGATAACTATCTCAATGCTTTCACCCATTGAATCTTAATGCTGTTAACGAGATTTATTATTCGGGTGTTAGCTGAAGAAGATATGAATGAAAAATGTCAAAAATATTAAAGGATATAGCAGCATGTAGTATATTTAAGATACTGTAAAATAATTTAAAGACACCCATAGGTACAAAATTTATTTATACATTTATATGAAAAGATAACAAAGAAAATGAGAGAGACAAATAAATAGACAGATAAAATCAGGTATAAAAGATAGACGAAAATCAGACGTAGATAGATAGATAGATAGATAGATAGAAAAGAGAAAGATAAATGAAGAGAGAATATATATATATAGATAGAAAACATACATAGATAGATAGATAGAAGATAGATAGATAGATAGATAGATAAAACAGGCATAGACAGAAAACAGGCGGAGATAGATAGATAGATAGATAGATAGATAGATAGAAAGAAAAAAAAGACAGGCATAAATGGAGAGAAAAGAACTAGATAGACAGAAAACAGGCGGAGATAGATAGATAGATAGATAAATAGATAGATAGATAGATAGATAGATAGATAAAAACAGGCGTAGGTAGAAAACAGGCGGAGATAGATAGATAGATAGATAGATAGATAGATAGATAGAAAAGACAGGCATAAATGGAGAGAAAGAACAGGCATAGACAGAAAACAGGCGGAGATAGATAGATAGATAGATAGATAGATAGATAGATAGATATGAACAGACTGAGACAGTTAAAGAGATAGATAGATAGATAGATAGATAGATAGATAGATAGATATGAACAGACTGAGACAGTTAAAGAGATAGATAGATAGATAGATAGATAGATAGATAGATAGATAGATAGATAGATAGATAAAAACAGGTACAGACTGACAGAAAACAGATTTTTGTAGCATACTTACGGACGATAATGTGTATGTCCCTATTCGCATAGCATCATCTGGGGATCATCTCTGCCCTGGGGCAGAGAGTTTGACCCTCACACCTGGAGACAGATCCTCATCTGCAGACCAACATACAGTATTTACTACTGTATTTGATTGGTATATAGTTCGTTGCAAACTAGAATATGATCCTGGTAAACCGGCTTAGGGAAGTTTTATTCTTTCTATGCCTGCTGATTCTTGCAGAGAAATAAAAGACCAACACTTTATTAGACAGGTGGCTGTAATCATTTGACTCAGCATGAGGAACATATGTCTTCGCTTTTCTCAGTTTTCCATGGATATGCAGGGATTCATAAATTAACCCAAATTTACACCTGTTAAGATGGAATTTAACCTACGTTTACAGTTAAATATGTATGCATTGTTCTCGAGCAAGAACAAGTGTTCTATGTGGATATAGGTAGATATTTAGACATTCTATTATACAGGGGAGAGAGAGAGAGAGAGAGAGAGAGAGAGATTAAATTAATTTTTGAACTTGGTCGTCATTGTGAAATTCTAAAATCCTATGTTAGGGCAGGAAAAATCACTGACGCATACCTTTGGGACAAAAAACAACTACACACCATTGCCTTTAACTTGGTTTGTTCATATATATCCCAATGTCTGTATCTATCTATGCCATTCTGTTTTGATGAGGACAATAGTACGAATAATGTAAATTCTACTGAATACGGAAGCAAGTAACAGTCTATCCACATAGTGAATTGAGGTGACGCGTTTTCATCATGATTCGAAAGCTTCTCGGAGTCCACGAGCAGTGCCAAGGAAAGCATTCTTCTTTAAGTGTCCTATCTTGGGACTGATCCGAGTTTTCTTCATTCATTTCGGAATTTTCGTACTTCTGGTGCCCAGAGTGCGAAACATAATAGGGATGTCTTTCAATCGCTTCATTGACCAAAATTTGTACATTTCCCGTTTTAAACAATCATAGTGTTTCCTGTCATTCTTCTTTGTCGTCTGGCCTTCTCTCTTCGAGGCATGCGGTGTCTATAACGATTAATATTCTGGTTTCTTTAGATACCATCTAATTTTCTGTTCAATACTTCATACTCATACTAGGGAATGACAACGCCCAGTATTTCGTACTTGTTAGTTTTAATGAGACCTTTTATGTGATTCTTAATACCAGATAAAATCAGACATAGAAATATAGAGATGAAAAGAGACGGAGATAGATAGGTAGATAGATAGATAGATAGATAAAAAAATGCATAGATAGATAACTCATATATATATATATATATATATATATATATATATATATATATATATATATATATATCAAAGAACCAAAAAAGACCACTTTAAGTTTACATTATAATAATTTATTTCACCAGAGCCATTTAAAGGACTCTGGATCATCAAATAGCACTTCCAAAAGATGAAACAAAATGAAAAAAAAAAATTTTCATTTCGTTTCATCTTTTGGAAGTGCTATCTGGTTATCCAGAGTCCTTTAAAAGGGCTCGGGTGAAATAAATTATTATAATGGAACCTTATGTTTAAAAAAAAACATTAATGGAACCTTATGTTTAAAAAAAAAAAAAAAAAAAACAGTGAGTTTAACTCTCTGTTTTTTTTTGTTTTTTTTTAAATATTAGCTCTGGATTTACATTGAGCTTTCAGGATTTCATCCTCCTTGGGACTACCCATACGGATTAGCATGATTTTTTAACTTAATTATATATATATATATATATATATATATATATATATATATATATATATATATATATATATATATATATATATATATATATATATATATATATATATATATATATATATATATATATATATAGATAGATAGATAGAAAGAAACAGTGTAGAAAACTCATGGATATATATATATATATATATATATATATATATATATATATATATATAATATAAAGGGCAAAGATAGATAGAAACATGCATAGAAACTCATGGATATATATATATATATATATATATATATATATATAAAGATAGATAGATATTTTGATGCGACTTTATATGTGCTTCTCAATAGCACTTTTGTCCTCTCTCCAGTTCATAGTTTTCCGTATAATCTGAAGAAATAAACGGTAAATTCTATTTGCCTGTCCATGTGTTTGAAAACCCTCCACTTCGAGCCACACTTGCTTTCCATAGACACATTATAATCTTTTGGAATCACGAAGATCCAGGGATTTAAAATCTGTCCTTCATCAGCTGCTTGAACATCAAGTATTGGGATTCGTGTGGGAATGAAGAGGGAACAGTTAAAAATTCATATTTTAAAATAACTGAAAAAAATTATTGATTTTAAAAGTTTTTTTAAAAATTAATATTGAGTTTAAAGTAACACGAAATCTTTGTGAATTTAATTTTTTCTTCTTTTAAATTTAATTTAAAATAACTCCAAAAGTTTGTGATTTGGGGAAACCAATTTTATCCCACAGAATGTGTGATGTGAAGAATTAAATATTCGGCACGAATTGTCATTTGGGCCTAAATTGGACCTTCAGCCCAAATCGGTATTTTGGTCGGAGCTCGAATTACAACCCGAATCAGAGTTAAATGATATTTTTTGAAGTTCCATGGTTAGATTGTCCCAAAAGTTCGTAAACACTTGCAAAAAAATTGAAATTTTACTCGCGAAGTAATAACAAAAACAACAAAAATTATTCCTCTAAATAAAGACCATCATTTTACAAAACTTTCTACCATCGATCTGCAAGCTTTTAGATCTGGTGAATGTACCATTCAGCCGGCTTCGAATCAAAGAATTCTTTACATGCTTCCTCGACTTCATCAAACGAGTCGAATCGGCGGCCCTTCAGAAAGTGTTGCATTGAGCGGAAAAGGCCGTTATCTGATGGAGCACAGTCAGGACTGTCGGCTGGATGTGGCAGAACCTCAACGCCGTCCAGCTCTTCAAACTTGTGTTTAGTCTTCTTGGCGGTGTGTGGCTTGGCATTGTCCTGCTGCATCAAAGCGCGCTTTCGGTTGATCAGAGCCGGGTACTTTTGCTTCAACTTTTCGTAGACCCGCTCCAGTTGCTGACAGTAAAGTTCGTCACTGATGGCACGACCATTCGGAACCAACTCAAAATGCACGATTCCTTCAAAGTTCCACCAAACGCACAACATGACTTTCTTGCCGAATCGATCTTGTTTTGGAACCGACGGTGTCTCTTGCCCTTTCTGAACCCATCGCTTGTCTCGATTGTGCTGGACCAGATAGACCCATTTTCGTCCGATGTCACAATGCGCTTCCAAAAAACGCTCGTCCAATGGATTGCTGAGCAATTGACGGCAAATTTCAACTCGTCTGTTGGCTTGTGCTTCGGTGAGTTCGTGCGGATCTTGGCGCGGCTTTTTGTGAACAAAATCAAGTTGCTTCAAATGTCGAATTGTCGATTTGCCAACTCCAAGTTCATCAGCCAATTCTCGAGTGCTAAATGAAAAAACAATTAAAAAAACCCGGTTTTCAAGTTTCCATCATCCAAATTTATCAGTCTTGTAGAACGAGTCTTATCTTCAAGACTCATGTCGCCAGAATCAAAACTTTCTTTGAGATCAGGTCCCATTGTTTCAAGTAATTTTTCACTTCAACCTTCGTTTATCGTCTCTGATGTATTTTTCTGGTTGAAAGACCTGTTCTTCCAGCAGTAACGAATCAAAACTTCGCTGGTTTCAATTTTATCCCTTCCAGGCATCTGAATACAAAGATCTTGCGTGCCGATTACAAAAATATAAACCAAAAAAAAAAGACAATTAAATAAAAATTTTAATGAAATAAATTTTTCAAAATTATCAAAATTAACAATCACGTAAAAAAAACATTTAAAAGTTCATCAGAAAAACTACGACGAAGTGTTTATAGAAATTTGGGCCAACGTAATTGATTATGATATTGGGCTCGTAAACAGACGATAAGGAAAAACTGCAATGATTTGAAAATTAATTAATGAAACAAAAGCTGTCAATTGAGTGTCTCGTTTAATTTTTACGAACAACCTGAGACAGAGTAAAAAACAAATTTGAACTGGCGGTATTTTGACAAAGCGAACAGATTTGAAACTTATAGGAAAGAAAAGTTCGGCAAATTTTAGCCATTTGAACGGGGCTTTGGGAGATTCTGCTGATCATTCTCATTTTCTGCGTTCTATTGGTCGTTAGATCACATGGTGCAAACCGAACAATTTCCAACCAATTTATTGAATGATTATCTACATTATTTGTAATGTACTTTAGTTAGAAATCTATGATACATCCAAATGATAGACCTTTTTTCTAACATTTTTTAAATAATTTTACCTACGTTTTCTGTTTTAAAGTCCAGATACAATAGAGTTAAAAATAAATTTTTTACCACTTGCTACTGTCTTTTTTTTAACGTTATCCTGATAATTTAGACAGGTACAAACTTTATAAATCTATAAAAAATGTCTCCTCCTTCTTCTCTTGCCTTCTAAATGTCCTTTAACAAAAATCCATCAAATGCTTTTCCTCATTATTTTTCTATAAATTTCAAGTCACTTTAAGATTGAAAATAGATTACTTGAACGTTTGTTAACACAAACTTGTTAAATAATTAGATTTCGTCGATAGAATATTAGCTCTGTCGATTGAATATGCTATTTTACTATAATCAAATTGTAATTAGTTAGCATTTTTCCAGACATTATGAAACCGATAATTTTCATCCTGTTTCTGTTCTGAAAATTTACGGAACAAAATCTTCATATCTTGCTGAAGCAGCATTAAAAATTATGATTGATTCCTAGAAATTGCTTTTTTTTCAACATACGTCGGAAAAACGATAAAACCGAAAAAAAATACGCCCAGATTGTGGGGAACCACATGTCGCTTTTCACTGTTATCCAGAATATTAGATATTACTAAATTGGGAGTCACCATGTTAAGGGGGCCATTTGAAGGATTTGAAAGGCTAGGAAAACGCTATCTGTCATTGATATCAACATTAAAAAATGTCTGTTTGGAAAATGATAATTAAAATAGCTTACTGTATCGGCAAATTGGGGGTTCTTTATTCAAAAAAATTTTTTGAAAATCAGGTTACACTGAAAAATATTTTCTTAAACTCCAGAAAATTTTTTTAAATCAAGAAAATTGAGGTCCGTACTTTCACATAAATATGGCAGAAAATCCTTTTTTAAATATTTAAATATTGTTGCAATAGAAAATTTAACATCGCAGAATAGTGTATTTCAACAATTGTTTGCTAAGGTGAATTTTAAAATGAAAAACCTGTCGTTAATCACATTTTCAAATTTCTTAAAATCTATTGCAAAAACTGAAGTTTGAATTTACTATATCCAGTAACAAAAAATCATTACTCATTTTAGCGTTTGGGAATTTAGAGAGTTTGGAATAGAGTATGAATTTTTTTCATTTACACAAAATGCAGAACTGAATCAGATATTTTTTCGATTTGAGTGTCAAACTGAGGAAAATTTAATTTTCCGTTATAAAATTCGTTGCAAAAATAAAATGCTATATTTTTAAATGTGATTTGAGGCAGCGCCGTCTTTTGGGCAAAAGATGCGTCCCTTTTTGAATTCAGTGATTGGTTGCATACAAAGATGTCTCAAGATTTGAATTTTTTGTGTTCAGCTATGTCTCTATTCAAAACCATATTGACGAGGATTTCAATATGTGTTTATATGCTAAGGACCTCATTTTTCTTGCAGGAAAGATAAAATGGAATGGAGTTTTTTGAGGATCCTTAAAGGATGACCTTTAGAAAATATAGATTTTTGGTGGAGTGAATAAAGGAATACATCATTGCGCCTGCCGACTCGAGAACTATCTATCTAAATTTCTATCTAATTAAAATATAAGAGTGCGTGATCTGTGTAAAAAAATAATTTAATTTATTTATATATATATATATATATATATAAAAAAAATATATCAGAGCCTTTAGTAGAACTCGATAGAAATACGTCATTATTTCCCCCCATGTCAAAGGCAACAGCGAATACAAAACGAACCATTGTATGTTACTAAATGTTGAATATTTTTGAATTTCTTCATCTGATAAATTGTATCGTATTTTCGAAAAATGAAAGAATTTCACATCGATGACAATGTTGGCCGTTTATCCGCAGAGAATATTGTCAGTTGTGAACTGACATTGAAGTTCCTTCATTTAGTTTTCCGTTTCCGATCAGAAAAATTTTTATACAAATATAAATGACATGTGAAGGTATAAAGTATGACGCCAGAAGATTTTAGATATTTGATTAGCGAACGAATTTATCGTATATTTCTCGTCTAGCGTTTATGATTTGAAGTGGGCGTCATCATTATATTCAATCTACTTTGTTCTTCACGATAGACCAGACAAAATCAATATGGCGAACGCATATAATCATTGCCTTTAATTGATCTTATGTCTTTTTTATAGCATTATCAATACATGTTAATACATACATACATAAACGCACACCTGCTGAACACAATGAGACACACACACATTATAAATAATATATATATATATATATATATATATATATATATATATATATATATATATATATATTTCTCATGTTGTCTGAACTGTGTGTCTGTCGTGGTTTTCGGATTAAATCGCCCAGGCTATTTTTCTCACCCGATTTCGAGTACTGGTTTTCACCATAAGTTTGCAAATGGATGCCGTGAGGAAATGAGGAGCCTGTTTTTTGAGTTCGGATTCTGGTTTAGTGTTGAAAGAATCGATAATCGAAAAATCGATAATCGAAAAATCTGCTTAAAGAAGGAATGATCGTCATTCAACCAAATTTGACACCCTCTTAAAGTCTATATTAGAAGTGTTGTCCAGAAGTTGGAGAGGTTAAACGGACCCCTAAACAGCGGACTGTCGATCGACAAAACGAAAAACTGATACGATTGCACCTGAACCGCGTGACGGTTTTTGAAACAAACCGGATTTATGAGTTATTTTTGGACAATCACATCTAATTGAAGTTAGACATTTGAAGGGTTTGCCGACTAGAAAACAGGACGTAAATTTTCATCTTATTAGAATGTTGCTCCTCTCCAGGACAACAACTCAGTGACAGACATGAAAAAACAGCTCTTATTAATTGGAGCTAAAGAAGGATGCGAATTGATATAACTTATTCCCTTTTATCGCATTAAGTCGAAGCCTTGAACTCATCGAAACTAATGTAAGACAATCATAAATTGTTCCTGCTTCACATCACCATACCATACGTACAGAAATGAATGTTCCTGACCAGATTACGGTTTTTTTCAAAAATGCCTGTCGAAACCCCATCGTGCAGCAAAAAATCAAATAAAAAGCACGTGGTTCGATACTGCCATCGAACTGTCAGTTTTGAATCGTTTCACGCCCAGGCTGCAATTAATATCATATGTCGATTCAATATCCATATATTTACGGCGTCAATTAGTAACGGAGAAAGATTTATCAATTGTCCAAATTCAGGCTTTCAAAAACTAGTAAAAGAACACTTGATTAAAACTTCTTTTCTAGCAAGATTAATGCTCAACAAACGTACATATAAGATCAAAATAAAATTCTTTTCGTTTTATTTTAAAATACTCAATTTTTATTGAATACGTTTTTCACAACATCGTTGTTGTTGACGACGACGTTGTTTTCATAAGAAAACGGAACGCTGATCTTAAAAAGATTTCAGTTATCTGTTTGGATTGGTATTGCTTTTATGTCCATCGTCTTTCAAATGTTAAATTGTATATGGTCTATGCTAATTATGTTTTATGAATATGTCCTGAAGATGGTCTATTATACCGAAACGTCCGACGTTGACAAAACATTAAAACAGCATAATCGCATATTAGGATTTTTGTTTGTTTTTATATAGTATATTTTCATATATATATATATATATATATGAAGAAATATAGTCTTAAGATGTGCTATATTTATGGGATAAAATGCTCAATATCAGAGATAGAGTGTGTAAATATAAAAGTGAACATAGAAGTCAACACTTAGAGGCGACAGTCTGTTTCATGCTATATGCAATCGTCAGGCCACGTGTGCTGTTATTTTTCTCGGCTATTTTTATATATACGGGTCAGTGGTGCATTGTGGGTAGTCTATTTTGGTGGTTATTTTACCGGAAGTCGTTTATTTTTTATTTATTTGTGTTAAATTATTTTTTTTTTTTTTTTTTTTTTTTTTTTTTTTATTTATTTTATTTTTATTTATTTTTTTTTTTTTTAATCGGTGTTTTTTTATTAACGTAGTAAAAATTTGTTTATATCACTTATTTAATAGTTTTATTTTGGTTTGAGAATTTAATTAAAGCTATTTGTTCGGTTTTGGGGTTGATTGTTGTAGTTTATTCTAACTATTATTTTGGCGGGAACAGTTTTTTAATTTTTTATTACTTCATGTATTTATTTGGATTGATTATCTTTATTTGTTTTTTTCTAACGGTTAGTTTATCGGGATCAGTTTGTTAGTTTATTTATTTATTTGGATGAATTTAGGTCAATTTTATTTTACTTGTTATTATTTATTTGTTATATTTATATTTTTCTTTTCAATTTTCCATTTTTAAGTAACGTAGTATTTTTTTTCGTTATATAACAATTATAGCTAATTTTTTTCGTCCGTTTTTTTGGTTTGATTTTTATAGTCTGACTAATATTTTGGTCATAAAGGTTTGCAAAATTTGTTTATTATTTACTTTATTTATTTGGGTTCATTGATTTTTTTTTATTTTTTTTTTATTCTATTTCGTCTATTCTAACAAGTGTGATTTGGTAATTTGTTTGGTTAATTTATTTTGCTTAATTTATTGTCAGGTTTGTTTAGTGCTTTTATTTTTTTCAGTTTTTTATATATACGGAACAGCAAAAAATTTGTTTTAATCTATTTTGAGATTTATTTTAATTTTCGTTTATTTATTTATTTTGGTTAAATTATTTTGCTTTTTTATATATATATATATATATATGTTTAAAAAATCTTTTCAAAATTTGAGTAGCATTTTATAGTAATAAGACTTAAAATATATATATTATTAATAACTGTTGTTAATTAAAAAATATTTCTAAGAATTGTGAGTTATTTACCTTTACGAAAGAAATCCTTAATCCCTTTTTTATCTATTGAAACATTGCAAATTTTTTCACGTTCTCATCAATATAATGCTATTCGGATATATTTTGTAAGATTAACGATCGCTGATAGTAAACACCCTAAGGTTTTCTAATTCCTTTAGGATAATCGCCCTGTATCAGTGAAATTAATCCGGCAAGATAATGCCCGTTTTATCGCAGTTTTTTTAATCTTTTTTACATTAACCGAACATCGCAATTTTTTGGTTTTCTCGATGGGGAGATTATATTTTAAATCAATATATATTATTGAAATTTTAGTATTTATTGTGAATGTAATAAAAATCTTATTAAAGAAAAAAAAAAAACGATCTCTGGTAATATTCAAATCTGTGTCGTTATGGGCAGAGGGAGACATATTAGAACTTTTATCCTTACTAGCTATTTACAGAAAATCCAGTTGATAAGGCCATTGTCGAATTGCGTATCTGATATAAATATTTATAAATATATATATAAATATGAATAAATTTAATATTTACACAGTTTTGTATCGAAAAAGGAAACAAAGAATGTTTACGAGGAAAGTAAGGATTTTTATATATATATATATATATATAATTATTTATTTAAAAATATGATTCCAAATCGTGACATAAGAAGTCCCATGTTTCAAAACAAGAGCCGAAAACTTCAATATAATTATTTAAATTAAATTGAGTTAAAATAAGCTCTGTTCCATCTTCAAGCGAAATTTTTTTTTGAATAACGTTTTTTGAAATTTACGTTTTAAAAAATTGAAATCAAAATTTCCATGGTAACAGCTAGGGCGAATTGTTTTTGGGTAGGAATGTGTTGGGTGTTGGGTGTTAATAATAATTATCAGTATAGAGTTACTTTCATAGATGTCAAGTCAGGGAAAGGTGGGGGTGTCTAAATTTGAAACGGAAGATGTTTCACCCTAGTCTGGTTTGCATGTCTATGGAGATTTATTTATTTATTTATTTTATTTTTTTTATGAAAGGGATTTTGCATATAAAAAAAACTGTCGTAAATTTTGTTTTATATATATATATATATATATATATATATATATATATATATATATATATATATATATAAATATATATATATCAATTTTATAATATATAATATATATATATA